>CAWUFW010012177.1:0-559449 GCA_963921515.1 Calotriton arnoldi
GGAGTGAGGGGCACACCTACATCACGACAGCCTGTCCAAACCTTATCATAAGGCATGTAAGGCTGCATTTCCTATTGTGTGTATGTTGGTGTACATGTTGTCCTGTGGGTGTCACCTGTGGGCAGCCACCCCCAGGCTGTGCACGTGTTAATGGGGACAGGATCCTGGGTGTTACGTGTACGTGACCACTGTGATGTGCAACTGTTCATATCTGTGCATGTGTCATGGTCACATTTCACAGTGGTGTTTGTGTATGTCATGTCACATACCCCGTGAGTCCCATGTGGGACGGTATGTTTGAGCCAGGGTGTCCCAGTGGCACAATAGTGATGGCCCTCCACAGTCTTTGTGCATGTAGTGTTTACAATGTCTCTGATTTCATGTGCACAATGGGAGACAGTCTCCACATCCACGTTGTGTGTGCATGGACTCTGATGTTGTGCGTGTGTGTCACAGACGTCCATGGCTCTCCTGCCATGGCAAGTGTGGCCACTACCTGTGGGGGTCATGTTTGTTTTGTTGTGGTGTACACATGATACTCCAGGTGATGCCAGTGTCCATGTGGCATTACAGGGTCCCTGGGAATGTGCCTGTCGTTGAGCTGTGGTGCCTGGGGCACATCTGTCCTCACATGTCACTGGGGGGTGACTGTGACACAGCATCATGATATCCAATGGGCCAACCTGGGACAAATTGATGCCACCTGTAGGACCGTGTTGACAGATGTTGGCCATGTATGTACCATACATGTCGTTCCGGTACTGCACACTTCATGTAGTTGTGCCTCATGATGATGTATGTTGGGATCTTGAGTGTGTTCAATGCCGCATATGTGGGGTGACTGACGATCTTGCTTACTTCTCCTCTGCACTGCAGGGCTCCTGCTGTCCATCGGCCATTCCCAGACCTGGCAACGATGGTGGAACGGGACAGCATCCGACGGTACCGCTTCACCAGGCAGCTGATTGAGGATTTTGCAGTGCAGTTGTCCCCACATTTGCAGCCTGGCCGGCCGTATCCTACAGCGCTGACCCCCAAGGTGAAGGTGATGGCAGCCCTACACTTCTTTGCCACCGGTACCTTCCAACATACTGTGGCGTCTGCTGGTGGGATGTCACAGACCATGTTCAGCCGTGTGCTCCGCGATTTCTTGGCGGCAATGTTGCTCTTCCTGAACCGGTACATCTATTTCCCTAGACTGCGACGACTCACTGACGTGAAGAGTGACTTTTATGCCCTGGGGAGGATGCCGCATGTCATTGGCTCCATTGATGGGACACATGTGGCTTTGGTACCACCACAGGCCCAGGAGCAGGCCTACAGGAACCGCAAGCACTACCACTCGGTCAATGCACTGGTGGTGTGTCTTGCAGACATGACCATCACACACGTGTGTGCCCGTTTCCCTGGTTCAGCACACGATGCCTTTGTGATGAGGAGTAGTCGCATCCCCAGGTTGATGGCACAGATGCAGAACCAGCGTGCCTGGCTTGTCGGTGTGTACTGACTTTGTGCCATTGTGTGTGATCTGATCTGTAGTATTCCGCCCACTTTTCCAAGTCAGCTGATGTGCACTTGTCTGTCCGTAGGTGACTCGGGATACCCCAACATGCCGTGGTTGCTGACACCCCTCAGGAACCCTGTGACACCTGCCCAGATGCGCTACAATGAGGCACATGGTCGGACCAGGAGAGTGATTGAGCGGACCTTTGGTCTCCTGAAGAGCCGCTTCCGCTGCCTGGACAAGACCGGAGGGTCCCTCCCATATGCCCCTGCGAAAGTGTGCAAGATTATCATCGTCTGCTGCATGCTCCACAACCTGGCAGTGCGGAAGGAGTTGCCTCTCATCCAGGATGACGATGACCAACATCCGCCACCTGTGGAGGATCCTGGCCTGGACCACGATGCCAGTGACGATGATGATGATGATGGTGATGGTGATGTCCGCACACAGCTCATCACCAACTTCTTTAGCTGAATGTGAGTATCCTGAGGTGTCATGTGAATGATGTGAGTTGGCATGATGTGTGGGTGGTGCTCTGGTGCTGTTGGAGTGTGTCCATGGGCTACTTGACAGGATGTGTGTTGCGATGTGTGGTGACAGGTGGGCTGTACTCCCCAACAGTGTTGACATGCTAACTTGGTTCTGGGTGGGTATCTTGTAACATGTATTGTGCATGAGTTTTGCTGTTCTGTCCTGTACTGCATTGCTTTTGACTGTGTGTCATTTCTGTCCTTCACAGGGTACTTTCAGATTCGTTTGGTCAACTGTGTCCACCGACGACGTGATTGCACATCCAGGCTGGTAGCTGTTGTGTCCCTACAGGTGATGTGCGCCACACCCATGGACTTCCTTCTGTCTACAGTTGTTGACTGTGTGCCCGCTACCAGGTGGGGTTACCTTGCATCTGTAGTGGTTACGGCATGTTGCTACTGTGTAATAAACCTGTGCTTCACTTAGTGATGTGCGTTGTCTGTGGTCACACATTTGACTGCCATTTGCTTACTGCACCTGTGGGCTACTTGACTACAACTGGGAATGGGTGTGGTGTCTGTGCATTGCACCGTCTTCCCTGGCAACATCAGTGTAGGCAATGAGTCAGATGGCCTAGGTGTGTATGTGTTGTGTAGCCCTGGTGGTGTGTCTCCCTCATATGTGTCACATTGCCTGTACTCACATGCCTGTGTTGTCCTTGCTGTTGCAGTTCGCATACACAGTGTAATTTTGCAGTTCATCATCCCCATAACAGCACCCACGTTGGAATCACGACAGAGGCAAGTATGGTGTATTAGTGTGTTTATTGTGATACATCTGTGATAATAGTGCATAGGATGGATTGTGCTGTACATGAATCTTGCAATCCCAAGTTCCTAGATGAATAGAAAGTCCAGGTAGACAGGATCCCCAGTATCGGGGCCACAGTTGTCTGACACATTGTTCCAACTTGTACTCCCCATGCAATGTGTGGGAGTAGTGTTGCCATCAACAGGGTGAACAGTCTGTGCACAAAGGCGAAAATCCAGAACAGGTTCAGGCTTCCTGGGAGTTGCACTTGGCCATCAGCCTCTCACTTTCCCCTCCTCGGACGACCCCTCTTCTTGGGGGGGGCCCTCAAGTGCAGGCTGCTGCGGTGCAGGGGACTCTCCGCCAGAGTCCTCCTCCCTCCCTGTGGCAGTTGCAGTTTGTTCGGTACCAGATGTTGTTGGCACACAGGGAGGTGTGGACTGGTTGCTGTTCATCTGGCGGAGGCATTGTAAAATGTCCCTGTGCACCGCCGTCATCTCATGTAGTACATCCCACTTGGACTCCACGCGGGACATGTGGGAGTCCAAGCGGGCATGATGGGCAGCCTGCTGCTGTTTGATGTCTCTGAGGAGCCCCACTACCTGGCTGAGCTCTCCGGTGCTGGACTGGTACGCATCAGCTATGCGTACCAGTTGTGGGTCTTCATGCACACCAGCAACGTCTGCAAGCAGCGACCTCTGTCTCCCACCCCTCCCACCACCCCTGCTGACATGTGCAGTGTGTGCAGTTGCACGCACAGATAACCCTGGTCCACCTTGGGGGTGGTGGTGGTGGTGGTGTCCATGGCCCCAGGTTGGTCCAGGGTCACTGCGCTGGTGTTGTTCCTTATTCTGTCCATGTCGGCAGGGATGGTATTCGTGGTGACAGTCGTTGGAGGGGTGGGTGCAGGGGGTGCAGCTGGTGGACCTGCTGGTGCTGCAGCTGGTGGTCCTGCTGGTGCAGCATGTTGACTTGCACCGGATGTGCCAGGTTGTTCTTCATCGTCCAAGGAGGACAGAGGCTGTACGACGCCAGTGAGCTCGGCATCCTCTTGAGCCTGGGACTGGGACTCCTCAGCGTCTGCTGCTGTGTCCCTATCATCACCTGTTTTTGGGAGACACAAACAATGTATGTCATGTTTCTGCAGGCATCAGTGGTTGACACACCTGACAGTTGTGACTGTGCCTCGGGGTGCGGGCCTGTACATTGTATTGTCCTAAGTCGTCACAGTCAGGGGTTGATATTGGTGTGGCACATTGTCCTGCATTATTTGGGCATTTCTATGTATTCTCTGGGGTGTGAACATGGTCTGCATTGATTGTGTTTGGTTGACAGCCAGACCTCCTTCCCACACACCCACCCACCCAGTCAGTTATCCCACCATGGAACGTGCTTGCATTGCAGGGAGTGTAAGTTGTCTCTCAGGATGTCAGTCAGTGGTGTCCTGCTGTTTGTTGGTGCACAGTTGCCAGCAGGGCCTTGTGCTCCCCACAGCAGTAGCCAGTGTCAGCCATCTTGTGAGTCCTTCTCCACTCCCTGTGATGTGAGCATGGTTCAGGGTGGTGTTGATGGGACAGTTGTGAGGCTGAGCAATGTCTGTGACTACGACTCCCATCATGCTATTGCCTCCACCCCCTTCCCAGCATGCCCATGCTTCCTTCCTTTTGACTCTGCTTCCCTGTGGGGTGGGCTGGCTGTGCTGACAGGATGGCTGGGAGTGTTGTCCTGGCAGTTGTTTGGCTAAGAGTCCCAAGAGTGTCCCTGTGCTTCACACAACATAACCCAGGGTGGTGGTGCTTTGTGGGATCTTGTGTTAGGATGGAGGGCATTGCATTCTACCAGGTGGGTACTGTGGAGTTTGTGTTGGGGGTGTGAGGGGAGGTGCTGGTGACTATGGTCAGTGCTGCAAGTCCCCCTTCCCACCCAGCCAGCCAGATATCCCACCATGGAACGTGCTTGCATTGCAGGGAGTGTAAGTTGTCTCTCAGGATGTCAGTCAGTGGTGTCCTGCTGTTTGTTGGTGCACAGTTGCCAGCAGGGCCTTGTGCTCCCCACAGCAGTAGCCAGTGTCAGCCATCTTGTGAGTCCTTCTCCACTCCCTGTGATGTGAGCATGGTTCAGGGTGGTGTTGATGGGACAGTTGTGAGGCTGAGCAATGTCTGTGACTACGACTCCCATCATGCTATTGCCTCCACCCCCTTCCCAGCATGCCCATGCTTCCTTCCTTTTGACTCTGCTTCCCTGTGGGGTGGGCTGGCTGTGCTGACAGGATGGCTGGGAGTGTTGTCCTGGCAGTTGTTTGGCTAAGAGTCCCAAGAGTGTCCCTGTGCTTCACACAACATAACCCAGGGTGGTGGTGCTTTGTGGGATCTTGTGTTAGGATGGAGGGCATTGCATTCTACCAGGTGGGTACTGTGGAGTTTGTGTTGGGGGGGTGTGAGGGGAGGTGCTGGTGACTATGGTCAGTGCTGCAAGTCCCCCTTCCCACCCAGCCAGCCAGATATCCCACCATGGAACGTGCTTGCATTGCAGGGAGTGTAAGTTGTCTCTCAGGATGTCAGTCAGTGGTGTCCTGCTGTTTGTTGGTGCACAGTTGCCAGCAGGGCCTTGTGCTCCCCACAGCAGTAGCCAGTGTCAGCCATCTTGTGAGTCCTTCTCCACTCCCTGTGATGTGAGCATGGTTCAGGGTGGTGTTGATGGGACAGTTGGGGGGGCAATATGTGTGACTGCGACTCCCATGATGCTATTGGCTACACTGACTTGGCCAGCATACACAGAATTCCTTCCTTTGAGTGGTCTTCACTGTGTGTTGGTGTTGTTGTGGTGGCTACATGTGTGGATGTGTGTGTTAGTTCTATTTGTGCCACTGCCTAGCTGTAGTTGTGGTTATGTTTGTACATGTGTTGGCACAGTTGGATGTGACTTTTTGATGGCATGTGTTGTGTTTATCTGACTGACATACACATTTTGGGATGATTCTGTTCTAGTTGCTGTGTAATTGCTATGTGTGCATGGTTTGACTCTCCCCTTGACAGTGATGTGTGTGTTTTGTGGCAGTTTATTGTGTACATTTGTTGTGTACTCACCAGGCTCTGGGATGTTCTCTAGTCCATATACGCTCACTGGCGGAAGGATGGCCCGCACCTTCTCCTCCCAGGGCCTGAGGTATATTGGCTTGGCAGGAGGGCCACTGCCGGTATGTTGGCTGTTGATGTAGTCTATCTTCAGCAGGTCCCGTACCCTCCTGCGCACGTCATACCACCTGTTCTGGATGTCCGTCTTTGTGCGCCGACATGGTGATTGGGCGTTCACCCTGTTGATGATTCTCTCCCACATCTTGGTTTTCTGCGACATGGGGGTCTGTTGGACCAGAGTGCCAAACAGCTGTGGCTCCACCCTGAGGATCTCGTCTACCAGGACTTCCAATTCACAATCTAGGAACTTGGGATTCTTCTTGGGGGCATGGTGATGGGTGGTGATGGTGAGTGATGTGTGTGTTGGTGTGCAGGTGAGGGTGTGTGAGTGTGTGTTTTGCTGGGTGTATGTGAGGTAGGTATTTGTTGGTGTGCTGATGGTGTGTGGCTTGTGTGAGGGGTGAGCTGTGGGTGTGTGGTTGCTTTCTCTTGGGTGCTGGCAGTGGAATGGCATTTGCAAAGGCTCATGGTAGTGATTTGTGTCCTTTATATAGGTGGAGTTGTGGGTGTGTCTTTGTTCTCTGTCCCCACCCCCCAGTATTTATTGGCTTGATAATTGCTTGTTTGGCCTTTTTTGGGTGATTTTTCCTTTGTGCTGTTTGTGTATGTTGGAAACGTTCTTGTGACCGAGTCGGACCCTGCATTGGTCTCGTACGGTGTTCTCCGTTTCGTTCACGCTGTGTTTGTGCAGTTTTGTATGCTGCGTACGCGTCGGTCGCGGTGTATTGTGTTGCTTCGGCTCGGTTTTGTATGCGTGTCGGTCGTACGGCTTGTCCTCCGTCCGACTCGGTCGGGTTTTTCGCGCCTTGCATCGTACTTTGCGGGTTGGAGTTGGCGGGTACGAATCGGTCGGATTTGTTCCGGGTGCGTGTCGGTCGGTTGAATTCGCGTGTTTTTCCGGCCGGATTGCTATTTTCCGAGCGGCTCGGTCGGTCGGCTTGGTTTCCTGACGTGTCGGTCGGATTTATCGCGGCTTGCATCGTACTTGGCGTGTCGGGCGCCACTGGTACGTGTCGGTCGGTAATTTTTCCGGCTCCGAGTCGGTCGGTGCTTTTTCCGGCCCGAATCGGAATCGACCCCTCAGTGTTAGAAAGAGGGAATACAAAGCACAAAATTGGGGGAAAGATATTGGGCATATAAAGTGCAGGTGTGTCAGTGCATTTACAGGATCAAGAGATATCAAATTCAGTCCGTAAAATATACCGCCGTAGAATAAACAGTGACATTGCCCTTGAGGCTCAAACCAAATTCAGGCTTACTGGTCCTTGATTGAACAGCTTCTTCCCGAGTCTTAGGGCTCCTGGAAAAAAACTTGCGACCCCAAAGCAAACCATAGGGGAGGAAAGCATTTGTAGATACAATAGTGTAGGCCTTACTTGGACAAATTGACCATTTCTTAGCAGTGGAAAGATGATTTTTTTCTGCAAGGTGCCATAGAATTCACAGAAAAATGTAAAGTGAAAAAGTGTCCTGCTCTGAGAAATTGTCACAAGGACATGGCTTTAGGGCACCTGGCTTTGGAAAGCCTTTAGGGTAGGCTAATAACCAGTGTAGAAAGTTGAATCTGAATTTGGTTAACAGGAAGTGATGGTGAACATTGTTAACAAGTGATAAATAATCCTGCGCCTGCAAGTTTAAGCTCAGTGTTATGTATTTTCTCACCGAGGGCTTAGCAACTTCCATGCCCTCCCTTTCCCCCAACTGCCTAGCCAGAAATGAGTTTTTGATGTTGCTCATGTCACTAGGACGTAATAGCCTGGGGTTCGTAAACAAATCAGGACAGCCTAGCCTGCTCAGCTGCTCCATGACATGTCTTAATCACGGGATACGCAAGGCCCCCTCATGTGCAATACAGTCTGCTAATACATGTTGATTTAAGGTGGGAACTGGATTTGACCAGATTCTCAGCCAGGGCATTATTGGTGCGGCTGCAATAAGATCTGAAATGTAACCCAGACCAAGCTCCTCATGCATCATGAAGGTAGGGGTGCAGAAGGGGACAACAAGGAGTCTGTGCAAAAAATTGTTCTCCACCACCTGCAAGTCTCTTACATCCTTATAACCCCACACATCGCATTCATAAGTGGCCATGGCCATGAAGATACATTTATCTCTATAAACATTTATTAGGGCGGATACAAGCTTAGCCCCTAATCTCTTTGTAAAGTCCATAGTTGCCCCCACTGCCCTTGCCAGGACATTCTTTTTATGTGCTCTTTGCGCAACCCACGACCCTCTGTCATCAAAGACTACTCCCAGATAGGGGAAAGTTGAAATTTTGGTAAGTTCGACCCCCCTGCAGAAGAACTTACGACAAGTAACCTTCTGCGTACTGATCATAATGGTGTGAGATTTGGAGAAATTGGTTGCAAGATCTAGAGAGTCCATAAAATCTATAAAAGTATTTAAAATATTTTGGAGACCTACGGCAGTCCTGGCAAACAAAACCGGGTCATCTGCGTAGAGTAATGCAGGAATACGTATTGAGCCTACCCTAGGGATGTCTTTACTGGATGCTGAGAGTACATCCCCTAGCTTGTTGATATAGAGGGTAAATAGCAAGGGGGCCAAAATACACCCCTGCCTTACTCCTCTCTTGACTAACCAAGAGGCTGACACGCAGCCAACCTCGTTATATCTCAAAGCAGCAGCGATGTTTAAATGAGCGGAGTGTAGGAAAGCCACCAAATCTGCATCCATACCCAGATCCAAGAGAATAGGCCAGAGCTTGGATCTGTTGACGGGGTCCAATGCCGAAGTTAGGTCCATGAAAGCCATATGCAGGCAACCCCGCTTGGCTATGGTGTATTTCCCCACCACCATGTGTAGATTGATGCATTGATCTAGAGTCTCTCTGCCCTGTCTAAAACCATACTGTAAATCTGAAATGACATTAAAATTATCTAACCAGGAAGTTAGACGCTCCAGGACCACCTTTCCCATAATTTTTGCAACTGAATCCAAAAGGGAAATCAGACGATAACACACTGGGTCGCCCCTCATACTTTTTTTAAAAATAGGTAAAATTATAGCCTTTGACCAAGAAGAGGGGAAGCTACACAGACAGGCCGCATTAAAGACCAGTGCTAATATCTTGGCCCAGATCAGAAGGTCAGTTTTATACAGGTCCATAGGGACCCCATCTGGTCCCGCCGCTTTCCCCCCCAGCTTTGGCCAAAATGGCTTTATAAACCTCTTCTATATTGAAATGCAGTGGCACAGTATCAGTGCCAGGCTCCTACACTGTGTCTAACCCCCTAGATCGTCACCACTATACATCCCTTCAAAGTGATGGACCTATTTCTCAGCAGCAGTATTGCAATCCACTCTGGAGTTTACTAAGTCTCAAAAAAGGGTCTTTTGTCCACTTCCCAAAACTTGGTACTGTCGGCCAGCATGCTCAGCTGAACTAAGGCCTCCCATGCCCACTCCATAATGACCTTTTTCCTCTGCTGAGTTGTAAGTTTATAGGCTCCCCTACAAGACCTGACCCTTTCCTCATCCCTAGATTTTAAAATCTATATGTGAATTAACATGGGGAAAATGCGTTTTGGACCCCCCCTTTTTCTCTGACCCTGCTTGATGGATCACCCTGAAATTTTCAAGTAAGCGGCACAATAGTTTTGAAAAGTTCGTGAACATTCGTCAAAGGATGCCAAAGTTATTGACAAAATGAAAAAACACTTTTCCTAAAGAAACTAGGTCCTAACTATAACTACCTACTGGTGAATGTGGGCCCCCCTTTCTGTACCACGCTGCAAACGTGCCTCCAGGTTCACATCTGCTTGGCTCCAGTGAGTCCTTGGGGGCCAACAAGCCCTCTTGTTTACTCTAGTAAGTCCCACACAGCGGGATTGCTGAGAGGTCTTCGGAGGCCACGCCCCCTTTCTCTACCACTCTGCAAATGCACCTCCTGGTGCACAGCTGGTTGGGGGATGAAGTCCCCTTGAATGCTGAGGGTCCTTGGGGGCCAACAAGCCCTCCCGTTACCTCCAGTAAGTCCCACACAGTCGGTTTGCTGCAAGGTCTTCGGAGGCCACGCCCCCTTTATCCACTACTCTGCATTTTTTTTTTTGGTCTTCATATTAGGTCTCACATAACCACCTTGTATTACATATACTATGCCTGCGGCAACACACAAAGCGTACAAAGAGAAAAGCATAAAAAGGTACACAATGAATATAGAAAAAGACTGAGAAAAAACACAAGGGAAAAAGAACGCATGCAATGGAATTCATATGAGAGAAGGGGACTTGAGGCAGTCTTTCCATATTGAGAAGAAACCCAAAGGCTATAATTTAGGTCAGTATTACACATTGGTGTTAAGAGGGACCCATCTAAATTTATTCCAAATCCTTTCAATTTTTTTCAGAGAGGTAATACCTCTGGCCTTAGCCAAGGCCAGCTCCGCCTCATAAATCTGACGCACAAGAACCTTCAATTCTACGGCCTTAGGGGCATCCGAGGAGATCCATGCCCTCGCAATACTTAGCCGTGCACACACCAGCATGATCATTACCAAATATTGAGTACCTCCCTCGCAATCATACTTAACCCTCATCCTTTTTTCCTTGATTGTTAATGCACTCAAGTGGCCCTGGGCAGATATCATTGCCTGGCTCACCACTGCCCAGAATTCTCGAACAGCAGGGCAGAGCGCAAACATATGTATTCTATCAGCAGCCAGGAGTTTACATTTCGGGCATTTAGTCTTATCTGTAGCAACATTTGTTCCCCATTTGAGTATTTTGTCCTAGGTATAATATAGAAGACATATGGTGCGCAATTGCTGCAGTTTTAAACTTACTGAATATACAGAGTGATCTAATATTTCGAAGGAGGTATGGATCTCTGAAGCTGAGGTCTCTACTGAAAGCAGTTGGCTCCATTTGGCTGCCAGAGTCGTAGTATCATCTGCATTTAAGCAGGAAAGTCCCAGGTTGGCTGTGCTAATTGAGGGTTTAATACCTAATTTAAAATAGTATTGTGAAAGTTCAGATCCCTCAATATCCATTGTATATTGGCAACCTAACTGAATATAGTCCCTCACTTGCAAGTATTTAAAGAAAAGATGTTGTGGAAGCCCATATATTTCCTGCAACCCCAAAAAGTACCTGTGGCCATTTACATCATAGAGCTGACCCATTGTTACATCACCGCTCTGTGCCCAGACCCTGCAAGTTGCATCCTGAAAGACTGAGGGGAACGCTGGATTATTCCAGAGTAGTGTTTCTTTATTTATAAAGGTTATGGAGTATTTAGAGCATATCTCCTTCCAAATATGTATGATGTCCCTCAGGACCTTAAACCGTACCCTCTTGTAGTAATTGGGAACTCCTACTTGATATAGAAAAAGCCTGCACTTTGCCCATGCAGCTAATCTGTAGAAGTTAGATACTAAACCGAGATCGTCAGGATCCAATAAGCTGCGTAGACGTCCAGTGAATGCCGCCTAGAAATATACCTTAAAATCTGGGAGTGAGAGCTTCAGAAAGCGTATGGCTCTCCTTGCAAGCCTATACCCCCATATGAAGCTGCCGATAATCCCCTCCAGGTGCTTAAAAAAGGAGCCCAGGACCCTTAAGGGGATGGCCCTAAACAGATACAGGAATTTGGGGAGAATATTCATCTTAATAATGTTGGTTCTTCCGATAATTGTCAGAGGAAGTTTGTTTCATGGGAGTTTGTTCCATGATTTGAATTTAAAATTAACCAAAGATAACAGAGGTTCATAGTTCAATCTAATAATGTTGTGTACTTCTGAACATAGCTTGAAACCTAAATAAACAGCATTATTAGTTACCCCTGGGGTAGGAGAATCTGGATTATTATTCAGGAGGAGCTGAGGTTTAGATATATTAAGTTTATACTCTGCAACCTCACCGAACCCGGCCGCCTCTTTAGAAACCTGTTGAATTGCTGTTAGAGGATTGGAAGAAAAGACTGCCACGTAGTCAGCATATGCGACCAGTTTCAACTATTGCTCTCCAACAGTGAAGGGTTAAATATCTACATTCCTGCATAATGACTGCAGGTATGGCTCTATATAGAGAGCAAATAAAAGAGGAGAAAGCAGGCATCTCTGACGGGTGCCACATGGTATCTGAAAATGATTCGAACAGGTTCCTGCAAGTATTACCCTTGCCCTAGGTGTCTTATATAAGGCTTGAGTCAGGTTGATGAATCTTTCACTGATACCGAGAGCCCGCATTGTAGCCCACAAACATTCCCATGCCACACGGTCGAAGGCTTTTTCAGCATCAAGAAGAATCATGCCCATATTCTTATTAAGCCCCCTGGCCAAATCAAAAGCTGTAATTGTCATATTAGTATGGCAAGTAGCATCCCTTCCTGGGACAAAGCCGTGTTGATATGGGGAAACTAAGAGTGAAATTACTGGGGCCAGACGCATGGCCAAGATCTTGGCAAACCATTTTGCATCAGCATTAATCAGGGATATGGGCCAGTAAGATCCCATATCTTCCGGGAACTTATCTTTTTTTTTTAAATACTGTAATGTTAGTAATATTCCAGGTATCCAGGGGATTTCCTCCCCCCCCCCCATATATATATATGTTGGGCCACTTTTAGGAACTCGGCAGCTATTATATCTTTAAATACCCTGTAAAACTCTATTGGTAAAACATCCTCGCCAGCCGCCTTACCGGGGTTGACAGAGCCATTAAAGCTACGTCAATCTCTGTCAGAGAAAATTTGGTCTGCATACCATTAACCTGGCTTTCCCCCAGGTAGGGCAAGCTACACTGCTGGATATACTGTAAACAGTTTGCCTGGTCTATGCTTTGTTTCTGATTATAAAGTTCCTCATAAAACCCAGCAAATTGCTCCAGAATAGACAGCGAGGTAGTATAAAGCTTATAATCTCTGCCCTTGATTGCCCGCATAGCACACTTTGATTGTCGGTCTAGTATCTGATGGGCCAGGACTCTCCCCACCCTGTCCTCATATTCATATTGCAACTCTCTGTGTTTTATGTACCTAGCAGCGACCTGATCTTTTAATCTATCCACTACTCTGCAAAAGTGCCTCCTGGTGCACTGCTGGTTGGGTGATGAAGTCCTCTTGGATGCTGAGTGTTCTTGGGTCCCAGAAGCTCTCCTGTTACCTCCAGTAAGTCTGACACAGAAGGATTCTTGAGAGCTGGTCTGAGGCCAGCCTCCTTTCTCCACCACTCGGCAAACACGCCTACTAGTTAAAAAAAACATAGAAATTCACTTAAAAACCAAAGGTTACAAGGACTTTATAGTTAGGAAATAAAATGTAAAAAAGCTTATAAATTCACTTAAAAAACCCAAAGGTTACAGGGACGTTATAGTTAGGAAATATAATTTAAAAAACCTTAGAAATTCACTGAAAAAAACAAAGGTTACAGGGACGTTACAGTTAGGCTTAGATTTCCCTCATACAAAACCAGGGAAATTCAGCAGTTATAGTTACCTGTGCTAACTATAACTTACGCCCCCACAATGCACTGCTAATGATCTCACATATTACATCACTCATGACATGGTCAGTGACATCACTCCTGACTTATATATATATATGTGTGTGTGTGTGCGTGTGTGTGTGTGTGGTGTGTACATATATATATATATATTCACTGAAAAAACCATAGGTTTCAGGGACGTTATAGTTAGAAATTAGCATTTAAAAAACCTTAGAAATTCACTGAAAAAACCACAGGTTTCAGGGAGGTTATAGTTAGTTGGACATTTCACTCGTACAAAACCAGAGAAATTCCCCCGTTATAGTTAGTTCAGCTAACTATAACTCGCGCCCCCGCAATGCACTGCTGATGACGTCACATATTACATCACTCATGACATGGTCAGTGACATCACTGATGACATCACTGAGGACATCTCAAATGACATCACTGATGACATCACTGATGACATCATCCAGTCACTGTGTGTTTCTGTAAAGTTTAAATATGTTTTACATATATGCCAAGGTGTATTGGAGAATGAGTGGGTGTATAAATGTCTGGATGGATGATTTAGTAGGTGCGTGACTGACTGTATAAGTGAGTGATTAAATGTGTCTTACTGAATGCGTGGGTTGGTGAGTAGCTACATGAGTGTGCATATCGGTTATTGATTGGTTGCTTGAGAATTTGTATGGGAGACTGAGTGTGTGTGTGGGTGGGTGTGAGGTGTGTGACTCTGTGCATAGATGTGTGAGTGGTTGATTCACTGGGTGTATGGGTTCAAGAGTGCATGTGAAAACAGCTGTATGGGCGGGTGTGTGTGTGTATGGGTGTGTTGATGAGTGAATGGATGTCTCAGTGGTACATGTCCAAGTAAGTACATAGGGAAAAGGCTGTATGTGAGAGTTGGAGTATAAATGACTATACGTGAGAGTCAGTGATTGTGAGAGTGGCTGTATGGATGAGTGTGTACTTGTATCAGTGATTATATAAGAGAGTAAGTATGCGTTAGTATCTGTATAGGTGAGTAAATGGGAGTGTGATTGATTATTTGCATGACTGACTAGGTGTGTGAGTAACTCCATGGATGAGTGGTGGTGTGTGGGTGTCTGTTTAGGTGTATGAGTGCATATGATAGTGTTGTATTGATGAGTGACTGCATGTATGAGTGATTGTATGGGTGAATGAGTGGATGTGTGTGTAGACCTAGGAATCAGTGAGTGCGCATGTAGTAACTGGTATTGGTGTGTCGATGGTTTCGAAAATGGTAGTCTGTATTTTACAGTGGGTGTATCAAAGGTTATATTAGAGTGTGAGGAGGTGCATCAGATTTTCACGTGGATGATGTCATCAGTGATGTCATCAGTGATGTCATTTGAGATGTCATCAGTGATGTCATCAGTGATGTCACTGACCATGTCATGAATGATGTAATATGTGACGTCATCAGCAGTGCATTGCGGGGGCGCGAGTTATAGTTAGCTGAACTAACTATAACGGGGGAATTTCTCTGGTTTTGTACGAGTGAAATGTCCAACTAACTATAACCTCCCTGAAACCTGTGGTTTTTTCAGTGAATTTCTAAGGTTTTTAAATGCTAATTTCTAACTATAACGTCCCTGAAACCTATGGTTTTTTCAGTGAATTTCAAAGGTTTTTTAAATGCTAATTTCTAACTATAACGTCCCTGAAACCTATGGTTTTTTCAGTGAATTTCAAAGGTTTTTTAAATGCTAATTTCTAACTATGCCTACAAAGGTAGGATATGTGAAGAAAGAGGAAGACAAGCGCACAAAGAAGCAAGACATGCAGAAAGAGGCAACAGAAGTCCAGAAAGACGAAGAAAAGTGCAAGAAGAAGCAAGAGATGTGCAGAAAGAACCAACAGAGGAGCAAAAAGTCCTCCTGTGCCCCCAACTTTTTGCTGACGGGTACTGGTGGTAACTGACTCTGACTAACCGGCCCTAGAGCCAGTGCTATGCTAAAAGACACTTAGAATACAGTGAAAACACCTACATACACTAGGGAACACTATGCGTTGGGGTACCCCTGTGATTAGCATGACCTCCTCTGTATGTGCCATGAGTTAGTGCCTGGGTCATTGGATGAGTACATGGGTACTGACTGGATGATTAGAGTACTGCAAGGAGAGTGGATGGTGAATTTATAAACGCTTGTGTTTTGGCGGAGTGATTGGAAAAGGACATGGAACTGGTTGGGTGATTGGAGGAGTGCATGGGTAGTGACAAGGAGATGGCTGGACTGCACCAGTAGTCCTTAGGGGACTGTAGCAGTGCATGTGTTAGTGCCTGCGTCATTGCATGAGTACGTTGGTAGTGACTGGATGATTAGAGCACTGCAAGGAGAGTGCATGGTGAATTTATAAGTGCTTGTGTTTTGGTGGAGTGATTGGATAAGTACATGGTGCTCGCTGGGTGATTGGAGGAGTGCATGGGTAGTGACACGGAGATGGCTGGACTGCATCAGTAGTGCTCAGGGTATTGTAGCAGTGCATGAGTTAGTGCATGGGTCATTGCATGAGTGCATGGGTACTGACTGGATGATTAGAGTAATGCAAGGAGAGTGCACAGTGAATTTATAAGTGCTTCGGTTTTGGCGGAGTGATTGGATAAGTACATGGTGCTCGCTGGGTGATTGGAGGAGTGCATGGGTAGTGACAGGGCGATGGCTGGACTGCATCAGTAGTGCTCAGGCTATTGTAGCAGTGCATGAGTTAGTGCATGGGTCATTGCATGAGTGCATGGTTACTGACTGGATGATTAGAGTAATGCAAGGAGAGTGCATGGTAAATTTATAAGTGCTTGGGCTTTGGCGGAGTGATTGGATAAGTACATGGTGCTCGCTGGGTGATAGGAGGACTGCATGGGTAGTGACAGGGCGATGGCTGGACTGCATCAGTAGTGCTCAGGGTATTGTAGCAGTGCATGAGTTAGTGCATGGGTCATTGCATGAGTGCCTGGGTACTGACTGGATGATTAGAGTAATGCAAGGAGAGTGCATGGTGAATTTATAAGTGCTTAGGTTTTGGCGGAGTGATTGGATAAGTACATGGTGCTTGGTGAGTGATAGGAGGAGTGCATGGGTAGTGACAGGGCGATGGCTGGACTGCATCAGTAGTGCTCAGAGTATTGTAGCAGTGCATGAGTTAGTGCCTGGGTCATTGGATGAGTACATGGGTACTGACTGGATGATTAGAGTACTGCAAGGAGAGTGGATGGTGAATTTATAAACGCTTGTGTTTTGGCGGAGTGATTGGATAAGGACATGTTACTGGTTGGGTGACTAGAGGAGTGCATGGGTAGTGACAAAGAGATGGCTGGGCTGCATCAGTAGTGCTCAGGGGATTGTAGCAGTGCATGTGTTAGTGCCTGGGTCATTGCATGAGTACATGGGTAGTGACTGGATGATTAGAGTACTGCAAGGAGAGTGCATGGTGAATTTATAAGTGCTTGTGTTTTGGCGGAGTGATTGGATAAGTACATGTTGCTCGCTGGGTGATTGGAGGAGTGCATGGGTAGTGACAGGGTGATGGCTGGACTGCATCAGTAGTGCTCAGGGTATTGTAGCAGTGCATGAGTTAGTGCATGGGTCATTGCATGAGTGCATGGGTACTGACTGGATGATTAGAGTAATGCAAGGAGAGTGCATGGTGAATTTATAAGTGCTTGGGTTTTGGCGGAGTGATTGGATAAGTACATGGTGCTCGCTGGGTGATAGGAGGAGAGCATGGGTAGTGACAGGGCGATGGCTGGACTGCATCAGTAGTGCTCAGGGTATTGTAGCAGTGCATGAGTTAGTGCATGGGTCATTGCATGAGTGCATGGGTACTGACTGGATGATTAGAGTAATGCAAGGAGAGTGCATGGTGAATTTATAAGTGCTTGGGTTTTGGCGGAGTGATTGGATAAGTACATGCTGCTCGCTGGGTGATAGGTGGAGTGCATGGGTAGTGACAGGGCGATGGCTGGACTGCATCAGTAGTGCTCAGAGTATTGTAGCAGTGCATGAGTTAGTGCATAGGTCATTGGATGAGTACATGGGTACTGACTGGATGATTAGAGTACTGCAAGGAGAGTGGATGGTGAATTTATAAACGCTTGTGTTTTGGCGGAGTGATTGGATAAGGACATGTTACTGGTTGGGTGATTAGAGGAGTGCATGGGTAGTGACAAGGAGATGGCTGGACTGCATCAGTAGTCCTCAGGGGATTGTAGCAGTGCATGTGTTAGTGCCTGCGTCATTGCATGAGTACATGGGTAGTGACTGGATGATTAGAGTACTGCAAGGAGAGGGCATGGTGAATTTATAAGTGCTTGTGTTTTGGCGGAGTGATTGGATATGTACATGGTGCTCGCTGGGTGATTGGAGGAGTGCATGGGTAGTGACAGGGCGATGGCGGGATTGCATCAGTAGTGCTCAGGGTATTGTAGCAGTGCATGAGTTAGCGCATGGGTCATTGCATGAGTGCATGGGTACTGACTGGATGATTAGAGTAATGCAAGGAGAGTGCACGGTAAATTTATAAGTGCTTCGGTTTTGGCGGAGTGATTGCATAAGCACATGGTGCTCGCTGGGTGATCGGAGGAGTGTATGGGTAGTGACAGGGTGATGGCTGGACTGCATCAGTAGTGCTCAGAGTATTGTAGCAGTGCATGAGTTAGTTGCTGGGTCATTGCATGAGTGCATGGGTACTGACTGGATGATTAGAGTACTGCAAGGAGAGTGCATGGTTAATCTATAAGAGCTTGGGTTTTGGCGGAGTGATTGGATAAGTACATGGTGCTGGCTGGGTGATTGGAGGAGTGCATGGGTAGTGACAAAGAGATGGCTGGGCTGCATCAGTAGTGCTCAGGGTATTGTAGCAGTGCATGAGTTAGTGCATGGGTCATTGCATGAGTGCATGGGTACTGACTGGATGATTAGAGTAATGCAAGGAGAATGCATGGTGAATTTATAAGTGCTTGGGTTTTGGCGGAGTGATTGGATAAGTACATGGTGCTCGCTGGATGATAGGAGGAGTGCATGGGTAGTGACAGGGCGATGACTGGACTGCATCAGTAGTGCTCAGAGTATTGTAGCAGTGCATGAGTTAGTGCAATGGTCATTGCATGAGTGTATGGGTACTGACTGGATGATTAGAATACTGCAAGGAGAGTGCATGGTGAATTTATAAGTGCTTGGGTTTTGGCGGAGTGATTGGATAAGTACACACATGTCACATCAGGCCCGCCCCTTCCTCCACCACTGTGAAAACGCGCCTCCTGGCGGGCTTTAAGTTGGGGGATTAATTCCCCTTGAATCCTGAGGGTCCCTGGGGCCAACTAGCCCACCAGGTACCTCCAGTAAGCGCCACAGAGCTGCGTTGCAGAGAGGTGGTCCAAGGCCACTCCCCTTTTTACACCTCTCTGCAACGCAGCTCTGTGGCGCTTACTGGAGGTACCTAGTGGGCTAGTTGGACGCAAGGGACCCTCAGGATTCAAGGGGACTTAATCCCCCAACTTACAACGCACCAGAGGGCATGTTTGCACAGTGGTGAAGGGAGCGGGTGGGGCCTGATGTGACAAGTGTGCAAAAGCGCCCCGTGGCTTGTTTTAAGTTGGGAGATTTACTCCCCTTGAATCCTGAGGGTCCCTAAGGCCCAACTAGCCCACCAGGTACCTCCAGTAAGCACCACAGAGCTGCGCTGCAGAGAGGTGGTCCGAGACCACACCCCTTTTTACACCTCTCTGCAACGCAACTCTGTTGCACTTACTGAAGGTACCTGGTGGGCTAGTTGGCCCCAGGGACCCTCAGGATACAAGGGGACTTAATCCCCCAACTTAAAACGCACCACGGAGCGCGTTTGCACACTTGTCACGTCAGGCCCCGCCCCCTCCCTTCACCATTGTGCAAACACGCCCCGTGGCGTGTTTTAAGTTGGGGTATTAAGTCCCCTTGAATCCTGAGGGTACCTGGAGTCCAACTAGCCCATCAGGTACCTCCAGTAAGCGCCACAGAGCTGCGTTGCAGAGAGGTGTAAAAAGGGGCGTGGCCTCGGAGCACCTCTCTGCAAGGCAGGGCTGTGGCGCTTACTGGAGGTACCTGGTGGGCTAGTTGGCCCCCAAGGTCTCTCAGGATTCAAGGGGAATTAATTCCCCAACTTAAAACGCGCCACAGGGCGTGTTTGCACACATGTCACCTGCGGCCCGCCCCCTCCCTTCACCACTGTGCAAACGCGCCCCGTGGCACGTTTTAAGTTGGGGGATTAGGTCACCTTGAATCCTGAGGGTCCCTGGGGCCCAACTAGCCCACCAGGTACTTCCAGTAAGCGCCACAGGCCTGCATTGCAGAGAGGTGGTCCGAGGCCACGCCCCTTTTTACACCTCTCTACAACGCAGCTCTGTGGCGCTTACTGGAGGGACCTGGTGGGCTAGTTGGACCCCAGGGACCCTCAGGATTCAAGGGGACTTAATCCCCCAACTTAAAATACGCCACAGGGCGTGTTTGCACACATGTCACCTCAGGCCCCGCCCCCTCCCTTCACCACTGTGCAAACGCGCCCCGTGGCGCGTTTTAAGTTGGGGAATTAAGTCCTCTTGAATCTTGAGGGTCCCTGGGGTCCAACTAGCCCACCAGGTACCTCCAGTAAGCGCCACAGAGCTGCGTTGCAGAGAGGTGTAAAAAGGGGTGTGGCCTGGACCACCTCTCTGCAAAGCAGGCCTGTGGCGCTTACTGGAGGTACCTGGTGGGCTAGTTGGCCCCCAGGGGCCCTCAGGATTGAAGGGGAATTAATTCCCCAACTTAAAACGCGCCACAGGGCGTGTTTGCACACATGTCACCTCAGGCCCCGCCCCCTCCCTTCACCACTGTGCAAACGCGCCCTGTGGCGCGTTTTAAGTTGGGGGATAAAGTCCCCTTGAATCCTGAGGGTCCCTGGGGTCCAACTAGCCCACCAGGTACCTCCAGTAAGCACCACAGAGCTGCGTTGCAGAGAGGTGTAAAAAGGGGCATGGCCTGGACCACCTCTCTGCAACGCAGGCCTGTGGCGCTTACTGGAGGTACCTGGTGGGCTAGTTGGCCCCCAGGGACCCCCGTTATTGAAGGGGAATTCATTTCCCAACTTAAAACGCGCCACAGGGCGCGTTTGCAGAGTGTTGCTGGGAGGGGGCGGGGCCTCCGGCACGATCGCGTGGTTTTTTTTGTGGAAGGGGGGCTGTGTGGCCCCCCTTCTTTTTACTTTTGGGCCCTGGGGACCCCATCCCCCAGGGCCTGACCCCTTCTTTAATTAATAAAAAAAAAAATGAACAGGAAGGGGGCCGCGTGGGCCCCTCCCGTGGCCAATTCTGGCCCCGGGGACCCCATCCCCCGGGGCATGGCCAGATTTTCTTTTCTTTTTTAATGGAGGGGGGCTGCGTGGCCCCCCTCCTGAGGCCTCTACTGGCCCCGGGGACCCAATCCCCCGGGGCCGGCCTTTATTTATTTTTATTTTTTTTTATTTTATTTTTTAATCATGGGGAGGGGGGCCGCGTGGCCCCCCTCCCGGGCCACTTCTAGCCCCGGGGACCCCATCCCCCGGGGCTGGCCCTCTCCGTTGGGGACTGTGGGGGGTCCCCAATGCCCTCACGGTCCCGCCGGCTCCCCGCGTCCTGCAGGAGCCGGCATTGCTTTTCCACACGGGGAGCTGCTGAGATGCAGCTCCCCATGTGGAAAAGCAATCTGCTTTGCTTCAATGAAGCAAAGGAAGTTTGCAATAACAGGGCGGGAGCCGCGAGGCTCCCGCCCTGTCATTGCAAACAGCAGTGTCCCGGGGGTGGGCACCCTGGGACACTGCAGGAGCCGGCCCTGAGGGGGTGGCGGTCCCCAGGGCCATCACGCGCTCCAGGAGGGGGCCACGCGGCCCCACTCCCATCCAATTGCACAGCCCCGGGGAGGTGGTGGTCCCGGGGCTCGGGGGTCAGTAATGGACCCCCAAATTAGCATTTTTAGTGCCCCGGGGAGGTGGCGGTCCCCGGGGCGTGTGGGGGGGCTCGAGCCCCCCCACACAGGTATATTATTAAAAAAAGAAGCCCCGGGGTTGGCGGTCCCCGGGGCTGCGGGGGGCAGTGTGCCCCCGCAAATATTATAATGAGAGCCCCGGGGTGGCGGTCCTCGGGGCTTGGGGGCCTTAGAGCCCCCCAAACTTTAATAAAACAAGCCCCGGGGGTGGCGGTCCCCGGGGCTGCGGGGGCCGTGTGCCCCCACAAATGTCAATGCAAAGCCCCGGGGGTGGCGGTCCCCGGGGCAGTGTGGAGGAGATTGGGGCCCCCACACATTTTTACTGCCCCGGGACTTGGCCCACCCGGGGCTTTTTGAATACGAAGGGCGGGAGCCCGCGCTTCGTTTTTTTTTATTTTTGGCCGAAATTCGCGCTGGGTGCGCGAATCTCGACGATTTAAAAAAAAAAAATGCTTTTTTTGGCTCTGGGGGTCCTTGTGGGACCCCCTGAGCAGGCCTAGGGGGTCAGGGTGTTTCTACCCTGCCCCCTTTTCTTGTTTTGCGCATTTCTTTTTCTCTTTTCTTGTGCCTCGGTTCTACCGAGGCACAAGATGGCTGCCAACACTTCCTGGTTTGGAGTGTTGACAGTCAATTAGCATGCAGCTCATGATCGGGAGGGTGCGCGGATCCTCTGCGGCCATAGATATATATGTGTTTTTACTTTTGATTTTCTCAGCAACTACTGAACGGATTTACACCATTTAACAAAAAGGGTTCTTTCTGAACCGAGAACTACCTCTTTGCCAAATTTGGTGTAATTCCGTTCAGCAGTTCGGGCTGTAGCCGTGTCTAAAGTTTCCTATGGGAAATTGCATGGGGAAAACACGTTTTGGGACCCCCCTTTTTTCTCGGCCCACGCTTGACGAATCACCCCAAAACTTTCCAGATAGGAGCGGACAGGAGCGCCCCACGAGTTTAGAAAATTTCGCGAGGATTCATCAACCGGCGCCAAAGTTATTGGAAATAGAATGTTGTGAATTTCCTATGGAAAATAGGTCCTAACTATAACTATCTACTGGCGACCGCCAGTAGATAATATATATATACATATATATATTCACTGAAAAAACCATAGGTTTTAGGGAAAGTTATAGTTAGTTGGACATTGCACTCGTACAAAACCCGTGAAATTCCCCTGTTATAGTTAGTTCAGCTAACTATAACTCGCGCCCGCAATGCACTGCTGATGACGTCACATATTACATCACTCATGACATGGTCAGTGACATCACTGATGACATCACTGATGACATCTCAAATGACATCACTGATGACATCACTGATGACATCATCCAGTGACTGTGTGTTTCTGTAAAGTTTAAATATGTTTAATATATATAGGGAAAGGCGTATTGAAGAATGAGTGGGTGTATAAGTGTCTGAATGGATGATTTAGTACGTGAGTGACTGACTCTACAAGTGAGTGATTAAACGTATCTTACTGAATGCATGGGTTAGTGACTAAACTGTGTGAATGTCTGTATCCGTCTGTTTGTTGGTGTGTAAGTGGATGCATGGATTTGCGAATAGCTACATGAGTGTCTATATGGGTTATTGATTGGTTCTCTGAGTATCTGTATGGCTGCCTGAGTGTTTGTGTGGGTGGGGTGTGTGTGACTCTATACATAGATGTGTGAGTGGGTGATTCCCTGGGTGCATGATTTCAAGAGTGCATCTGTGATAGACTGCTTGGGTGGGTGAGTGTGTGTATGGGTGTGTTAGTGAGTGAATGTATATCTCAGTGGTACATGTGCGAGTAACTACATATGTAAAAAGCAGTATATATGTGTGTTAGAGTATTTAAATGGCTATAAGTGAGAGTGTGTTATTGTGAGAGTGGCTGTATGGATGCGTGTGTGCTTGTATCAGTTATTGTATAAGAGCGTAAGAATGTGCTAGTATTTGTATGAGTAAGTGAGCTGGTGTGTGTATAACTGTATAGGTGAGTAAATGGGTGTGTGATTAATTTTTGCATGACTGACTAGGTGTGTGAGTACCTCTATGGATGAGTGGCGGTGTGTGAGTATTTATATAGGTGTATGAGTGCATATGATAGTCCTGTACTGAGTGACTGTAAGTATGAGTGACTGTACAGGTGAGTGAGTGGATGTGTGTGTAGACCTAAGAATCAGTGAGTGGGTATGTAGTTTTTGGTGTTGGAGTGTCTATGGTTTTGAGAATGGCAGTCTGTAATTTAGAGTGGGTGTATCAAAAGTTATATTAGGGTGTGAGAAGATGCATGAAATTATCACATGGATGATGTCATCAGTGATGTCATTTGAGATGTCATCAGTGATGTCATCAGTGATGTCACTGACCATGTCATGAGTGATGTAATATGTGACGTCATCAGCAGTGCATTGCGGGCGCGAGTTATAGTTAGCTGAACTAACTATAACAGGGGAATTTCACGGGGTTTGTACGAGTGCAATGTCCAACTAACTATAACTGTCCCTAAAACCTATGGTTTTTTCAGTGAATTTCAAAGGTTTTTTAAATGCTAATTTCTAACTATAACTTGTCTGAAACCTATGGTTTTTTCAGTGAATTTCAAAGGTTTTTTAAATGCTAATTTCTAACTATAACGTGCCTGAAACCTATGGTTTTTTCAGTGAATTTCAAAGGTTTTTTAAATGCTAATTTCTAACTATAACGTGCCTGAAACCTATGGTTTTTTCAGTGAATTTCAAAGGTTTTTTAAATGCTAATTTCTAACTATAACGTGCCTGAAACCTATGATTTGTTAAGTGAATTTCAAAGGTTTTTTAAATGCTAGTTTCTAACTATGCCAACAGAGGTAGGACATGTGAAGAAAGAAGAAAAAACACACAGAAAGAAGCAAAAGATGTGCAGAAAGATCCAACAGAGGAGCAGAAAGAGGCCTTGTTGCAAAATCATCCTGTGCCCACAACTTTTTCAGACGGGTACTGGTGGTAACTGACTCTGACTAACCAGAGCCAGTGCGCGTTTGCACAGTGGTGAAGGGAGGGGGGCCTGAGGTGACATGTGTGCAAACGCGCCCGTGGCGCGTTTTAAGTTGCGGGATTAAGTCCCCTTGAATCCTGAGGGTCCCTGGGGCCCAACTAGCCCCCCAGGTACCTACAGTTAGGACCACAGAGCTGAGTTGCAGAGAGGCGTTCCGAGGCCACGCACCTTTTTTCACCTCTCTGCAACGCAACTCTGTTGTGCTTACTGAAGGTACCTGGTGGGCTAGTTGGCCCCCAGGATTCAAAGGAATTAACTCCCCAATTTAAAACGCACCACAGGGCGTGTTTGCGCACATGTCACCTGAGGCCCCGCCCTCCTTTCACCACTGTGCAAACGCGCCCGTGGCGAATTTTAAGTTGGGGGATTAGGTCACCTTGAATCCTGAGAGTCCCTGGGGCCCAACTAGCCCACCAGGTACTTCCAGTAAGCACCACAGGCCTGCGTTGCAACGCCTGTAACAAATTGTGCAGTTGTGTTTAGGTAGTGAAGAGGGTCGTGCTGGGGGTAGTGTTTTAGGGTTTAGGGTAGTGCAGTGGTGTTTGTGTAGTGTAGGGGGTCATGCTGGGGGTAGATTTAGGGTTTAGGGTAGTGCAGTGGTGTTTGGGTAGTGTAGGGAGTCGTGCTGGGGGAGTGTTTTAGGGTTTAGGGTAGTGCAATGGTGTTTGGGTAGTGTAGGGGGTACTGCTGGGGTAGTGTTTTAGGGTTTAGGGTAGTGCAGTGGTGTTTGGGTAGCGTAGGGGTACTGCTGGGGGTAGTGTTTTATGGTTTAGGGTAGTGCAGTGGTGTTTGGGTAGTGTAGGGGTTCGTGCTGGGGGTAGTTTTTTAGGGTTCAGGGTAGTGCAGTGGTGTTTGTGTAGTGTAGGAGGTCGTGTTTTAGGGTTTAGGATAATGCAGTGGTCTTTGGGTAGTGTAGGGGGTTGTGCGGGGGTAGTGTTTTAGGGATTAGGGTAGTGCATTGGTATTTGGGTAGTGAAGGGGGTCATGCAGGGGTAGTGTTTTAGGGTTTAGGGCAGTGCAGTGGTGTTTAGGTAGTGTAGGGGGTCGTGCTGGGGGAGTGTTTTAGGGTTTAGGGCAGTGCAGTGGTGTTCGGGTAGTGTAGGGGGTCGTGCTGGGGGAGTGTTTTAGGGTTTAGGGCAGTGCAGTCGTGTTCGGGTAGTGTAGGGGGTCGTGCTGGGGGAGTATTTTAGGGTTTAGGGTAGTGCAGTGGTGTTCGGGTAGTGTAGGGGGTCATGCTGGGGGTAGTGTTCTAGGGTTTAGGGCAGTGCAGTGGTGTTCGGGCAGTGTAGGGGGTCGTGCTGGGGGTGGTGTTTTAGGGTTTAGGGCAGTGCAGTGGTGTTCGGGCAGTGTAGGGGTCGTGCTGGGGGTGGTGTTTCAGGGTTTAGGGCAGTGCAGTGGTGTTCGGGCAGTGTAGGGGTCGTGCTGGGGGTGGTGTTTCAGGGTTTAGGGCAGTGCAGTGATGTTCGGGCAGTGTAGGGTGTCGTGTAGGGGTGGTGTTTCAGGGTTTAGGGCAGTGGTGTTCGGGCAGTGTAGGGGGTCATGCTGGGGGTGGTGTTTCAGGGTTTGGGGCAGTGCAGTGGTGTTCGATCAGTAAAGGGGGTCATGCTGGGGGTGGTGTTTCAGGGTTTAGGGCAGTGCAGTGGTGTCCGGGCAGTGTAGGGGCGGTGCAGGGGTGGTGTTTCAGGGTTTAGGGCAGTGCAGTGGTGTTCGGGCAGTGTAGGGGGTGGTGCAGGGGGTGGTGTTTCAGGGTTTAGGGCAGTGCAGTGGTGTTCGGGCAGTGTAGGGGGTCGTGCAGGGGTGGTGTTTCAGGGTTTAGGGCAGTGCAGTGGTGTTCGGGCAGTGTAGGGGGCGGTGCAGGGGGTGGTGTTTCAGGGTTTAGGGCAGTACAGTGGTGTTCGGGCATTGTAGGGGGTGGTGCTGGGGCTGGTGTTTCAGGGTTTAGGGCAGTGCAGTGGTGTTCAGGCAGTGTAGGGGGTCGTGCTGGGGCTGGTGTTTCAGGGTTTAGGGTAGTGCAGTGGTGTTCGGGCAGTGTAGGGGGTCGTGCTGGGGCTGGTGTTTCAGGGTTTAGGGCAGTGCAGTGGTGTTCGGGCAGTGTAGGGGGTCATGCTGGGGCTGGTGTTTCAGGGTTTAGGGCAGTGCAGTGGTGTTCAGGCAGTGTAGGGGGTCTTGCTGGGGCTGGTGTTTCAGAGTCTAGGGCAATGCAGTGGTGTTCGGGCAGTGTAGGGGGTCTTGCTGGGGCTGGTGTTTCAGGGTTTAGGGCAGTGCAGTCGTGTTCGGGCAGTGTAGGGGGTCGTGCTGGGGGTGGTGTTTCAGGGTTTAGGGCAGGGTAGTGGTGTTCGGGCAGTGTAGGGGGTCGTGCTGGGGCTAGTGTTTCAGGGTTTAGGGCAGAGCAATGGTGCTCAGGCAGTGTAGGGGGTTGTGCTGGGGGTGATGTTTCAGGGTTTAGGCCAGTACAGTGGTGTTAGGGCAGTGTAGGGGTCGTGCTGGGGGTGGTGTTTCAGAGTTTAGGGCAGTGCAGTGGTGTTCCGGCAGTGTAGGGGGTCGTGCAGGGGTGGTGTTTCAGGGTTTAGTGCAGTGGTGTTCGGGCAGTGTAGGGGGTCGTGCTGGGGTGGTGTTTCAGGGTTTAGGGCAGTGCAGTGGTGTTCGGGCAGTGTGGGGTGTCGTGCTGAGGGGTGGTGTTTCAGGGTTTAGGGCAGTGCAGTAGTGTTTGGGCAGTGTAGGGGGTCGTGCAGGGGGTGGTGTTTCAGGGTTTAGGGCAGTGCAGTGGTGTTCGGCCAGTGTAGGTAGTCTTGCTGGGGGTGGTGTTTCAGGGTTTAGGGCAGTGCAGTAGTTTTCGGGCAGTGTAGGCGGTCGTGCTGGGGCTGGTGTTTCAGGGTTTAGGGCAGTGCAGTGGTGTTCGGGCAGTGTACGGGGTTGTGCTGGGGCTGGTGTTTCAGGGTTTAGGGCAGTGCAGTGGTGTGCGGGCAGTGTACGGGGTTGTGCTGGGGCTGGTGTTTCAGGGTTTAGGGCAGTGCAGTGGTGTTCGGGCAGTGTAGGGGGTCGTGCTGGGGGTGGTGTTTCAGGGTTTAGGGCAGTGCAGTGGTGTTCGGGCAGTGTAGGGGGTCGTGCTGGGGCTGGTGTTTCAGGGTTTAGGGCAGTGCAGTGGTGTTCGGGCAGTGTAGGGGGTCGTGCTGGGGGTGGTGTTTCAGGGTTTAGGGCAGTGCAGTGGTGTTCGGGCAGTGTAGGGGTCGTGCTGGGGCTGGTGTTTCAGGGTTTAGGGCAGTGCAGTGGTGTTCGGGCAGTGTAGCGGGTCTTGCTGGGGGTGGTGTTTCAGGGTTTAGGGCAGTGGTGTTCGGGCAGTGTAGGGGGTGTTGCTGGGGGTGATGTTTCAGGGTTTAGGGCAGTGCAGTGGTGTTCGGGCAGTGTAGGAGGTCTTGCTGGGGGTAGTGTTTCGGCGTTTAGGGCAGTGCAGTGGTGTTCGTGCAGTGTAGGGGGTCGTGCTGGGGGTGGTGTTTCAGGGTTTAGGGCAGTGCAGTAGTGTTCGGGCAGTGTAGGGGATCGTGCAGGGGTGGTGTTTCAGGGTTTAGGGCAGTGCAGTGGTGTTCGGGCAGTGTAGGGGGTCGTGCTGGGGGTGGTGTTTCAGGGTTTAGGGCAGTGCAGTGGTGTTCGTGCAGTGTAGGGTGTCGTGCAGGGGTGGTGTTTCAGGGTTTAGGGCAGTGCAGTGGTGTTCGGGCAGTGTAGGGGTCATGCTGGGGCTGGTGTTTCAGGGTTTAGGGCAGTACAGTGGTGTTCAGGCAGTGTAGGGGGTCTTGCTGGGGGTGGTGTTTCAGGGTTTAGGGCAGTGGTGTTCGGGCAGTGTAGGGGGTCTTGCTGGGGGTGATGTTTCAGGGTTTAGGGCAGTGCAGTGGTGTTCGGGCAGTGTAGGGGGTCTTGCTGGGGGTAGAGTTTCAGGGTTTAGGGCAGTGCAGTGGTGTTCGTGCAGTGTAGGGGTCGTGCTGGGGGTGGTGTTTCAGGGTTTAGGGCAGTGCAGTAGTGTTCGGGCAGTGTAGGGGGTCGTGCAGGGGTGGTGTTTCAGGGTTTAGGGCAGTGCAGTGGTGTTCTGGCAGTGTAGGGGGTCATGCTGGGGGTGGGGTTTCAGGGTTTAGGGCAGTACAGTGGTGTTCGGGCAGTGTAGGGGTCGTGCAGGGGGTGGTGTTTCAGGGTTTAGGGCAGTGCAGTGGTGTTCGGGCAGTGTAGGGGGTCGTGCTGGGGCTGGTGTTTCAGGGTTTAGGGCAGTGCAGTGGTGTTCGGGCAGTGTAGGGGGTCTTGCTGGGGGTGATGTTTCAGGGTTTAGGGCAGTGCAGTGGTGTTCGAGCAGTGTAGGGGGTCTTGCTGGGGGTAGTGTTTCAGGGTTTAGGGCAGTGCAGTGGTGTTCGTGCAGTATAGGGGTCGTGCTGGGGATGGTGTTTCTGGGTTTAGGGCAGTGCAGTAGTGTTCGAGCAGTGTAGGGGGTTATGCAGGGGGTGGTGTTTCAGGGTTTAGGGCAGTGCAGTGGTGTTCGGGCAGGGTAGGGGGTCGCGCTGGGGGTGGTGTTTCAGGGTTTAGGGCAGTGCAGTGGTGTTCGGCCAGTGTATGGGGTCATGCACGGGGTGGTGTTTCAGGGTTTAGGGCAGTGCAGTGGTGTTCGGGCAGTGTAGGGTGTTGTGCTGGGGCTGGTGTTTCAGGGTTCAGGGCGGTGCAGTGGTGTTCAGGCAGTGTAGGGGGTCGTGCTGAGGCTGGTGTTTCACGGTTTAGGGCAGTGCAGTGGTGTTCGGGCAGTGTAGGGGGTCGTGCTGGGGCTGGTGTTTCAGGGTTTAGGGCAGTGCATTGGTGCTCGGGCAGTGTAGGGGGTCGTGCTGGGGGTGATGTTTCAGGGTTTAGGGTAGTGCAGTGGTGTTCGGGCAGTGTAGGGTGTCATGCAGGGGCTGGTGTTTCATGGTTTAGGGCAGTGCAGTGGTGTTCGGGCAGTGTAGGGGGTCGTGCAGGGGCTGGTGTTTCATGGTTTAGGGCAGTGCAGTGGTGTTCGGGCAGTGTAGGGGGTCGTGCTGGGGCTGGTGTTTCAGGGTTTTGGGCAGAGCAGTGGTGTTCGGGCAGTGTAGGGGGTCATGCTGGGGGTAGTGTTTCAGGGTTTAGGGCAGTGCAGTGGTGTTCGGGCAGTGTAGGGGTTCGTGCTGGGGGTGGTGTTTCAGGGTTTAGGTCAGTGGTGTTCGGGCAGTGTAGGGGTCTTGCTGGGGGTGATGTTTCAGGGTTTAGGGCAGTGCAGTGGTGTTCGGGCAGTGTAGGGGTCTTGCTGGGGGTAGTGTTTCAGGGTTTAGGGCAGTGCAGTGGTGTTCGGGCAGTGTAGGGGTCATGCTGGGGGTGGTGTTTCAGGGTTTAGGGCAGTGCAGTGGTGTTCGGGCAGTGTAGGGGGTCGTGAAGGGGGTGGTGTTTCAGGGTTTAGGGCAGTGCAGTGGTGTTCGGGCAGTGTAGGGGGTCGTGCTAGGGGTGTTGTTTCAGGGTTTAGGGCAGTACAGTAGTGTTCGGGCAGTGTAGGGGGTCATGCAGGGGCTGGTGTTTCAGGGTTTAGGGCAGTGCAGTGGTGTTCGGGCAGTGTAGGGGGTCGTGCTGGGGGTAGTGTTTTAGGGTTTAGGGTAGTGCAGTGGTGCTTGTGTAGTGTAGGGGTCGTGCTGGGGGTAGTGTTTTAGGGTTTAGGGTAGTGCAGTGGTGTTTGTGTAGTGTAGGGGGTCCTGTTTTAGGGTAGTGCAGTGGTGTTTGGGTAGTGTAGGGGATCGTGCTGGGGGTAGTGTTTTAGGATTTAGGTTAGTGCAGTGGTGTTTGGGTAGTGTAGGGGTCGTGCTGGGGGTAGTGTTTTAGGGTTTAAGGTAGTGCAGTGGTGTTTTTGTAGTGTAGGGGGTCATGTTTTAAGATGCAATGCTCCAATACCTGACCAGTCTGCACTACATAAAACTGCAAAAAAACTAAAAATAAAAAGTGTTTTGAACACTTTTGTCATTGGAGCTATATGTGGGCTACATCTGGGTAATATTTGTGCTACATTTGGGCTCTTTTTTCACTGGTGGCCATCTTGGAAGACTTCTTTGTTATGAAGTTTCCTAATTTCTTCATTTACTGCAGTCTCCTCAGTAGGAAATGCTTTCAGTTTTTTACTTTGATTCCATCAAGAAGGCATTCAGATGTGTCTCACATCTGCCATAAATTCAGAATGTTAGCACTCTAGTTGCTCATTAGATCACTGGAGTAAAGCTACTGCTCACCAGGGAGTTAACTGGTAGTCTGCTGCTGGTATTGAAAGTGATTGTTTCAGTCTGCATGTCAGAATTTTCTAATGAAATAGAAGAGGATTTGAGATCTCACTTAAAACATGCCCTAATTTTTCTTTCTGCAGCACTAACCATAATTTCTATTTTCAAAAAGAACCCCTCATTTTGTTCCTTTTTAAATTAAATGTTTTAAGTGTTACCGGTTTATTCCAATCAAGATGGCTTCAGGTGTGCCATACTTTTGTCATAAGTAAGGCTGTTAGCGCTCTAGTTGTTCTTTAGAACACTCTGGGAAGCTGCAGTAGAACACAAAGGCATCAACTGGCAGGCTGCTCCTGTTGAAATATAACAGGAAGATATTTGAGATCACACTTGAAATATGTCTTAATTTTTCTTTCTACAAAAAACAGGATTAGGGAGTGAAGAGGTAGTGTCCTTAGAGGGCACTGGAGGTGGATACGTCCTCCTCTAGAGATTCAAACAAAACATAGGGATCCACCCAGAGAAAGGTTCATAAGGGTGTGTTTCCTGTTATGACAGGACGCACGCAGTGTTTGCTTAAATACCCCTCACACACAAAAGGGCCCTTGGTGTCATGCTTCATCATAGGGGTCTTCCCGCCCCGCTGCGGGACGGGCGTGCTACGACCAGCGACTACGCGGGAGCACTGTTTTTACAAAACTATGTGTGGTGTAAGGGTAGTGAGAGGAAGGGTCAGAAGTGAATGCAAAAAATGTGAATTAAAAGGACCTGGCCTCGTAGACTTAGAAATTTTAATACGTCGTGGAGGCTGGTGCTATTAAAAAAGTGGTTCGGAGATGTCCTGCGTATAATGTGCGGATACTCCTGATCAAGTCAACATGTTTCGAAGCATCAAGGCTATGTTGCTATCAATGCGTAATAGAAAAAGTGTGCTATATACAAAACGATAAAAATGCAACAATCATGCACTTTATATTACCCACTGATTGGGTAATATAAAGTGAATGATTGTTGCATTGATAGCAACATAGTGAGCACTGAAGGGATCATTCCTAGTCCTGATGAAGAAGCCTTGATGCTTCGAAACATGTTGACTTGATCAGGAGTATCCGCACATTATATTAAGGACATCTCCGAACCACTTTTTAATAGCACCAGCCTCCACGACGTATTAAAATTTCTAAGTCTACGAGGCCAGGTCCTTTTTAATTCACATTTTTTGCATTCACTTCTGACCCTTCCTCTCACTACCCTTACACCACACATAGTTTTGTAAAACAGTGCTCCCGCGTAGTCGCTGGTCGTAGCACGCCCCGTCCCGCAGCGGGGCGGGAAGACCCTATGATGAAGCATGACACCAAGGGCCCTTTTGGTGTGTGAGGGGTATTTAAGCAAACACTGCGTGCGTCCTGTCATAACAGGAAACACACCCTTATGAACCTTTCTCGGGGTGGATCCCTATGTTTTGTTTTAATTTTTCTTTCTACAGCACTAACCATAATTTCTATGACAAAATGAACCCCATCATTTTGTTCCTTTTTAAATTAAATGTTTTAAGTGTTACCAGTTTATTCCAATCAAGATGGCTTCAGGTGTGCCATACTTTTGTCATAAGTAAGGCTGTTAGCACTCTAGTTGTTCTTTAGAACACTCTGGGAAGCGGCAGTAGAACACAAAGGCATCAACTGGCAGGCTGCTCCTGTTGAAATATAACAGGAAGATATTTGAGATCACACTTGAAACATGTCCTAATTTTTCTTTCTACAGCACTAACCATAATTTCTATGACAAAATGAACCCCATCATTTTGTTCCTTTTTAAATTAAATTGTTTAAGTGTTACCAGTTTATTCCAATCAAGATGGCTTCAGGTGTGCCATACTTTTGTCATAAGTAAGGCTGTTAGCACTCTAGTTGTTCTTTAGAACACTCTGGGAAGCTGCAGTAGAACACAAAGGAATCAACTGACAGTCTCTGCCCTTGTTGGATGTACATGTTTTACTGAGAATGTCAGACTTCATTCTCACATGAGTGAGAAAGATAATGTGAATTTACAGAAAATAAGCTCTCATTTTAGCTTCTGGAGCACCTTCCAAACCTACATGGGACAAGCATGAGAAAATAGTGTTCTCTCAAACATGATTCATGATATCCCAGCAGAAGGTTTTTCACATGGTAAAATCACCTTAGAATACACCACAATTCCTAAAATGAGTATGGTACCATCAACAAATAAATTCTAATGTAACTAAAGCCTGTTATCACCCTTTATAGTTCTCCTTTTGGTGACCCTCAAAATCTTCTATTCACTACAATGCATTTCAATGAGGTACTATCATTTGGTCCCAAGATGGCTGCCAGCAATTCCAGGATGAAGTGCTGACAGCCAATCAGATCTCACGATGACATGTGTGGTTAGGCTCCGCCCAGATATATATGTGACTTTACTTTTGATTTTCTCAGGAACTACTGAACGGATTTACACCATTTAAGCAAAAGGCACGACACTGAACCAAGGGCTACCTCTTTGCCAAATTTGGTGTAATTCCGTTCAGCAGTTCGGACTGTAGCTGCGACTAAAGGTTCCTATGGAAAAATGAATGGGGAAACGCGTTTTGGGACCCCCTTTTTTCTCGGCCCCCGCTTGACGTATCACCCCGAGACTTTCAGGATAGGAGCGGACCGGAGCGCCCCAACAAGTTGGAAACTTTCGCGAAGATTCGTCAACCGGCGCCAACGTTATTTCAAATAGAATGTCGCGGATTTCCTATGGATAATAGGTTTTAACTATAACTATCTACTGGCGACCGCCAGTAGATAATATATATATATATATATATATATATATATATATATATATATATATATATATATATATATATATATATATATATATATGTATATATATATATATTCAAGATAAGTAGATATGGAGTTACAAATAGTAAATCTATACTTCCTCTATATTCATTCACCTTTTAACATATTGATCTTCAATATTTTGTTAGGTTAGGATCCCTATTCTTAGCTCCAACTCTACATACACTATATCTATATCTACATCTTTATCAATATCTATAGATAGAGGTAGATAAAACTTAATTTTGTGGTAGAACATCACTATAGCTGAGTGTTGCCTTGCTTCCCTCTATCCAGTGCATGTGCAAATCACAGTGGGAGATAGCACTCTTTTGTAATTAGTCATATTGTCTCAGTCTGCGCTGGATGCATTCATCGAGGCTGCACACCTGCTGCCGCCTGGGACAGTGAGACCAATTTATAATCTGATCCCTGTTGTTGTTTCTCCAGTATCATTGTGAATGTGATTTCTAATAACGTACATTGGCTGCAGATGTCGATTCCTCTATTATGTTTCCCTGTTATGGTATCTCTAGATAATTTGACTCGTTTTACTTTATTTGTTTACTTAAATATTCATCAATTTGATTGAAAACATCGGGCAACATTTCATTTGCAAAGATATTGGATTAAGAGCAATCTACATTCATGCATTGAATTTAAATGTAAATTTTGAGCAAAAAATGAACAGATTTGCATGAAATAAGTACATCAAAAGGATGTCATTTTGTGACCTAGAAATACTCTATACAGTATGGATGCAGACACAGAAGGAATTTATTGTGAAGAAAAATCTGTGCTAGTCTTAAATGAGCAAACTACATTTTGGAGTCACGTCCTTATAGCGTTAATCACTTTAGGGTAGGTAAAGTCAACCATATAAAAAAGAGATTATATTGATGTGACCTTTCTTCGCTGGGTGGCTTATTTCATGATGTGAATATGTTGAAGGACATCTTAGCTGCATGTCTCCTCATAAAGGGTCATGATTCTAACCATAGTAATAAAACATATGCTTCTTTGTAAAATGTAAATGGGTGCTCACAATTTGTGCCCTTAAATGAGGGCAAAATCAGTGCTGGAGATTAAATTGGGACCTTTTGGCCCCTCCACGGTAAGGAAGGCCAACCTACAAGTAGGTGAATTTCTCCCACTCCTACGTGCATGGGACCTGTGACTAAGTCTATGCAATATGTATATGGTAGTAAGTTAAAATATAGTCTATCATAAATATTGTGTCCTATATAAACTGTAAAGAAATATCATCCCAAAGGGTAAAGATTACCTGTTATTAACTCCATGACTGATAATTTTGGAAACAATAGGACGTGATAGTCATGCCATATAATATTTCGAATATGAGATTCTGGAACCATACAGATATAAATGAGATGCTAGTCCTCTTAGCAGATTTTGCCTCTGCCCCCCACCCCCTCAAAAAAAAACTGCATCAACTGCGATTTTGTGTTACTCTGCTGGCTCACTATCATCAAGCAACACAGTTGCATCCATGCAATTTTCTGCAGTATTAATGTTTTGACACCTTGGGGCAGACTTACAAACATTTTGCACAGGGTTTACATTAAAAAAGTGTTGGAAACTGGCACAAAATGGTAATTTTTGGATGTACTTTCCAGTAAAAAGCTTGTTTTGCTCTAGAACATTGCCTCAAAGTAATGCAAAGTAGTTATTGGTGCTGTTTGGATTATTCTGAGTTAAAGGGGCGTTCCTCGGCTGGTATTTGTATGTTCCCATGCAAACACCCATGGTTTTTGATGCAAGACCCTATCTACTAACAATAGTAGACATGCTTTTGCACCAAAAAATAATCCCACTTTGAAACAGGCATTAAAAGGAGAAATTCTTTTTTTTCTCCTAATTTTTCCCACTTTGCTTGTGTGCTGCACTGTACAGCACGCATGCATAGTAGAAAAAGTTTCAAGTTTGTCTAGGTATTGTATTTTGTACTGGACGGATACTCTTCCAGGACCAAACCTATGCTAGACTCACGCAGACACCTTTGCACTATTGTGCAAAGGTGTGTGTGTGGTGCTCAGCAGCATAATTGTGCACCAGTGCTAGAGAGAGAGCAGGATGGTGACATATCTCTGTAGATACTGCACTTTCCTGCTCTCCCCTGTCACGCAACGCTGTGCAGCCGCTTTGGGGGCACAGCTGCGTTTCGTGACATGTTTCTAAATGTGGGCCCATTCTGTGATTTCCATATACTGATTTCATTAAAAGAATCACTTCAGAAAAAGCATATGGTCTGTAGATGGGTCAAAACGATAAAGGGCCTTATTTAGAGCTTGGTGGATGGCACACACCAACTAAACTTGATGGGCTTGCCATCCACCATATTACAAGTGCCAAAGGCTATAATGCTTTTGTAATACAGCGGACAGGACATCCGCCACATTTGTGATCGAGTATCCTGCCTTCCAAACACTAAATAAGGCCAAAGTATTGAGAATAATCAAGCAATTCATACTTTAGTGTAAAATACATATATAGAGGAATCTATCTATTTATATATGATGCTTTGAAATGGAGGCAAGAACAACTATGCATAGTCCATGACTATATGTATACCAGACTAATATTTGTACCGGTGAATGTGAAGCACCTAATGCAGTTAAGGCACTTTGAAACCTGCAGTTCTTTCCCCATAAGCTCACGGGCCATAGTACAGGAAAGCTGATAAATCTTCACCCACGTGACAATAAAGTGGAAAAAACAATAAGGTTAATGTCCAGGATTTACTTCCACTGGTTGGAAATACTTCAGGACAAATGAGAGTGCTATCAATCAAAAATGAGGAGAACAACAAATATCCTCCCCAGGGACAGTAAAGCTTCAGTTCAGGTGTTCTAAATGACATTAAAGTGTGACTCTCTCTAGAACGAAATGCAGTTATTGAACCAGGCAGAAAATCCTTTATTAGAAAACTTCTGAATTCACTCCCACAGCTCTGCTTGCCTTCAGCCTTGTGCAATCCATTCTAAAGACCATTGTTTTTTCAACATGGTCAATTAGGTTACATTAACAAAATCTTTATTCTGATTTGACCTATTACAACAAAAAAATCAGCTGTCTGAAGAGCAGTGAAGTAATTGCCACATTATATGATTCTCAAGGAGTTCATAGAAATACACAAAATCCCTGAAAGAAATACTAAATTTTACACTTCTGCAGTTTAAAGGCTCACACCTGGATCTTCTGATGAAATCGGTAGTGTGATTTGATGCAAAATACCGCCTGTTAGAGCCCTGCCTCCTGTGTCCTCATCAGTTCCCTTGACAATCTGCCCTGTGAGTTAGAATCTTTTACTTTGTGTTTAAATCAGGTTGATAGCCTGAATAGTCAAGCTCATTTATAGAAAAAAGACTCAACTGTGTTTTATAAGTGGTGTTTGGAACTGGGCCTTGACTATGAGGAACTGCTCTGCAGCTAACAGTGGAAGTTGAGACTGGCACACATACATTTTAGAAAAGGATTTGCCAAAAATGTTTTAATCGATCCAGAATGAATGTCAAGAGGTGGAGCCTGACCGCTAGCAAGATGGCTGCTTTCTTGAGGAGCTGACCTGCTCCTGGTCATTTGCCCGCAGAGATTAAAGGTTGCAGGGTGTGCCAGGACATCAAACTTCCGGACCACATGGCAAAAACTGCTCACAAACACCGCTGTGAGCTGGTTTGTGAGTCTATGCAAGAAAATGGGACACTGCAATAGAGATTATGTCCCCTGCATATCTACAGGATGTTGTTAAAGTTGTAGTGCATGACTGAGACAAACCAAAACAAGCATTGGCATAGCCAATAGGTCTCGCCTTTGGGACCTTATAAGTGTTTAGCCATGCAACAGTTGATGTTGTTGCACCAAGGATATTGTGCTGCATAACTAAATACTTATAAGGTCCCAAAAGCGAGACCTATTGGCTATGCCAATGCTTGTTGCCCTTGTGGCTATTAGCAGGCCACAGTATGATAATGGGGTACATAAATGATAGGGGGATGTGAAAGGAACAAATCAGTATGGGGCGTCAAGCAAGTAATTAATTTTTGGGGTTTGGTGGGGGGACCAATGAACCTATGCATTGTGATGTTTAGGTCTTGCTCGATGTAATGATTTTTAATCATATTTATGCGTGTTGTGATGTAAGGATTGCAATTAATCGATCACAAATAAATATCTTATACAAAACAGGGTCAGAGCCTAGAGCAAGAAGAATAGGATCTCTGTTCAATGTAATGTATGCGCCTTAATCTAATGATGTGATTTTCTTTGGATTTTAAAATTGTGACTGATAACTAAAGAGGAAAATACGTTTATAACAAAACACCTTTTTCTGGTTGTGGATTCTTTCAGAGGAATTCGGTTTTAAGCATAGACTGATAGGTTACTGTGGATTATTGGGTTTCCAAGTACCACAACTGCGGGAAAACAGAGTACACTGTTAGAACTACAAGAAGGATTCTCACATTGGTAGATACTTTCTTTGAAGACTCAACAGCAATGGTGGTGGTCATGGTTTTAGGGTGGTGCCTCTTCGATTGCACTGGGGTACATGGCAGGGTTACTTCCTATAACTTCTGCTGTTTACTATATGATGGAACCACTTGCAGAGAGACTCAAAGAAAATCAATATATAGACATTAAAAGTCACCATGTTAAATTACCAGTTTGATGAAAACCTCATCATATCTAAAATTTGTTGATAACAAGGAACCTCCCTGGAAAAGGGAGGAATGTGGGGACCAATGATGACGGAAAATAATGTGCCCTTCCCCCAAAAAAGAAATTCCAGGGAGAAATATGCTGCCATTTTCCACCTGCTCTGAACAGGCAGAAGATATCAATGAGAAGGCTGGTGAGAGAAAGGGGGCATTTTGTTAGGGCAGGGTTGGGCTGGGAGAACATAGTCTGTTCCCCTGTGTTGTCTGTGCGGGGATTCACTCAGCCCCAGGTTCTGCCATTAGCCTGGGCCCGATCTTCTTAAAGGAAGACAGTGGGTGAGGCAGTCATGTCCTGTGCCGGACTGTGGTAAAGGTATTGTATGCTCACCCTCTGAACATCTAGGCTGCATGAAAGAAACCTAGTCGACCCAAACTTGTTCAGATCACATGCCAGCACCACTTCAGTACATAAGCACACAGCAGGGTTAACATTAGAAATCGTAAAATGCAATTTTGAGAGCTCGACCTTCCTGTGAGAATTATTAGGGACGATGCCAACGGTGTTCTGTTCTCAGACGTGTAGCTGCGTTTCAAGGTTGAACCCAGGGTGGAAAGAATTCTTATTTCTTGTTAGCGTTCTCAACCGTGCCGATCTCATTTTACTAATGAAGGATTACTGTTTCTCTGTATGCACTATCTGGAAATTTCCATTGCTTGAGGAAGATGCATTTGCCCGTGCTTAGTGATGAACTGTTAGACATGCAGAAGCCAAAGCTGGCTTAAGATCTACTTTTAACTGGAATAAAACGCTTCGCTTGCAAAGAATTTCCCACCTAAGAGTGCTAACTGAATCTTGGTTTCACACCCCGGGATGCAATGGAGTCGGGCTGTGCTCATCCCGGTTGCTGCAGCAGTTTCACTGGCTGCACATCTACACCTGGTGAAAGCAGGTCTGGTGTTCAGAATTTCTTGGTTCAAAACTTGCATATCCAGTAATTCCTGTTTCGGGGACACCAGGCCACCTATAGTTGAGTAGCAGAGTTCCTCCACGAGTTACTGCACAGGGTGAAATACTATCAATTGCAATGAGTAGCCTAGTGTACAGTTTGTTTGCAATGCCAATGCTCTCACTGATGGGTCCAGATATTTGTTAAAGAGCAGAAATTCCTTTTAAGGCACTTTGTCTAAGCAAGTAATTGCTCCAAAATGCCCTTACCACCTTTTGAAGGCTGTAGAAAAACAGAGGTCAAATATTTCTAAATTGGTGACTATTCTAAGGCGGCAGTGCTTAGAGTAATGACTGGCGATGGGGGGGATGGGGGCCGGGGGTAGAATAGGCACAAGGGGAGGTAATTTGTACTAGGCCTATCTGCAGATTAGCTATCTTGTTACCCAGAGGCCATAGGATTTACTATAGTTGCTATGGGACTCCCATTCCTAATTGTATAGGTTATGTCTACAGGGCTAGCAGAACAGGCTAAACTGGGGAGGGGGGCAGTGGGGTGTTTATGGCAGGCCAGTTCTTTGGAAGGGGAAACTACATATTTAAAGAATTAAATAAGGACACAGGATTCCGCCTCCAAGCGAGTCAATGTGGTGCCAATGTTCACAGCGACTCTACCAAATCCAGAAATCACACCCAACATGTAGGTCGAATTGGCTCCAACCTTAGGCATATTTTTACCAAATAAAGTTTACCAAAAGATCTGTGACGGAGTGCAGAAGAATGAAATTTCTCCTCGTGTATCTGTGAAAGGGTATAATTCTGCACTAGTGTTGATGAGGTGAACTAAAAAATATGTGCTTTGATTTAAGAAATGCATATAGTTATGTGGGGAGACATTTAGACAAATGTTTCACGGCAAGCTAGTGGAAGCAAGAGGACTTTTGGTGCAGAGATGGAAGCTGGACTGCATGCCTCCTACAGAGAAGTTGTGAAGTGTGGGATCATCTTGCTACTCAGACATTCACAGATGAATGATAGACGCTAATTCAACTGCAGAGAGGTGTCTTGCCCAGACGACGATAACCTCTTCCTCAATTACGAGCAGTGGTGGAAGTGGGCGGGATCGGAAGGGCACGGCGTGCCCCTACTTTTTTAATTCAACTAAGTCCGTTCCCCTACTTCTTCATTTTAAAAATGCATCCAAGCAATGGTCCAAACTTAAAAAATATTGCGTGATCATCCAGCCCTCTGTGGTGCACATTGAGAAAGGCCTCTGCAGTTCCCAGGACCTCCTCCCCCTTCCCCTCTGTATCTGTGGGCAGGGGCCCGTGTTTTACTGCAGGATCAATCGTAGAAGCAAACAATCAGCACACGAAAACGGCTAACTTTGGTGGCCCTGCTGCTACAGTGTGATTTACACCTCATTTAGTGGCGAAGCCACCTGCCTGCCTGTGGCTAATGCAATGGTCACATCAGGACGCATTGACCTCATCTGCCCTTTATTTTGGGGCTCACCAGACTGACGAAGTCACAATGATAGGAAGAGGACTCCAGTGTTGAATTCGTTTCAGGCTGTGCACAAACCTTGGTGCTTTTAAAAAAAAAAAAATAACAGTAGAAAACGATTAATCTCTTATCAGCCGTTTTCCTTATTTTATTTTATAAAATGTGTACTGCTGCTCTGTCTGTGTTCAGGGATGTTGTCTTTTAAAAAATACTGTTTACCTTTTTAAGGATATAACATAAAAGCACCAGCGCACTGGAAAGGACAGGAATGCACTGTATTGGATAAATACCGTGCATTCCTGCCCTTTCCCTGTGACGCAGCGCAGCACAGCAACTTGCTCCGCTGCACCACCATTCCTGTAAATATGCCCCTAAGTTAGCAAACTTCACGGTCTCTCTGCTTCATGCACAAGCACTTTTAACATGTGCTGCCTGCTTTGGGGCCACTGCAATTATGCAGCAATGGAGGACAAATTATGTTGCAGTGCTGACTAAATTAAGCTGCAAAGAAAGGCTGCAGCGTAATGTGGTACATTTTCTGATACTTTATTATTTTGATGTTTTTACACATAACACAGTCTCTGCAAAGCTTTCGCCTCATTAATAGCAGTTTAACATAAAAGTGCAGCAGTGAGAACGTTGACCAGCAACCTTTGTAAAAGGCCCTCCACTTCACAGCAACACAAGTCACGTTTTTTTGATCCGTAAGAGCTACAGACAATTTTTTAGTTAAAACTATCAGATGATGCAGCAGATGATGTATTATGTGGCAAATACGGCAGAGCTATAATTATGTGGAAAACATTTACAAACTAGGATATTTTGCCATTCATGTTTGAACTTCTCTCGTGCAGTCTCTGTTGGGTGGTATTTCTAGACACCTACAGTGCTCGTGGAGAGACAAAGGATGAAGGTGTCTAATAGTGATTGCAGAGGATAGTAGTCTGAAGGGGAGAAAATATAACTGATTGAGATAATCCGAGGACCACTACCTATTTCTGAATCTACCAATGTTGAGTTCCATAATTTCAAAATTGATGCATCTGCAATTCTCATTGCTAACTAACTTAAGTAGTAATTACACAAACTACTAATATAATAGTTGTATCTCATTCATCTGATACTGCTAAAAGCATCTGCAAAACCAACAGGTCAGGGTTGTCTTAGGTGTATATATTCATTTGTGAGTGCTATGTCTAGATACAATACCAGGAAACTAAGAGGCATCTAATGCTGGCTTCATGACATGTTGCGTGAAGCACAAAAAAGTAGGACTACAATTTTGCATTGACCTAGGGGCACATAATGATGTAATCAAAGGTGCTCACCAACACCTGGGGACTCCTGTCATAGAATTTAAACCCCAAATGTTATTTACAGAAATGATTAGAAAAAGGGAGGAGAAGTGCTGATGAAAGAAACTGCATGGCTCGGAGACAAATGGCTTAAGATTACACTTATAAGTGTATTTGGGACATTCTGTGATTGAAAACGTATCTCACATTGTAAATGTATTTTAATGTCAATAACTCGTATATTAAACCTCAAATAAACGTGTTTCTATTGGCTGCATTAAATAACGTATAAGCTGTGACTGGTCAGTGAAAAGCCAAACATACTAAAAATTGGTATGTTTTGCTCTTTCTAGCCACACCTCTGACTCACCCACTGACCCAATCTTCTGATAATTCCCTCCCCCTGATGCTCCGCCCACAGTTCCCCTACTTTTTTTCCCTCACTTCGACCACTGATTACGAGTGACCCAAGTGGTTGAAGGCAGCATAGGAAGTAAGGCTTGATGACGGAGTGAAGTGTTGCTGAGTAGACCACGTGATCGAAATTCCGACACGGAGAACGCAGCCGGAAGATTATGGTAATTTGAGCCGCCGCGAGTTTTAAATAGTGATACCGCGGTAGAAGGAGAAAAGCAGTGTAATCTATCCCCAGAGTGTTCGGCTTCCTTACACGGAACCACTGCTCCATAGAAGCAGACTTCAATCATTTGTTGAACAGGGGTCGTCACGCTTCAATATACAGCTTTAGGGCCAATACTCAGACGTTTGAGAGGAGTCTTCTCCTGTAGCATCTATACGAAGCATTGAATACCCCAGAATTAAACGGCGTTGTATTCCTTTTGCCCTTGTCCTGATGAGGCCCGAATTTATGGGCCAAAACGAGTCAACCCCACAACATGGAAGAGTCCGACAAACCACGATTGATATGAAAAATTGATTACACGCTCCTTGTACTAAGTGGAGGGTTGATTTATCCCCTCGAGTGTGTATTGGACTACTTCTTTTTCTCAGATTACTTTTTTAATTATGCCTCGTTTATAATTAGCATCTGTATAAAGTAAGAATGTGTAGGAAGGATTTGTATATGTATGTATTTACCTGTGCATATGTTGTGTTTGTCATTAAAAAGATAAAATATTTTTTAATATTACTCTTGGAGTTGGTATCTGAGTTACATGGAAAAAGGAAAAAAAAAAAAAAAAGTGTAGAGATTTAATACTCAGTGATAGGGATCAATTTTTTTTTTCCCCCTTTAGAAATATAGGTTTATTTGTTCCTCTGCATTATTGTCTGTTTCCACATTCGATATCTTGCCCGGATGCGGTAGGAGTATCAGGGCAAACTGATTCTTCAAGAAGAGTAGACATCGAAAGGCAAAGCATAGCAGAGCACCACCGAGAGTACAGTGGATTAAAGAAGCATAGCTGAATGTGAGATATTGGATTCTGCCTCTTGAATGCAAACGTCACAACTGCAAATTTAACTGAGCTACATGATGGGGTATTGCCTACTCTTACTTAAAGATGTATTTGGGTATGAAAGGCAGAATGCATGAGAAAGGTCTGCTGTTTTATCAGGTTCACCAACAAGCAGTTGCATTTATTATGCAAAAACGAACTACAACAACTGAATGCAGAAAACAGTCATTTGTAAATTTTGAAAGATGAAAACTCTTGTTGGAAAAAACGGCACAACTGTTCGAAATCAGAAATACAGTTAAAAATGTAAATGTGCGGTCTTCAGTGTTTGCTTTTCAGATGACAGGCGAGAGTAAGAAAATCTGAGAACCATTATATTGTGGGTATTGCCTCAACGTTGCAGTAAATTCCACTAAAACGGATCAGGAGTTCCCAAAACTGACCAGATATTTTGTGTTTGATTAGGAACCAACTAAGGGGCATATTAACAAGGTGCAGCAGTAATATTATCGCCGCTTTAGAGCCCGTTTTCGGGCGAAAAGCGGCGATAATATTATCGCATTATCAACAAGGACACGCTAGCGCGTGTATCCTTGCATTAGCGCCCCTTGTCAGCACGCCTCCCATCGCATCGCTAATGAGATGCAAAGGAGGCGTGCCTGACCAGACTCCCTTGGGTAAATATCGCTAACCCAGCTTCCTCATATTAACAACGAGGGTTAGCGATATTTAAAATCACGTTAAGTATGCCTTAACGCAGGAATTTAACGTCTGTTAAATTCCTGACTAAGGCATACCTAACATGGGGGGTGGATTGTGTGGCTAAGACCACAGGCCCTATCGCCAAGTATATCGCCGTTTTCCATGGAACATCGCTGGAAAACCAGCGATGTTCCATGGAAAACACCGCTATCGCTGGAATAATTATCGCCATTGCGCTATGCGTTGTTAATACAGCGCTAGCATGGCGATAATTATCTGCGATAGCCGGCGATAAAATTCCTCACGCTAAGAGCGGCCAGCGATAATTATCGCTGCCGCTTGTTGATATGCCCCTAAGTTACAGAGGTCCACAAGGAGCACCCACCATTTAAGATGTACCCTTGAGATTTCCTCATACACCACTTGAGCAACTACAAGGGACATGGTTTACTTACTTATGGCAGCTCCCGTGACAAAACAGAAGGTGAAGAGGACTTGGTCGTCAGATCACCTGGCTTCCTTTACAGTACACCAACATACTTCTTGGAAGCCAAATCCAACCTCACACGACTAACCTCTAGTGAACACTTGGAGAACTGCTGAGTAGACACCATGTTTAAATAAATGTAAGACCAAAATCCACAAAGACAGAAGCAGCTTAAGCGAGATCAGGATTTATTTATTTTTTTAAAAAACAGGTTATTCATTGAAGCGGTTAATTTAGGTAAAGCATTGATTGGTGAATAAAATCTAAGAAAACAGGAGAATAATGCCACACAATAGCATGCCCATTGCTTTATGTGCAGAAGAAATGAGGAGCAGTCACATAACAGCGGTATTAATAAGCCGACATTATAGAAAAATATGTAAGGCTGCATACTCTCTGCCTACTTCCAGAATGTTAGTTTAAGCTCAATACGTTAGCACCTATTACTGTTTTTATAAATTATCCAAGATACAGGTCAAGGATCATATTATTAAACAAAACAGCTGTGACTCTTCTACACTCGCACAAGAAAGGCCTGAAACCTGCAATTTGGTTACTCATTTTGTATGGAAAGTCAGTTCGACCCCCGCGAGAAGAGGCAAGATTGAGGGACGACTGAGAACAAGCTCATTTTAAATGTGATGCGTACATTTGCATGGGTTTCTTTCAACATCTTAGCCCGAGGAAAGACAGGTACTTTCACGAAAGTCCTATTGAACAATTCCAACACCTCCAGCATTTACAATAATTCTTGACACTGTCCTACCTTGTCCTTTTTGTCCTGCCGAGCATAGGGGAAACAGGGAATAACAGCAGTAACGCGGCAGGCAGATGCAATCTTGCAGGCATTGATCATGATGAGGAGCTCCATCAGATTGTCATTTATTTCCCCACAGCCACTCTGTACGATGTAGACATCCTCGCCTCGTACGCTTTCCCCAATCTCCACACTGAGGACAAGAAGAAAAAACCCCTCATCATTTCATAGTTGCCATTTTGTACAAGAACGTAAACAAATTTTAAACATCCAGCAACCCAAATGTAGACTTAAGAAACACACCAGGGCCTCTATACACACAGTTGTTAACTACAAAGGAAACCTGTGCACAACCATACCGGTATGTTGATCTGTAGTCACACCTGCCAAGCTGCACGTCATGACAAACAGATGATGTAAACCAGTAGATTAGGGCTGTACTGGTTTCCACAAGAAACTATAAATATAGGTCTGTGGTCTATTCTGCTAATGACTGAACTTTACACGTTATGTTATGTTATATAATTTTATAGCGCGCGCAGCTACTCCGAGGAGTGTCCCGGCGCGAATCCAAGAGGAGTCACCGAACTAACACTGGGCGACATATATAAATGGGTTGGACTCAAAGCATACAGAGTAACCCAGCAACTTTTCTCAAGAATAGTTTGGGTTCTAGGGTGCATGCAAAAAGACTTAAGTTACAGTTGTTGGGCTCTTTACTTGCATGATTGCATTTGCAAGAATTCTGCATTCCTTGCAGGATTGCACTTTAAATACAGTGCCCTTTCCAACTCCTAAAGTATAATATTATGCGTAAAAAAAGTGTTGCAATACGGGGCTACATGTTGACACTTTATGAATATTATTTTTAAAACTGAACAAAAATGTGTGCTTCCTAGGCTGCAATATATCCAAGTTATAACAAACGTGCTGCTTTCACTGACAGATCGAGGTCCGCACTGGTGGCGGATTGCTGTCCTGGGGTGGGACTCGGTCCACCAGCATTCCCTGACACAGAGTCATCCTCCCCCGACGTTACAAGAGCGCCAGGAGACTCCCGCAGTGCAAGCCGCGTGCGGGCAAGTCGTCAAAGCCCGGAGGAGGATGGGCTAGGCCACCCGTCTTGGTTCGAAGACTCTGCATCTGAGCACTGAACTTACTACATTATGGGTAAGTGGAAGGCTATTGCTACTAGCCCAGGCCAGAAGGGCAAACGAGGGGCGGGCACAATCACTAATTATATTCCGCCATGTCTGCGATTAATTTGGAAATCGAATCTGGGGAGGAGAGATTAGGAGCTACTAGGAAATCCTGAACCTTACTCTCCGCTACAGATCAGACTGTGCCCCAGGAGAATTCTGAAACTGACAAGAGTCCCACTAAATTGATTGATGGGGGACCTGATAAACTGAATTCCCAGGCTCCTGAGAACTGTTTTGCCTTTACGGGAGCGTTAGAGGTCTCTGTAGCAACAACATGGCAATTGTCAGCACAGGGTAAGAGCCCCATCTCAGATTCTTTAAAATCACCTCCCCTTTCCCGAACAATAAAAAGAAACAAGCGCGCGCGCCTCGCACGGCAGCAGGGGGAGGGGGGAGAGGAGGGAGCCTGCACGATTCACTTGCGGGAGCGAGCGGCGCCAGGATCGATAATTGCTACCATATGGCGCCGCTCGCTCCCGCAAGTGAATCGCCAAACGTGCACGCATTGCCATTGAAGGCAATGGAACGCGTGCACGTTTTAGGCTGAAAAGCCGAATCGATGGCAAAAGGTCTTTTTGCCTATGCGGCGAGACCTAAAGAAAGTGTAGGGTCTCGAGCGAAGAGATCTCTGATTTGGACAGAGTCACCAGATCTGGATGTGATAATCTAACCAGCAGAGACCATTCATTGGCCCCCGGGTTAACTCTGGTCCAACTCCTTGGCTGTGCCACACAGCTTGGGAAAGAGACCATGGGGCATATTTACAAGAGCTTATCGCCTCCAGAACGTTACTTTTTGTGACGTTCTGGTGGGGATAAGCTCTTCGCCTTATTTACAAGGCGGCGATAAGCCACTTAACTTGTCTTAATGCCGCCTTGTGAATAAGGCCCCCTTTTACGCAGCGTTTAGCGTGAAAGGGGCGGACAATGGGGGTTGAGGTGGGCGTTCAGCCACAACACCCATTGCTTTTTGACGCTGCCCCCTATTTACAAGGGTGGCGTAAATATAGGGCAGCACCAAAAATAAGACCAGGGAAAACCTGTTTTTAACCTGGCGAAACGAGGAGAAATTATTAATTTCTCCTCCCTTTTGCTGTTTCTATGTGTGCTGCATTCTGCAGCACACATAGGCACAGAAAATTGCCACTAGTTATTGTTCATGTGCAGGAAGGTGTCCCTTACTGCACATAAACCATCATTAAAAAATGACGAGCTGCAACTTCTATGTGTGCAGCATAAAGCAGCACACATAGAAGTTACAAATCGCCATTACTTTTTGTTTATGTGCAGGAAGGGACACCTTCCAGCACATGAACATTAATTCCCAGCAACGCAGGCACCCTTGCACTATGGTGCAAGGGTGCTTGCGTTGCGCTAGGCAGCTAAATTTAGAGCAAGTGCTAGCGGAAATGCAGGGGTCCACTGCATTCTTGTTAATACGGTGCATCTTTGTGTTTGGAAACTGTCGGAGAGCGGCGTTATCAATCGTGGCTGAACGCAGCGCTCCAACAGTTACCTTGTAAATATGCCCCCATGTTGCTTGAGGCCCCCAATGCCCTCTGACAGATAGAAGCCAGAGAAGACCTGGAGGAACAGACTGACAGCAGAACACCATTCCCCATTCCCAGAGACGCATGGGCATATCACTATTGATTACAAGCCTCTAAAAAGGTTATTATGCAAATGAGAGTCACCCCCTACCTCAAAACCTAGCTCATACGGACCACAACACAGGAAAAGTGGACTACTCATGGGCCAGCGCATGTAACATTATCACTTGGTATCACTGGGGCAGATTGCACTTTCCCTTAGGGGTGGCTGCAGATAAGATTCTGAAAAAAAAACTTCTCAGCAACTCACATCAAACTGCCCCACAGAAGCTCAGAAGGTGACTGCAATTCTTTCGACGCCCCCTACACCAGTCTTGCAATTACACCGACTCAGGACTGGATGCAACAATCTACTGCTGCTATCGATTGAGGGGGAACTTTAACACCTAGCAATACAGATGTTGTACATCTTGCATAGGCCTAATGTGTACACCATAAGCCGCTAAGGCAGCTTGGGCCAGATGTGCGACCCGTTTTTACATGCGCAAACGGGTTTGCCGACCCGTTTGTGCATGCAAAAACCTACATGGTCAATGTACAAACACTATTTTGCGAGTCGCAAAAAATTGCAACTCGCAAAATAGTGTTTTGCGACTCGCTATTAGGACGTTCCCTTCCTAATAGCGAGTCCCTGTGAGAAGTTGGCCTGGCATATGCTGTCCACTAATTATAGTGGGCACCTTACACCAGTCCAAACAACCCCTTATTGGAGATAGGTTAAAGACAACCTTTATTGAAAGCTATCCTAGTGGTAGCTATGGAGAGCAGCCTTCAGGCTAAGTCTTGAAGGAATGTAAAGCAGCTTGTTTTACCAGTCTATAATCTCTTGAGTGACCAAATGAAAGAGCACCACACCAGGTATATATTCAAAATATATGTATTTATTACTAAACACACCCCTCTAGTCTCTTTATGAGGCTGGAGTTCGAAGTACATAAGTTATAAGTTATTTAAACACAGTAATAGCACAAATACACGTTTGGGCCCTAGGGGCGTACCAAACCATATACCAATAAAGTGGTATAAGAACCACGACTGAGCTAGACACTAGGCCTAGAGCCTGTAGAAGTGCTTGGACCACAAGGAACCACCCAAGGTAGTGACACAGGGTACCCACGGGGGACGCGTGCAGTGTAGTAACACAGCCGCGAATCGCCGTTAACTTCTATGGAGAAAGTCGCGGTTTGCAATTTAAAGAAAAGGGACACTTAAAGAAGGACTTGGAGCAAACCCTTTGAGAACTAGGTCGTTCTAGAGTCTCTACCCATGGGAGCACCGGAGTACTCTTGTTACCTCACCCAGGGAAGCCGGGTGCATAGGTGCCTTTCGGGGTCGGGTTTCGTCGTCGATTTGAATGGCGATCTGCTGCAAAGTGCTGCTGGCGACCAAGTGAAAAGTGTCCGGGTGGATCCAAGGGTGGATCGGAGATCTGAAGAACCTGAAAGCAGAGGGGACAGAGTCTGGGTCACTAGCCAGTGACCAGGAAGGCGATGAGCAGATGCCCACCGATGTCGAGTGCTTCAGGTAGGTTGACAGTCGTCTTGACTCTTCAGCCACGAGGTCCAGGAGGTGTTGTCGGCAACCAGGAGCAGGATTCGGGATGGTACTTGATGTTTGTCGAGTGCTGAGGTGTCGGCGACCGGATTAGACCCAACAAGCCTTGGCAACGGCAAGTCTCAATGCAGACGAAGATTGACGATGGTGCAGACCAGCAAAGTCTGAGGAACTCACCCAGCAAGGATAAGTGAGGGCAAGCCTGGAGCAACCACGGAGCCCAAGTAGAAAAAGATTGGCCTTTGTGAAGGGCTACTAGCCAACGGGCTAGCAACCGCAAAGGAGCCTCGAGACGGTACACGTGGAGCTGGCTCACCGGACACTCGTGAAGTGGAGGCCAGTGATCTTCGGTGAAGTTGGTGCTGGAGGCTGGGGCTACTCGGAGCCCAAAGCACGATTTCGTGGGAGACCCAGAAGAGGATGCACTTGCACATGCATGCGGTGTCCAGGGGTCACGGTTCCACATTACCCACGACAGCTACGGGCCTCAGCTTTGCTGGGGACTCAGGGTAGCCTCGGGGAAGTCTGGAAATCCAACTCTGGTGATGCAAAGACTTCGGCGTCCGACGGGAGCTTCAGCGATGCAGACCGGACAATTGCTTCTTTGGTGCCTGCCAAGCAGGGGAGTCACTCCTTGACCCCAAGGGAGATTCTTCAGTCCTCTAATCTTAAAGTAGAGCGTCGAAGGTCCAGGATTCTGTGTCAGAGTTTCATCCAGGGATAATCTAAAGTCCTAAGGACTGGGGTCCCATAATTATACTAAGTTTAGGGGTTGGACTTACTCTGTGGTCCCACCTATGGGTGGGTCAGGGCAGAGGGGTGGCTACACCCTTTCCCTTTGTCCAGTTCGCGCCAAAGCAGGGGCTGCAAGCCCCTGATCCGGTTTGAACTGGGGTATGCACAGGGACACCAAATGTGCCCCCAGTGCAGGACTTCAAAGCACCCGAAAGTGCTCCCGCCCAGCCCCAATACACATTATCCTGTCTGGGGAGGTGGTCACACCTCCCTGGGACAGGAAACCTATTGTCCAGGCCTCCCCTGCCGGAGTTTCGTCCAGCAGCAGGAGGCCAGACTCGTGTCTGTGGCAGCGGCATCCATTTTGTGATGCCAGGGCTTGGAAAGTCAGTACCGGGCATACCGGTGTGTACATGTCTTTCCCTCTAAAAGGGTGGAATGCTACCCCCGCTGCCAGAACTGGCGGGGGGGGGGGTAGTATTCCAAGATGTTTGACACCAAACACGACATGTTTCCGTGCAGGCATCCCAAAGTTAGCATTTAACGCGAGGTTATAATGCGCTTAAGAGTATATGGTCAGGCTGCACTACAAACAGCATCACAGAAGGGTCTCCGAACGCTGCAGAGGGGCCCTGCTCATGCAGGGGCACCCTCTCACATAGGAACCACGCGTTCTGCCTTCAGGATTGATAAGGCCTGCCATAGGAGTGACTTATAGGTTTATATGTGTGTATGTATATAGTGATATAGGTAGCCTATATCACAGTAAGGGGTGCATGCACCACCTTACCCAGGCTGCAGTAGCAGACCTGTGGTGTCATTTTGGATGGCCTTCCAGGGGTGGCACAATACATGCTGCAGCCCCTGGTAGGCCTCTGAGGTACCTATGCCCTGGGTACATAGTATACCATATACTAGGGACTTATAAGGGCACTCCAGATTCCAATTAGAAATGTGCCTAAGGCACATGGAAACCATTTTACAGAGAAAGCAGATAGACTGGGGCCCTGAATAGCAGGATCCCAGTCCAACTAAGTCATAAACCAGCAAATCACCAGGAAAAAAGTGGGGGCAACCATATAGTCAGATTCCACCTTCCTACAGTCCCTAGCCATGTATGAATGTTTTGTGACCACAATTGCGATCGGCAAACACTCGCAAATTACCACCCCCTTCAAGAGGGTGGTAAGGGAGTCGCAAATGCCTTCCCCTTTGTGACTAGCTCTAAAATATTTTTTAAGGGCAGGCAGTGGTCCCAGGGACCACTACCTGCCCTTAAAAAATGAAACGAAAACGTTTCATTTGTTTTTAAAATGCATCCCGTTTTCCTTTAAGGAAAACGGGCTGCATTTAAAAAAAAAACCTGCTTTATTGAAAAGCAGACCCAGAATGATGGTCTGCTGAGCCCAGCAGGCCACCATCCCTTGGAGGGCCAGTCATTCCCAAAGGGCTCACAAATTGCGAGTGGCTCATTAATATTCATGAGCCTCGCAATTTGCAACCCATTGGGAATCGCAAACAGTGTCTGAGACACTGTTGTACATTGGATTTAGCGCTTCACAATTTGCGACTCGCAATTCGTTGCAAATTGCGAGGCGCTAAATCCAATGGTCGTACATCTGGCCCCTTATCTTTTGGAAACACTTACCAGTAGAGCAAACAGATATAAAGGCTAAAGGACTTACAAAACCTGGCGGACTCCGCTTTGGAGTCGATAATACATGAACTGACCTTCATGAAAACATCAGTGGCAGTAGTACAATCAAATACCGAGAACAGAAGTTAAATCAAAGAGAGCAGACATCTGTACATTTAAAAAAAGGCTGGATGTGGTTGAGCTGCCGCTGAGAATCACTTGGAGCAAGTAATGCAACTGCCAGGCCCAGACAAGAGCTTGCATTAGTGCAACAGAAAATTACTCACCTGGAGGACAGAAGCCAACTCCACAATTTATGGATTTTGGGAGTGCCAGAGACATTAGAAACAAGCATTTGCAATGCAATCGGTCTCGCCTTTGGGACCTTATATGTATTTAGCTATGCAGCACATTAGCCTGGGTGCTGAAACATCTACTGTTCTTTAACATGGAGGGAAAGTAAGCACCAAACTGCGTGACACGCCAGGTATGGGAACACATGGAGAGAAATATTGCCTTTTAGTGGGAAATGGTATATTCCAAAGCTCTGTTTTAAATATAAAATCAGGTCCTTTGGTGGTTATATCACTGAAAATACAAGATTTGAAAAAAATATTATTGTCTACGGGTGCTCGTGGAAGACAATTTCTGTGGACTGGAATCTAGAGAATGCTAAAGTGATTCTGGTATTTTACTGACCTCTGCTGGTCGTTTTCTATCAAGAAGCCCTCTATGAGAAGTAAGTGTGGGGAGAGTTAATAATCTCATTAACACGGGTGCACCATGGGTTTGCGCACTTCTGAACTCGTGTCATCTATCATACGTTTCACGACAATGCAGGGTGGGGTGTGTTCCCGGTGTAATCGCAGGGTTTTTGCCCTCTATGAGCAGTAATTGTCAGGAGAGTTAGTAATCCCATGTCACGTGTCAGCTCACATCTCCTGTCAGTGGTGTGGGGTGTAAAAGGGTGCCTGCAGCAGGAGGAGGGGATCATCGGTGCAGCGCTGGCAACAGGGACGGAAAAGCCTGACAAGCAGAGGGGAGGAAGAGGTAGCAACATAAAATTTTAAATGAAGCACATAATTCATATACAACTGAGCAACTCGAGATATTAGCGGCATTGCGACTGTTGAGTCACAAAATATCCTTGAAAATACTATCTTGCTCCTTATTGTGTACCGTGCAGATTTTTGAATAAGCCCAGACCTGGCTGATTGGTAAGCAGATACGTTTACTTTACAAGCCACATTAAAGCAGGGGGAGAAAGGAGCAAGAAGCCTGGTGAACACACATAGGGACTGGAGAAACTACGCTGAGAAAATGTTCGGTGGGGGTTAGATATACAAGAGTGAGCGCCATGATGAAAGAGTCTGCACAGGGCAAATAAAGCAGAGTAAACAAAACAGGAACATTTCTTGCTAGAAAGCAGGCCAACAAAATAAAAAGCTGTGTGAACTTGGAGCACTTACAAAGCATGGAAGACCCATGCGGCTAAGAGCAGAGAAGTGATTTGTTCATTTATTCAAACAATTACAGTGGCGGTAGGGAGGCCGATGTGCACTCTAATGTTTACAGGAATGAATCAATATATTCAGAAGAACCACAACTGCCCAAGATCAGACTATCTGCCCAGAGAGCAGGACTACAGGCGGCGAGTATTGCAATGCAAGAAGAAAGAAAATAAAACCAGAATGCATGAGCTAAATTGAAAACGAAATGGTGAAATTGCTCTGTAGCTAGCAGTGGGTGATGGCCATGTGCTTAATGCATGTGTTCCTTTGACACCATTATCTGTAGTGGGGCGTTACTGTAACATCAATGTGCCGTATTACATGGCAGTGCCTACAACTCTTCTGCCCACAAATTAACAACACACTTGTCACCTGGACCTTGCTGGTTAGATCCACTTATGCCACCTGTTCGCCAGAGCATGCAATGTCCTTTTTACACAGTATGAGACCAATGATTGAGGGTTGACGGGACAGATTACCCGTACAATACTGGTGCTTAAACAGGCAAGCAAACCCCCTAGCTACGCCCATACACTCAATGAAATCCTCCCCTGTGAAGACAAAGTGCGACTAAAAAAAACACACAATAGGGCAATATTACTCCAACAACGAAACCACCCCACCCCTATTCTATTTTTGAAGCATAGACTTCCCCGTGCCCCTGATCTTAGACTACACCACAGCCCTCCATCTCCGTCCAGCTGGTTCCCGCTGTGAGGCAGGCGCAAGCTGGAGCCCCGTGTCCGATTGGAAGGAAGGGGGAGGGAGAGCAGAGAGGGTGTGCTGGAGGAGCTTGTGGGGGGAACAGAACAGTGAAAGCAAAACCAGGGCGACGAGAAAGAGCTCATTGATACCTGCAGTTCTCTGCAGAGATTAGAGCCAGTCTTCGGCCAGGGCAGCTGCGAGGCGCAGCCACAGACAGACAGAGTGCCCTCTGCTCTGAGGCAGGCTGAAGTGCAGCCCTCCCTCTCGCCCCCCTGGTTTCGCTGCTCAAAGCGCTCCGATACTTTTTTGTTTTAGATCACGCTATATAAACTTTTTAAAAAATGGTGCGCAGTCTGTCTGGGGCATGGAATGGAAGGAAGGGGCGAGGGTGAGCCAGAAACAATCCCGCGCCCTCCGCCCTGTGGAGTTTGGGTGTTAACTTTTGAAACTAGAAGGTTACACAGATCTCTGCAGCGAGTGTTCAACCTACTACGCCATTTTGTGACCCACAAATACCAAGGTGCACAGGGCAAGTTCTGAGGAAATGAAAGGCGCACGTGCCGTGCTGCCACAGAAAAGAAAGGAAGGCTCGCGACGGTTATAGAAAATGTGTGCCATGCTGCCAAAGTTAACAAGCTAAACAGCGGAGGCACGCCAGGCAGTATCCGGCAGAGAATAGATTGAAATCTGCCTTACCAGTTGAAGATCGGCGGATTCCTCTACTTGCATTCGTGAGCCCCGGCGGTATACGGCAAGCCGAACATGCGTGTGGTGTTTTGTCGCGCATGCGTACGATGTAAGGCATCGCACGCATGCGAGACAAATAGTGCGAATGCACCCACGAATCAAATAGCAAACAAGCACTGAAAATGCAATAGGACGCGTATTTCCGCGAGTCCTATTGCATTCTTAACAGAAGTGCAGACGTAAAAGAAGGCATGAACAGGAGGGGGTGGGAAGGTGTTGTTGGTCGAAGAAGTCACGGAATACGGGAGGGAACGGGGACAGGCAGAGGAGCAAAACTGTTTATGAAGTAAAGGGGCCGATAGCCTCGGAAGGGTAAAAATGACGACATGCCCGTCAGGAGGCGGGATTACCAAGCCAACCACCAATCCAAATGTAGTAAATATTATGCAAGCCAATCAAAAAAAAGGCTGGAAAGTGGGCGGAGCTTCCCCCACTATACTGTATACACCATCTCTCGACGAGACAGCGCATGCGCTGCCTAGCCGAGACCTAAAAAATAACATGCTCAGGTACCTTGGCCACTTCTTGATAGACTTGCTCGGCTTTACCTTCTCTCCACCACTGGAGCTGCAGAGAGCCCATAGGATAAGGTCAATGTGAGCACAGGAGAATGGGCTGCCAAAGGCAAATATTGGCATGAATCATTAGGCATCATCAGAGTAGGAAAATACTGTCAGTAGTAAAAGGAGAGGCGCCTTTACCCTTCACTAACCAAGATTTTCATCACACCTGATTTCTCTCACATCAATAATGTGAAAAGAAAGAAAATACATGGTACTGCGTCTGCAGATTAGAAAATGAGAGATTCGATATGGATGGAAAACAACTGAAAGAAGAAGAAACAAAGAACACCAGAATAAATATGACAGAGAGAGAGAGAATTCTAGAAAGCCTCGAAAAGAACTCAATAAACACCTCTAAAGCAGCGGACCAGAAGGAGAAAGATGACGTCACCCAGGCACGACATCATAGAGTGTCCTGTATGTGGAATTGGACGGAGGAAGTGATAGATTTCTCCCAGCCAATGAATAACCGTTAAAGATTACCATGGGATAGGAAAGAGATAAATCACGATCCTCGCATAAATTCTGACCATCTGGCACCAGAAACAACCCACGAGTGACTATCCCAAACAACACAAGGGAATATTTGAAGTGTGTAATTAAGACATAGGGCAGAAACAAACATATGAAATGTGAAAGTTTGAATTAAAGGCTGCCTGCAGCCGGAAGGTTTCCCCTTTGTAACACAGGGTAGGCCGTGGGACAGAAGGGGTACAGCGTATGGCTCATCTATTTAATGTTTGAGATGGAAAACTATCTTGTGTTTGTTTCTTTTGTTTTCTTGCACTGTGACATATTATTGAACTGCTTTGCTATTACTGAGTGATTTACGTTTCGAGGACTATTCACAAAACCTCTTAACATAATATTGTCACCCATCCCCCAACATCACTCCTTCATGAATGCCAGCCACTGAGATGCACACCCCTACCTTCCCTCACACTACTTAATAACTTTCGGATGATTTCTGTGTGTTTCCACTGGACAAGATAACTTACTTCCCATTGAGAAAGTGTAGCGAGAGGGCGAATGCACCATGCTCCTGGACTGACCTGTGACAGCACCACACTACAGGATACATTTGATCCCCTATCTGCCTTCCACAGATAGAATCAGGAGGTCCCCTCTCCCTGAAATGGGCTAGTACCAAACAGCACCATCATAAATGGGGGGTTGATGTGTGTCCTGCCTTTCCTGGGTGGCTCATAGCCAGGCTGAATAGACCTTTCTGCATTGGAAAGAGACTGTGGACTTCAGACTTTTGGCGGCTGGCTCATACACTGAGGGTCACGAACAGACAGTTCCAGGTCAGGGTCAGTAGAGAGAGCACAGCAACTCCTCATCACTATAAAAAGTAAGATGGTGCTTTCCACTTGTTGCATGGTTCCTAATCTTTTTCAGTTTGTAACTGAATTGCATTTCCTCTACTTTTTTGTGTTATTTCCTTCCCTGGTTCGAGTTTCCCTGTCCCCTCTTTGCCTTACATCCTTTCTCTTTAGATTCCTGTGCTTCATGGCTCAGTATTTTCATCTCTTCTGAAGTACCAGGTGAGTTCTATTACTTTCCTTACCTTTGTATCCTTTCATGAGTGATTCACGCATACACAGGTGCAGGAAATTGGGTTACAGGTTGAGGTGGATGAAACCCTACTGAAGCAGAAACCACAATTCTAGTCAGGGTAAAGTCACAAGAAAACCCCAAATTAACCCCTGCTCAATCCTCTGGTAGCTGTATTTAGAGCAGTCAGGCATAATTTAGAGGCAATATGTAAAGTATTTATGCCACTTCAGACAGTAATAGGAGGAAAACACCATACAAGAAAAATTTCACACCAATTTAAAAAAAGAAAGTACATTTTACTAAATAAAAGACCAAAACAACAAAATCCAATCAGTAGTACTGGAGATATGCTATTTTCAATATTTAAGTGAAAATAGAGCCAGAAAGCACAAATCCCAAGCTGTGGTTATCTGTTTGCGCTGGACCAGGACAAAGTTAAGAACGACTGTGATGTTGCGGGCAGGCTACAGGGACCCACTTAGGTCCACTGAACAGAGTACCTGAATCCTGGTCGCGAAGAGATGCGGAGTCCCACACTGAGGATGCGCACTTACAAACGGGGTTAAGAGCAACCATTGAGTGTAACATCTGCGCATTAAATTGTGCATCACGGTAGGCGAAATTAAAGATCTCATCGGAATACAAATTTAAGCTCTGACCTCTCAAGGTGATTCCTTGACCTCTCGGTCCAAGGACAGCACTCTCCCCAGCAGCTCCGCCTAGTCAGCAGCCCACTCCAGCTCCAGCACTGAGCCCGCCCGGCAGGGTTCGATCCGGCAGCCCGTCCCTGTGCCGCAGGTCTTCACCTTGCGTTCGCTGTTGGTTTGACCCCTTGCATAACTTTTGGCCACATTGTGACTGTTGCCTGTTTTTCTCTTCTCTTCTCTGTGCATTTTTTCTGTTATGGGGGTTTTTCCCCCGCGTTACCGGCTATTTCCTTTTTCCCGCCGCTGCTGCCCCTGCGGCCCCGCCTCCCTTCCGCTGCTCCCGCCCCCTCCCCTTCATATGGCGACCGCTGCGGGGGAGCGCACATGATTCCTTGACATCTGGGTCCAAGGACAGCACTCTCCCCAGCAGCTCCGCCTAGTCAGCCGCCCGCTCCAGCCCCAGCTCCAGCACTGAGCCCGCCCGGCAGGGTTCGATCCGGCAGCCCGTCCCTGTGCCGCAGGTCTTCACCTTGCGTTCGCTGTTAGTTTGACCCCTTGCATAACTTTTGGCCACATTGTGACTGTTGCCTGTTTTTCTCTTCTCTTCTCTGTGCATTTTTTTCTGTTACGGGGGTTCTTCCCCCGCGTAACCGGCTATTTCCTTTTTCCCGCCGCTGCTGCCCCTGCGGCCCCGCCCCCCGACCCAGCCCCACTCACGCCTCCCTTCCGCTGCTTCCGCCCCACTCCCCTTCATATGGCGACCGCTGCGGGGGAGAGCACGTGATTCCTTGACCTCTGGGTCCAAGGACAGCACAATCCCCAGCAGCTCCGCCTAGTCAGCCGCCCGCTCCAGCCCCAGCTCCAGCACTGAGCCCGCCCGGCAGGGTTCGATCTGGCAGTCCGTCCCTGTGCCGCAGGTCTTCACCTTGCGTTCGCTGTTGGTTTGACCCCTTGCATAACTTTTGGCCACATTGTGACTGTTGCCTGTTTTTCTCTTCTCTTCTCTGTGCATTTTTTTCTGTTATGGGGGTTCTTCCCCCGTGTTACCGGCTATTTCCTTTTTACCGCCGCTGCTGCCCCTGCGGCCCCGCCCCCTGACCCAGCCCCGCTCACGCCTCCCTTCCGCTGCTCCCGCCCCCCTCCCCTTCATATGGCGACCGCTGCGCGGTCACGCGGAAGGCGCGCCTAAGGCACGCCCGTCTGCGCCCGTCCGCGCCTGGACCGCGCCCAGCGCCAGACCCCCTGGCCCCCGCGAGAGCCACGACACCGCTATGACGCCAACTCCCTCCACGATCTCAATGCCGGCCGATCATCCAACTGTTTCCAGGCCTCCCCGAAGCACACCCACTGACCCTTCTCCTGCCGTAGCTGCAGCTTCACCAGCTAGCGAACACCCGCACGTCCTGCCCCACCCACCAGGGAAGGACGCAACCATCTCAGATGCATACTACTCAACACCCGCTCCGTCCACAAGCACGCCATCGAACTCTGGGACATACTCAACTCAGCCTCCCCAGACGTCGCCTTCCTGACGGAAACCTGGATGAACCCCTCCTCGGCGCTCGACATTGCTGTAGCCATCCCGGACGGCTACAAGATCACCCGAAGGGACCGCACCAACAGACCAGGAGGAGGAATCGCCATCGTCCACAGGAATACCCTCAGAATCTCGGCCAGCTCCGAAGACACCTCCAGCGCCGCCGAACACCTGCACTTCCAGATCCACACCGACCCCAACACCACCCTCAGAGGAACCCTCGTCTACAGACCCCCCGGACCCTGACCACAGTTCTGCGACTCCATCTCCGACATCGTCAGCACGCACGCCCTTGCTTCCACAGATTTCATCCTCCTCGGAGACCTGAACTTCCACCTGGTGAACACCAACGACAGCAACTCCATCACCCTGCTCGAAAACCTCTCCAACCTCGGACTCAAACAGCTTGTCACGACTCCCACCCACTCCGCCGGACACACGCTTGACCCCATCTTTTCCGCCAGCAACCACGTCACCTTCAGCCACACCACCGAACTCCACTGGACCGACCACCATTGCATCCACTTCACCTTCAAGAAACCCACCACGCACCACCACCCGCAACGGATCCCACACCGCAGCTGGAACAAGGTCACCGAAGACCAGCTGATCACCACCCTCGCCCGAGACCCACCAACCGACACCACCGACACCGACACAGCTGCCCACAACCTCAGGCAATGGATCGAGGACTGCGCCAACACTCTTGCCCCGATCGAGAAACCCTCAAACAGACGCACCGACAGAAAGGCCAGCTGGTTCACCACCGACCTCCAGGAATCCAAGCGGACTTGCCGAAGACTCGAGAAAAAGTGGCGCCACGAACAGACTCAGGACAACCACGCAGCCTACAAGACCGCCAGCCACAAGCACCACCAACTCATTCGAGCCACCAAAAAGACCTCCTTCAAGGAACGCATCAACAACAACGCGCACAACAGCAAAGAGCTCTTCCACATCGTGAAGGAACTCTCCAACCCCAGCTCCAACGACATCCCGCCATCGCAAGACCTATGCGACTCCCTGGCCACCTTCTTTCACCGCAAGATCGCAGACATCCACGACAGCTTCAACACCCAGACCCTCCCGACAGCCACCGACACCGCAGACTCACCGCCCCCCAGCCACATCAACCTCCTGCTCTCCTGGACCCACGTCAACGATGACGACACCACCAAAATCATGAACATCATCCACTCCGGCTCACCATCCAACCCCTGCCCTCATCATATCTTCAACAAAGCGAGGTCCATCATCGCACCCCAACTCCGAAAGACCATCAACAGCTCATTTGAGACCGCCACCTTCCCGGAGAGCTGGAAGCACGCCGAGATCAACGCCCTACTCAAGAAACCCAAGGCGGACCCAAAGGACCGCAAGAACTTCCGTCCCATCTCCCTGCTCCCGTTCCAGGTGAAAGTCATCGAGAAGATCATCAACAGGCAACTGACCCACTTCCTCAAGGAGAACAACACCCTGGACCCGTCCCAATCCGGTTTTCGCAGCAACCACAGCACCGAAACTGCCCTCATCGCTGCCACGACGACATCAGGACCCTGCTGGATAACGGCAAAACCGCGGCCCTCATCCTCCTGGACCTCTCAGCCGCCTTCGACACCGTCTGCCACCACACCCTATGTACACGCCTCCACGACGCAGGGATCCGCAACAAAGCCCTGAACTGGATCACCTCCTTCCTCACCGACAGAACTCAGAGGGTCCGCCTCCCTCCATTCCAATCTGAAGCCACCAAGATCACCTGCGGCGTACCCCAAGGATCATCCCTCAGCCCAACCCTTTTCAACATCTACATGGCACCGCTCGCCACCATCGTCTGATCACACAACCTCAACATCGTCTCTTACGCCAATGACACCCAGCTGATCCTCTCCCTCACCAAGGACCCCGACACCGCCAAAACCAACCTCCATGAAGGAATGAAGGCCGTCGCCGAATGGATGAAGAACAGTCGCCTGAAACTGAACTCGGACAAGACAGAGGTCCTCATCCTCGGCTCCACCCCCTCCGCCTGGGACAACTCTTGGTGGCCAACCGCACTGGGAGCCGCACCGACACCCACCGACCACGCACGCAACCTGGGGGTCATCCTGGACTCATCGCTCTCAATGACCCAGCAAGTCAACGCCGTCTCCTCCTCCTGCTTCAACACCCTCTGCATGCTTTGCAATATCTACAGATGGATCCCCACGGCAACCAGAAGGACAGTCACCCAGGCCCTCGTCAGCAGCAGACTGGACTACGGCAACGCCCTCTACAAAGGAACCATGGCCAAACTCCAGAAAAGACTACAACGCATACAGAACGCCTCCGCACGCCTCATCCTCGACATCCCCCGCCGCACCCACATCACAGCCCACCTGAAAGACCTGCACTGGCTCCCAGTCAACAAGAGGATCACCTTCAAGCTCCTCACCCATGCTCACAAAGCACTCCACAACACCGGACCAGTATACCTCAACAAATGACTCACCTTCTACACCCTGAACCGCCAGCTTCGCTCCGCTGACCTCGCCCTCGTCAGCGTTCCACGCATCCACAGGATGACCACCGGCGGAAGATCATTCTCCTACCTCGCCGCCAAGACATGGAACACCCTCCCCACCCGTCTACGACAGACTCAGGACCTGCTGACCTTCAGGAGACGTCTCAAGACCTAGCTGTTCGAGCAATAGCTGCACCCCCCTCCCCTCAGCGCCTTGAGACCCTCACAGGTGATTAGTGTGCTCTACAAATGATTGATTGATTGATTTATTGACCACCAGTAGAATAGGGCCTAGTAGTACTGCTGCAGACTACAATCATGTGGGTTACAGTGATAAATGCCCCACAAATCTGACAGTATAGGACACTAGATACACAACTTTGTATCTTTCTTCTTGTATGTTTTCTGCTTAATTCCTTTTCAAATGTATAATAAACCATGTCATGTAATGTTTTTTTTGTCTATACACGTCTTGTCCTAAACCAATGTGTTCTTAAACGCAATTTCAGTTAAATGAATGTAAAACACCCCATGTACAATGTTTGTATATGTTTACAACTGTCCTTTAAAAAAAAACAATGAATTGAGAAAGAGGACTGTCTGTTTATTTCCCTAAAAGTATTTGGATAAACGATTGTGGCGTGATACAGTTCAGTGTACATTATTGAACAACTCATCAAGTAAAAACCTGCTGAATCATGGATGCTTGAAGAAACAATAGTTTGGTTTCTTCAATAGAAAAAAAGATTTGATTGATGGTCTTGGAGGTACTTCTATATGATAAAGCTTTCTAAAAGTGGCATTTTCAGAATTGTGACAAAAAATCTGACTTTACCATTAAAGAGGGCTTTTATTCACAAATCAATAGACACCAAACTCATCTGTCTACCTGCTCCCAATTGAAAGGTATCACTTATTAAATGTAACAAGTTAACCCAATGATACCCTATAGGAGAGGTAGGCCGCGCTGTAGTGAAAAACAAATTTAGTTTTCATTTCACTACTAGTAAATGTATAGGTTAAAAGTACATGTCCACCTTTCTATATACACTTCACTCTCCTTCTGGCCTGCTCAGGGCCTACCCTAGGGGTGATGTATATGTATTAAAAATGAAAGTTTGGGGCTGGCAAAAGTTTATTTTGCCAAGTCAAAATGGCAGGTTAAAACTACACACACAGACTGCAATGGCAGGCCTGGGACAATTTTAGAGTAAAGGACTACGTAAGTGGTGACACAATGAGTGCTGCAGGCCCACTATTAGCATTCAATTTACAGGCCCAGGACACATGTAGTACCGCTAGACCATGGTGCAAGAGTGACTGTGTTCTCAGATGTTTTGCTTTTGTGTAGGAAAGGACACCTTCCTGCACAAAAACAATCCTCAGAGGCTTTTTCCTCTTTCTATGTGTGCTGCATTCTGCAGCACACATAGAAAGAGGAAAATGTGAGGAGAAATAAAGATCTTTTTCCTTGGTATGCCTTCCCTAGGGAGGTGTAGCATTTTGCCACTTTTTGTGACGTACTGGAGGCGCATTCCACTTCTCCATATTTACGAGGAGAGGAAAAGCCACCCTGTGTGACTTCTCCTCTCGTTGTAAATATGGCCCCTTCACACGCAGCACTTTGCGTGAAAGGGGCGTTCCATGGGTGTTGCTGTGGGTCGTCCCACGCAACACCCATGGAACGAGACACATTTCCAGATTTACGAGGATTCGTAAATCTGGAAATGCGTTAGAATGCTACGCCTCCCCAGGGGAGGCGTAGCGAGGCGCAACGAGGAGAAATGTTTTCATTTCTCCTCGTTTTTTCCTCTTTAAAAGCGTGCTGCATTCTACAGCACGCATTGAAAGAGGAAAATGCCTTTTCCTGCACGACAACAATCTCCCCATGATGCAGACATCCTTGCACCTTGCACCATGGTGCAAGGGTGCCTGCGCCGGCGCATGGCTGCCGTTTGTGCGCCAGCGCAGGGGCGAGCACAGGAATGCGACATATTATTGTAAATATGTTCCATTCCTGTGCTTCGGAAGTGCTGCAGCGTGGCGCAGCCAAAGGGCTTGCTTTGCCGCGGTGCGGCACTTCCTTGTAGATCTGCCCCACAGTTTGTATATTAGAATGTCAACCACGAAAACATTGTTACATGTAAATATCTATGTAAAAACACAAATTATCAAAATATCGGCTTTCTTAAACCCCTAGGAAAATAATGAAAATATTGACAAAAATATCAGTGATACAATATCGAGATCAAAAATCTAAACTTTCAAAATATCGAGAAAGCTTTAAAAGAAATGTGAAGCAACAGAAATATACCCAGCCTAAATATTGACAGCTAAAATATAGTTTTAAATACCAAAAACAAAACAAATACACATAAAATAATATACTGAATCCTAAAATAAAAAGAACATCTCTAGAAATGCTCTAGAAAATATCTGCCAAGCATGACAACAAACATACAAGTTTCATTAGTTTGTCACATTCATGGTAAAACCTAAAAAAATTATTTGTAAATAAAACTTTAACTAATGAAATTCAAAACCAAAAAAGTTGAAAAATAGTAAAACAGTAGTAATAAAAAAGAGTAGAAATAAAGAACAAGCCAAGCACACTAACTGGGGCACTGCTAGTCCCCATTACCTCGGTTTATTTTTTTTATAAATTAGAGCAGAACTTCTAAACTACCTTAAACTACAGTTACTAATACACAGTTATTGAAACTTGAAAGACTGTATACAAATGTAACACTTTAAAATGTATAACCATAAACACAATTTTAGTCTTATCAAATTTACAGTTTTCATATGTATACCATTTACAGATTTATGTTTAAATTTCTTTATTGAATTTTACATATTCAACAAATATAACATCAGCAAGACGAAGTATGCATCTTGACATTCCACAATGTGGGGGAAGCTGTAGAATTATTAACTAAACAACCCCAACATCATCCCTCACCCCAGAAAACCCACCCCTCCCCCGACCCTTCATCCACCCCCTCCCACCACTAAAAGTGTCCACACTAGTTATGCTGTGCCTTGAGGGCCCTCCTGCAACCGTCCAGTAAGGTGCAACAATCTCAAATATTTAGGGCAGGTAATTTCGTTAAACTCAGAAGATAGCAGCCATAAAAAGGGTCCCCACAGGTCGGGGAATGAAGCACTCTTGTCAACAAGTGAAAGGGAGATCCTCTCCATACCAAGAATGTACCACATGCGATGCAGCCAGCCCGTGTGAGTAGGTAGGCGACTGGTTCCCCAGTGTGTGAGAATATTTTGAAGAGATGCCCCCAAGGCTAGTGCTATTTGGCGGCCCCTGCGTGATTTGAGAGGGAACATGAGAGCGTTCGGTAGCCCCAAAAGAATGTATGCTGGGAACCGGGGCAGTTCTGTATCGAAATGAGTATCTATATCCTGTAGTATCTGCGCCCAGTAAGACTTCAACCCAGGGCAACCCCACAGTACGTGGATCAGGGTGCCTGGTAAACCACACCCGGACCAACACAGAGGATCTTTTGATGAGTTGCATTTGTGGAGTCGAGCAGGAGTGTAGTACCAGTACGTTGCTATTTTGGTAGCTGTCTCCACACAAGCCACGTTGCGCGCACTGCGTTTAGCCCTGTAATAGATGTCCTCCCATTCTCACTGGGTGAGAGTACACTCTAGTTCTAGTTCCCATCTCTTTTGGCTCGGTGTCTTGTGAGGTGTTGGGGCCTGTCTGATTAGGCAGTATAACTGCGATATGAGATGGGCATCGTCCGTTTTTGATAGTAGCCAATTTTCAAATGCGGTTAGGTGACGCTGTGCCAATGGGCGGACATCCGGGTGCATGACTCAGTGCCTTATCTGTTGATAATGAAAGCGTTCTGATTCGGGGAGACCCTGCTGGCTATGGAGGTCCTCGAAAGAGAGCGGGCCTTCTTCATCAAAGAAGTGTCCGATTGATCTGCTCCCCTCCCTTTTCCACCGTGTAAAGGCCTTTACGTCCCTCCCCGTGGAGAAAGAAATGTTGGCGACAATGGGAGTCAGGGGGGACGGAAAGGTAGTGAGGTTTCTTTTGGCTGCTATTTTGTCCCAAGCCTTAAGAGGAACTCTCATTACGCATGAGAGATAGAGATTCTTAGGTCTGGCTGCCTTGGTCAGGAAAGGTATCTGCCACAATGGCCGCCCTGCTAGCGCCCTCTCTATGAAAAGCCAGTGCTTTTTGGACTCTGGGCGTGACCATTCTTCGAACGTCTTAATCTGGGACGCCCATTAGTAATCCTGTAGGTTTGGGATCTCCAGGCCCGCCTCCCCTGGAGGCCTGTAACATAAGTTGCACCGCATTCTGGTCCTCTTGCCCGCCCAGATAAAGGATTCTAGCTCTTGCTGAAGTGTGCGCAACGTGCCCTGGGGTGGTTCCAGAGGGAGGTTCTGGAATCGGAATAGGATCTTTGGCAGTATAGACATTTTGATGGACGCTATCCGGCCAAGCCAGGACAGAGCGTGTGGTCTTCCCTAACCTGTTGAAGCAGAGCAGTGTAATTTAGCGTTATGGTGTTGTGTATTGACGCTGATAGTTGTATCCCCAAGTAGGGGATCGCCACTGTAGCCCATTGAATGGGAAGTGCACTTCTTAAAGAGCTAAGTGTGGAGGGTTTCAAGGTGAGATTGAGAGCCTGTGATTTGTGAACATTTATTTTGAAACCTGCAGCTTGGTAGAAGCATTCCATTTCCGACAGTACAGCCGGGACAGAGATCTGAGGGTTCTCTAATGACACTATTACGTCGTCCGCATACAGACTGTCTGTGTATCGCCCCCAAAGCGAATGCCAGAGACAAGCGCGTTGTCTCAAATACGTTGAGCCATTGGCTCCATGTATAGGGCAAAAAGCAAGCGGAAGAGGGTGCAGCCCTGACGGGTCCCTCTCTGTATGAGGAACGGAGAGGAAGTGTATCCATTTACCCGAACAGTGGCTTCAGGGTTAGTATACCCACTGAAGACCCAAGCAATAAATCTCTCTGGGAGTCCAAAGTGCTGCAACGTCGCCTTTAAATACAACCAGTTCACTCTGTCGAACGCTTTCTCGGCGTCCATTGACAGTAGCAAGCGCTCGGTATTAAAACGCTGTGCTTTGTCAATTATATGGAGTATGCGTTTGCTATTGTCCGCGCATTGGCAACCAGGCACAAAACCCACCTGGTCTGGGCCAATCAGCCCGGGCAGTAGTGGCGACAAACGAGACGCAAGGACACCAGTGAACAGCTTAAAATCATTGCTGTTTGTCTTTCCAAACCTTGGGGATTACAATCACAGATTCCCCTAGCATCAACTTGGGAAGGGCAGATGATGTCCCTACAGCGTTTTATACTCTAGTGAGGATGGGAGCCAGTATGGGACAGAAGGTTTTGTAGAACGCTGCGCAGAAACCATCTGGTCCTGGGGATTTTAGTAGTTTAAGCTTGGCAATAGCTGAAATTACCTCCTCGATTCTAATCGGGGCTTCAATCTCTTCCGCTTGGTCAGTGTTGATTGTAGAGGTGGGACCTCCCTGAAGATATTGTGTTTGGGCCTGTGAAGAAAGATCTTGTGCAGTATAAAGTTCTGCATAAAATTGGCGAAAGGTTTCGGCAATTCTCTGATCAGTAACCATCTCCTCCCCATTGGGGGCGGTCACGGAATCAATAGTGGACATCTGCCTCTGCGTTCGTAGCCTGTGAGCTAATAGTCTCCCTGCTCTGTCACCTCCTGTGTAAAAGTTATGTTGAAGTCTAAGTGGTGCGTACTCTGCTCTGTCTAGGTCGAGCGCTGTCAACTGGGAGCGCATCGCTTCCAGTTGCGTCCAGACTCTCTGAGCCCCAGTCCTCTGGTGTATACGCTCTAACTCCTGTGTCTGCTGCGTCAGAAGCTCTCTCTTCTCCCTGCGTATCTTGTTATCTGAGGCTGCAATTACAATGAATTCTCCCCTCACCACACCCTTTAGGGCATCCCAGAGGGTGGCTATCTGGGTTTCGGGAGTATCATTCACTGTTAAATAATCTTGCAGTGCCTTTGAAATCTGTTGAACCACCTCCGGCCTATGCAGCAGCGTATCGCAAATACACCAAGTACGGGGAGTGGTGTGACCCAGCGGCAGTGAGAGTGCTAGAGTGACTGCCAAGTGGTCTGATAGGGTACATGGTTGAATATCTATTTGCTTGATATAAGGTGTCAAGCTTGTCATGCCTAGGAATTAATCGATTCTTGCGTATGCTTTGTGGGGGTGTGAATAGAAAGAGTATTCTCTTGATATAGGGTGCCTCTCCCTCCACATGTCAGCAAGTCCCGCGTCAGCAAGCATCTGCCTCCCCTCTTCGGAAAGGGCCCCTGTCTGCCCCTGTCTCTGGGCTGATCTGTCTAAGGCACCATCAAAAACTATATTTAAGTCTCCACCCAAGAGGATTGTCCTGTCTTATTAAGCGCTCATTTCCTGCACTACTGTCGACAAGTATTCCTCCTGGCCCTCATTGGGAACATAAACTGACCCTACGGTGAGTGTTTGTGGACCAACAGAGATGGAATAAGCTAAAAACCGTCCCTTCAGTTCAGCTTGTTTAGGGCCTATCTTCCCGGGGAACTTGTTAGATAATAGGAAAGCCACTCCTGCTTTCTTTGTGGAAAGAGAGGAAAAGAACTGATGAGGGGATGCATGTGTATGCACGTGTATGCAGTCTATGTGTGTCTCCTGCTAGGAGATGGGTCTCTTGTAGCAAGCAAATGTGGGCATCAGAGCATTCTAGATACGACAATATGACCCTGCATTTGATGGGGTTATTCAACCCTTTTATATTCAAGGTCAAGATCTTAAGGGTGTTATAGGGATTCTGCACATACACAGAGCTATGCACAGGATATTAGGACCTCGGAATATAGTGGTGAGCCAACCATACACCTTAGCACCTAAAACCCCAATCCGACTAGCTTTAGCGTCTCATTAGCAACAATGCTACCAATGATTAGACAACCCAGAACACGGTATCTCTCTCTCAGGACTCGCAGGAGCAAGAACACCCTTTCATAACTCACTCATACCTGTCCACAACGTGCATAAGAAGAGACACTGTATAGTTTAAAATGTTTATTTCAACTACCGTGCTCTAAGATACAGTACACGTGCCAGTACTATCAGCATAATGCATAATGATAACATAATCAGCATAGTTACAACTCCATAGAATACAAACGGGGAAAGCATTTCATAAAGCAGTGGATATAGGGCGAAATGACCTTACCACCCTCCCCGTGCTAGTAGCTAGTTTATTATAAAAACAGAAGACCTCTGGGCTTTGTCGAGCGAACCCCCATACCTCAATATCTAGATGCAAGGTTTACATCATCAGACAAGCACAACTCTTCTCTCTGGAAAGGTTGTTCTCCAAGTGCCTCTAACAGTGAAATCACAATATTAAAAGCACACACATTTCTCCAGTGCAGCTGCATTCAGTGTTATGTCTAAGTGCGAGGGGCTGACCAGATCAGCAAGAACAAGTGACATTGTTTTTCGACCTTGTACATGATGTGCAGACGAAACCCAAAGGGAATAGGAAGAAAGGTGAAAGGCAGACAGTTCCAAGATAGCAGAGGCTGGAAAAACAAAGGCACAAAGTAACGTGCGCAAAGAGGCATCACGGCAGCCAGGCCTAAGCTAACTTAGCAATGCAGACCATGAGTCTACAAACCAAACGACACCCTCCCCTGGTCAGTCCATTGGCGAAGACAGAGGACAAAGACAGAGTTCAAATAGATGGAGCAGAACGGCAACGTCTGTGACTTAAAGTGCCCTAATGAAAGACAATGAACGGGAGAGAAAAAAATATAATAAAAATGTCCAGGGAAGCGGGACGCCGAAAGCGGAGGCGCTCTAATCCAAAAAAGTGTAGGTGCAGAAAAACGCCACACCTTCCAAGAGGACATCGTTGGAATCGTCAGAAAAAAGAGAAGCCATCCAGTCCAATAAATCAAAACTGCATTCATGTTCCTCGCCAGAGGGAGCAGCGAACAGCATTGCGGGATAACTTGCGTGATACTCAATATAACTTTGTTGTAGGAGAGTCTGAGCAGCCGCCCAGACATCCCATTGTGCCAAAATTCCAAGTGCAGCCGCGCACGCGCCATGGAGCCAGCTCCAGAACAGTCTCGTTCATGGGCCTCTAAGGGACCCACCAACTGGACAAAATCCGGGCGAGACAGAGACGTATTGGAGAGGCAGTAATCCAAGGACCATGAGAAAGGACATTGGATGCAAGACATCACAGGTTGCACGCAAGTGAAATACGCAAAGCAAAAAGAAAGTCTATATGACACACCGAGTGTCGCCAATGGCAGGACGCCGAAACAGGCGAGGATGCGCTCACGGAGCATCCGGAGTCGACCGTGGTCGAGCAGGACCCCAGGAAGTGCAGCCATTGAGTAGCACACAGACCAAAAGCAAAACACCAGCTGCTAAGGCGAGGATCAACGGAAAGCCTCCAAAGACGCAGGAAAAAATGGAATGAATAAAAGCTGGTATTACACCAAATATAGTTTGAAAGGAGGTAACAAGGCCAGAGCCCACAACTTTAAAAAAGTGCACAAGACCTTCGGTGCGTGAAGCATTGAAAACACGGTGAATCAGTTCACCGAAATGTTGTGGGAGGTTTGTGTTCAACAGGGCCTGTATTTCACTGTGGGTACTCACCACCTGGAGAATGAATGTCTCCCGGGCGGATGTGAGCATAACCTCCTGGTTCAATAATAGTGCCTTTATTCTGTTCAATTTATTGAAATCTGCCTTCAAAGTCGGAATGGAAGGCCAAATGGAACTATCTACGATGCCGTGCGGGGGAGGAAAAAGCACATATTTGCAGCAGACAACCCTGTGGGAAACCGTTACAATATATGGTATGCCAGCAAGCATGCCACAGCAGTCCTGATTATTCAGAAGGAGATAGCTACCCTTTGCAAGCACAGTGAAAGTAGGAGATATAGCAGGAGCAGGAATGCCCTTTAAAACACAAGCAAGATTCGGAGCCGAAACATTACAAGCCCCGGGCACTCTAATGTGTTTGCAAACAAGGGAATGACTCACAGTAGAATCGCATGACTCCCCCGTTGTTAAAGATTGCAGGAATCGCTGTTAGCATGAGCTGAAAGCCATTTTGTACTTGGCAGCCATTTTAGTTAGCCATGTGCTCGCCATGTGCTTTCTCCCTCTTCCAGAGTCTTGCACATGCTCAGAGAGGCCTAGCTGGTAGAATGCACCTGCTCCTAGTATAGAACTGTCAGGCTATTCTTACTCATGTAAGCAGTTTAGTCTCCCCTCCCACTTTGTGGAGCAAGCAAATTTTGTATACCCATATTAGTCAATAAGCATGCTTGTATGTGCTAGGACCTCCCCTTGATTTTATGCTGACTATGTAACAAATACATATATAAGGACCCTGTTCTCTGCACTCATTAGAATGCCTCCTACAGTGGCCTGCGGGTACCGTAAGATGCAATCTCCCTCATCTGAGGTTAATAAAACATGTTTTTTGATATTACAGCTTCTGTGCCAATCTCTTCTTTGTTGGTCTTAAGGACCAGATGTATCAGTGAACCCCTAAGAAGGTTTTTATTTCTACAAATGGCGCCCGAAAGTGGACCTCATCGGTGCAGCGGCTATCCAAGGGAGTGGTCTTGAAGGGAGACAGGAATCTACTGAGGAGTACAGGACAGGAATCTACTGAGGAGGTACCCTGCGCACGGAGATTGTTTGTCTTCCAGCCCAGTATATTTCTGGTCTTCCTGATCTGATCCTCCAAGTGTTTGCTGCTCCCGACTGAGAACTTCTTTGGCGTGAGTATTTTAAAACGACCGTTAGGTCACTCAGAACTTGGCAGTTGGAATCTGGACACCATTTGATTGGTAAGAGCCTTTTTGCGGCACTTGCTGTTGGTTTGATGCCTTTGATTGGTAAGGTAGTTTTAGTAACACTTACTGTGGCTTTGTTTGTATGATTGGCCAATTTTGGAATTTGTTTTGTAAGTTATATATGCATTGCAATTCATATAGGCAGGTAATGAGGAGATTTTTCTCTAACTTTGAAAACTTGAACGGCACACATTGTGTTAAGTGTCACTTGGAGTATAATATTATATATGCTATAATATTTTTGGCATGCCTGCTTCTAGCACACTTTGTTGAAAGTGTTGCTGTTTTGGAGGTACCGATATGGATTTAGTAAGTACTCAGCTGACTCCCTCAGAGGGGATACCTAAATAGGTTTACGTATAGTAAAAAGATATTTCTTTCTTGGTGACTAAGTACCCCATGGAACTAAATATGTACATAAAACGGATCCGGATCTGCGCACTTAGTAACATTCATAAGTGGTGATATGCAGAGCGCTTTTTGAGTGTTCTACCAGCCAAAACTGGCGAATTTGGTGTATTTTGGCTTCTTGACCATGGAACAGTTTTTTGGGCTACTTTTGAGAGCTCTTCTTGTAAATATGACTTACAATTAGTATTTACAAATAGGTTGGTCTTGCGTACACTTTGTAAGCAGTCCTAAGTGTTGATTTGTGGGTTAAATATGTGTTTCAATGTCTATGTGGGGTTTGTGGTTTGACATTGGTAATACTTGTGTGAGTACTCTTTGTGAAAGAATGTCTAGCTTTAAGCGCGCTGTGTTGTGTACTCTGCGTGTATGACCCCCTTCTGTAACTGTCTGAATGAGCTCAATGAGTTTGTTTATGTTTTTTTGCTGTCATCATTCTGTTATGCAAAATGTCATTTAGTTACTTACATATTAAATGAAAATCCAGAAATGAATTATATGACATATGCTAAACAGCTGCATGTTACTATTTAAATTGACAGAGTACGACACTGTACATGTGTGCAAATTGCCACAATGCTAAAGATAAAATTAGAATTCGTATTCAATAGGATTAAAATAGGCCTCATACAGAGGAAAAAAAAACAAAATTGTGTGTTTTGTAATCAATAGACTAAAATACATGTTACAGCATTTTCCTTAAATACATTGTATTAGACATTAAAAGGCATGCACATCATATGAGTGAATTTGGTCGTTGCTGAACTAAATACACATTATAGAAAGATAGATTTGACTGCATTGAAATGCCTCAGTTTTTAAATAGACTGTGACATGCTTTTCTTTCAGCACCCGAGAAAAAAGCTTTCCAACAGCTGTGTTTAAACTGACTAACTGAAAAGAAACTGTTTGACACAGCAAATGGGGATTTAACTCTGTCAGGGTATTTCAAATAATAAAGGGGTTTTTTCCTGAGAAAGGCGTGAAAATTCGACGCCTGCTGACAAACAACAGCTGCATAAATAGCATATGGCTATTCCTGATCACGGCCACAGACAGGAATGCTGAGTCAGCGAAATTTTAAGTCAGTGTAAAACTGGTATAAGGGCCTGCATTATTTTAAAAGTTTCAAAAAACCAGTTTCATTATTTTGGATAACAGAGAACAAAATTGAAAGTAGGGATTTCCTTTCTTAATGCCTTTTTTACATAAGTACATCTGTGGTTCTGATGTTAAATGATAACTGTCCTTTTAAAAAGTGGCGCAGACTTTTCCTGTTTCAAGTAAAGGCTTCTGTGCTTAGGGTTATGAATGAATGCGTTTAAATATGATAGGCTACGAATGAAGCTTGCTTTTCCAATGTGGAATCATCAAAATGGTTGGTTTTGATTAAAAAAATAAATAAAATTAATTATATGAAAAAAATATATTGTTAAACATAAATGCTTTAAATTCGTTTTTTCATCTTTATAAAGCCTAATCATCATACTGTGAATTCCTAGTATCAAAGTTGAATTTAAGCAGTGCTGTACCGCAATAAGAAGGGAACTTAAATGTGAAATGTCACTTTACCCAGCCGTACAAAACTCATTTTTATAAGGGTATATCTTATACATTTCTGATTTCCCATTCCTGGGCTATCTAGAGAACACTCTGGGGGTTCCTATTATGCAAAAATATTGTAGGATATTCATTTTTAAGTGCCCCTACCACCAAAGTCGAAATTGAGCTAAATTCACAATTTTACAAGCAGTTCTACCACTCAAACCAGTTTTAACGTGCTCTCAGGCTTCAATAAAGTATATGCAAGTATAGAATAAACAGCTGACCTACTGTACCCAACACACTGTACATAAATGAAAATAAGTATACAGAAACCAGCAGACGTTATTATCCTACCTTTAAATTACTGGCAAACGGATCGGACAGGACTGCCTTTTAGCTGTGATTCTCCAGAGTTGCTTTGCATTACGAAAACCGCATGGCAAGTCTTGCACAAACAAAATGAACAGCTGCTGAACGGGTCAAAAGTCGGAGTTCTGCATTTAGCAACTTAGCAGGGTGAAGGGTAATGTTTGCTGGGACACTTCGACCTTCGAAAGATTTTTTGAAAGACGAGATGATAGCGCAAAGAGAGAAAGAGAAGCTTTGCTTCCTATTTTTGGCAAACACACGTTTTGCGCAATCATATGAAACGAAGGAAAACAGCCCTCAGTTGAGCATTGATCTGCCAGGTATATAAAATAATGGTTTTAGTTTAAAGAATACTGTGTAGGGGCTACGATAAGGAGGAAATGGATTTTAATTTGCATTCATGCACCCTCATGTTAATCTAGTACAATTGCTCAAGGAATTGATACATTTGTTGCTGACGCTTTCTACAGTACTCGATGTGCTTGAATCAGAGAATAGCCACTTTCTAAGATATCTCCTACAAGTTTGTTTGTGCCCAGTTGCTACAAATAGGGGTTGAAAGTGTTGACAGAAGTAAAACCTGTTTCAGGTTTTCCTACTGTCAAAATGGGGGAAGGAGGCTAGCTCCTCTACAAATTAAGGGTAGGCAAAATTATGTTTTCTCTCTTCTTTTTCTCACTTTTTTTGAGTCTGTCTAAGCTGTCTAGGAAATGGCCATGTGATAGTTATTGGCTATTCTGTAATACTGTTTTAAAATTGTTAGAATTAATAAAATGATGAAACACATAAGCTATGTTACTGCCCATCCTGTATGAAAGAATGAGTAGAACAGATTGATGTTCCCTTATTTGATCTTTAAGGAGAACTGTATAGTGGCGGTTTCTGTTCAAAAATCTCAGGTGGCAACACTATTATTGTTTATGTTATTCTCATGTTCTATACAGTTTTGCAAGGGCATTGCTAGTTTTTTATTAGCTAGTCTCTGTCAATAAGCTGACAGCCCTTATTAGAGCTGGAGATAGGGTTTTTTTCCTTTTGAAAATGATGTTGCATAGTCCAGATCGTGAAAAGTACAATGCAGGAAAGACGCTCATGTGATCCTTAGCAAACATTTTGAAGGAAAATATTGTTTTATAGGAATTTGTTTGTCATAACATGTTCTGCTGGAGAAAATGTACTCACTATGTTGAAGTTTAGTTCTTTTGCAATAAGAATCCCTGTTAAATTAGCAGTTTTAGATTTTCCTGCTGCACCTATAACATGAGAGCATGGTCCTAAGCATAACATGTAAGAGAAATTATTTTACAAGTGTCTGCAGTCCTGTACAAGTAATGTAAAATCTATGAGTAAAAGTGTAGAACATTTCCTTTTTCTTGAGGGTTCTTCAGATTGGTAATATAGGAATACACCAATGTAAGTATTTGGAGTATGTCTGTATTGTTTTTCTCTTTTCTCAGAATTTAGTAAATGAACACAGACTTCCTTGGCTGTTTGGGATTGGGTGATGTATTACTCTTGTCAGTTCACCAAAACGTTCCTTTTATACTTGGCAATAGGTCCAGGGTTTTCTACTCTCAGATAGATGAAGTGGCTCTTGGGTGCCTTGCTAATGTATGGGGCGCCCCAGGACTAAGAGAGTATTCTGAGACTATCCTCTCTGTTGTTAGATTATTTCTGTGCCTTGTCTAAAGACCTCTTGTTCTGTCCACCAATAGATATTTGCTGCCTTACAACCATTGCCAGAGGGGCCCGGACATCAGATCCAGCCTGGGAGTCAGCACCAGTCCAGCCTACAGTTAAAACGAAAGGAACCAGCACTGGCCTTGCTGGCAACTAGGACCTCAGTGAAGGCGGAAGCACTGGGACGTGAAGTGTGTACCCCTGCCACTGTCTTGGGCGAAAGATGGGGTTACAAATCAGGATGGAGAAATCTTTGTGTGGATCCAGTTTTTGATGCCCAGCTGAGAGAGTCACAGAACGACAAGGACGGCAAGGAGGCTTTTGCTTGAGGTGACCCCCTTTGAAACAAGGGTTGCTTCAGGCCTTTGAGTCCTGGTCCCAAGTGAATGCAAGTCTACGCCTTTGTTTGTTGATCAAGAGATGCCCGAGCACACTGGGTACAATTTGTGGCCCTAACAAAAGAGCAGTGCGCCAGAGGTGCAATACAGGAGTTAGGGAAGGACTTGAGTTTAGGGTACAGGTGCTGTGCCCTTGGTGCCTGTTAGATTAAAGTGAAGAAAACTGGTGCACTGCCTGAGACACTGGACAGGATCATTGAGGGTATTTGCCCTGGGGGTGATTGCCCTATCCTGAAAGAAAGACTTTTCCTTCTCTGTGATTCTTGAGTTGCGAGTTGTGCAGCTCCACCGTGGGAACAACAAGAGCCTGCCTGTGAGGCTCAAACGGACACAGGGAGAAGACTCCCTCTGGCTGGTTGGTTCTAGAAATTCCCAAGGACTCTTTTTTTGTTAGTAATGTACCCCTTTGGTCGTCCCATTTTTTTTGGAGGAGCAGCCCTTTGCGGCTCCTTGTCCTAATTCCTATGGCCCTGTGTGGTCCTCCTGGTCCCCCGGAGCCACAATTGTTTTTGTAATAATATGTCTGATTGCTTTAATATTTTTAAGAGTAATGTTTATTCTGCACGAGAAAAGTTCATCTGAGCATGTTACTTTACTCTTTCCTTAAGTATATTAATTGATAATTTAGCCCTCATAAAAATACTGAGAAAGTCTATTGAAAATGTTTTTATTAGGTATGTGCTGTTGGCTATTTTTTGACATAAATAGTCATTGAAATACATCAGAGCCCTGAAACTTAAAATTAGACTAGATGGTTTTGGTATTTGCTTTCTGCTTAGGATTGGAAAATATTGAGATTTCTGTTTGAGATAATAGTCATTATTCTCTCTTGCTACCTGTATGACCCAATGCTCTGTTCACTTTGTACTCCTGCTTATACCTTGTATATACCTGCTTAATGAAATGTTTAGAATGTAAATGCCCACCTAGCATAGGATATTGATGAATTTATGAGAAGAAAATGTGCAAAATATTTTCTATGTCTCTACTAGATCATGGGAATGTCTTTAGCTCATGCTAAAAGGATCATCTGTTAAAGATTGCAGGAATCGCTGTTAGCATGAGCTGAAAGCCATTTTGTACTTGGCAGCCATTTTAGTTAGCCATGTGCTCGCCATGTGCTTTCTCCCTCTTCCAGATTCTTGCACATGCTCAGAGAGGCCTAGCTGGTAGAATGCACCTGCTCCTAGTATAGAACTGTCAGGCTATTCTTACTCATGTAAGCAGTTTAGTCTCCCTCCCACTTTGTGGAGCAAGCAAATTTTGTATACCCATATTAGTCAATAAGCATGCTTGTATGTGCTAGGACCTCCCCTTGATTTTATGCTGACTATGTAACAAATACATATATAAGGACCCTGTTCTCTGCACTCATTAGAATGCCTCCTACAGTGGCCTGCGGGTACCGTAAAATGCAATCTCCCTCATCTGAGGTTAATAAAACATGTTTTTTGATATTACAGCTTCTGTGCCAATCTCTTCTTTGTTGGTCTTAAGGACCAGATGTATCAGTGAACCCCTAAGAAGGTTTTTATTTCTACACCGTGAGAAAAACTTCCTTCCCGTCCCTAAGACATTTATACATGAAAGGCAGGGACCAAAGTTCATGCAGGAAAGCACTGCCTAAAGGCTGAAAGTGGCCAACAGAATAATGTTTCATGCAGAAACTGAACTCAAATAAAAAAAAAGGCAAAGCGATATCCCCGTGTACTAGCCACACAGCAGAATCTAATTCTGCAACAGAGAATGGTAAGGGCTCTATTTTTTCGATATGTAACAGAGTGTATGCTGCATCTTTTATGGACATGAACCGCTGTTTCTCAGTCAAATTAAAAGGTAAGAATAAGGCAGAGGTGTTCAAAAAGTGCCAAGGAACTTTCCCCATTTTAAGTGTTTGCAAAGTCCATGCAAACTGCATAACTGAACGCAATTGATTTTGACCATGATATAACACAGAAACATCATCTTGTACAATATCAACAACAGAGGAAATAATATTCTCTAATGTGTAAATGCGGGAAGACAGGGTATTAATACTCTTGTCAACAACAGCAAGCACCTTTTCTAAATTTGCTTGATCGATTTCCCGAAGACGGGAAGCAGCCTCAATTTGTGGAAGCTTCCAGAGTTCATTGTAAGTCTCATAAATGAATCTCTTTGGTCGAGGACCACGAGGCCCCAGAACAAAGTCGGACAGATCAATGTTGCCTGATAGGAGGGATAAATGTTGTTTAACAGAATCTAAGGAAGAGTGCTGCAACCACTGTTTACACAATTTACCAACAAAGTATGTTGTAACAGTACGAGAGTCAGAAAACCTGGGGTCCGGCCTATCCTGTTTGTAGCCAGGATCCGTGTCATGAAAACGCAGTTGGCAGGCATTAGATGCTATGGGCCAAGTCAACCAGGGCGACTGTACAAACGTAGAGACATTAAACTAATTGTTCTGAAACAAAACCTGCAATTAGGTATGGGACATATTGAAGTACAAGCTTTCGTTGGGAGTGAAAGACAAGACAGGAAAGGATGGGGCATTCAATTGCTTGGACGTAGCCAAACCCCAACATGTCGTTTGATAGATGGTCTGATTTAAAAATAAAATTTGGGCCGGGATGAGGCAAGCATGGTGCAAGGCTTCTTTGCCCTGCACCTGCCATGCTTTGGAGCCCCAGATTGATTTTAAGTCAATGGTGTCACGCCAATGTTCGTACTCACCCACAGCTAGGGCGTTCAAAAAGGAACCCAAATACAGCAATTTGGTGAGGGTCAACATGATTTTCTGAGTAGATGAAGTGTTTAATTTAAAAAAATAGGACCCAGGGTTCGATCTATCAAAATCAGTAAAATAAGTAAACTTATTTCTGAGAGTGTGGGAGCTACCTGGCAAAGGGGTCGGACAATGTTCCCATTGGGTGTAATTAAAAAGACCCCGAAGGGTACTGGGTTTATGGAGAAAGTGGTTGCCCCAATGCTGGTAACAATATAAATCGGCATAACTTGCAGAATTCATGTACAAATCTTCAGCATTAAAAGCAGCATAATATTTCAAATCAGTAAATAACGATTCAACTGCATGTACATCCCAATCGTCAGAATGAATATTACTTTTAACGACATCACCCATTGAAACACGGAGGACATTCGGTACATTAATAATCTCGGTTGGTCCATGAATTTGGAAATTTACCACATCCCATACGATGCCATCAGTGACTGGAAAAGCTGAAATGTTCACAAATGTGTGGTCACGCTTCATGATGTGTGAAGAAGAATGCGGAGCCAAAGTTCTAGCGACACAGTTCACAGCAGAGCGTTCTAGTAAATAGTGACCATTAATGAGTAGGAAAAATACTGTGACAAAGCCAATGGACATGAACAGAAAAATCAGGAATAGTACCAACCAGATGTATGTCCATGGCGGGATCAAAAAATTGCCTCTGAACCAGGATACAAAAATACTGAATCTGGACGGGATAAGTGCAGAGGTGGAATCAGAGTCAAAAGAATAACGTGTTGGGCTCAGTGGCGTTGTTGGTAGATGAGCTACGGACTCGGTGGCGGGGTAGGTATACTCGGTCTCCTCATTGCAGGGGGAATCCGGGTAGTCGAGCAGGCGATCAGGCAAATCTACAATCTCAATGGCAACATCAGTGACCGTTCGGGCTGGAAGGCCACAAACATTTGTCCTGGAAATGACTGGACAAGAGACCGCTGGTGTTACACTATTCAGGATCGGCCAGATGTTGTAGCTTGACATTTTCCACTGAGATGTATCTGTTTTCCTTGCGACCGGGAAGCGGTGGTAAGATGACTGTACGAGTACCCTTCAAGCCAAGGACTGGAACCGGTGCACGATAAGAGGGGCCAAATTCTTTTTTGTTCTCCACCTTCTCTCGGACCAGGTCTCCAACTTTCGGAAGCCAGCCGGCAACCGGAATCTGCAGAGCAGTGTCTGTGGCTGAAGGTAAATGTTCAATTGCAAGTTTGTCTCGGGCTTCTTGTAAGTCCTGTAACATAGTAGAATGGTTATCTACATCAAAGATTGCGGATTGCGCCGCCATGTCTAAACCATCAAGGTCAGGCACAAACATTCTTATGCCAAAGAGCATTTCGTATGGGGTCCCCCCACCCAGAGGTCTTCTAGGGAGATTATTAAGTGCATGTTGTACGGTATATAAGTGGGCCAGCCAGTTCCTGCCAGTACCTAGGACTCTAGCTGTCAAGGATTGCTTTAAGTCACGGTTCATTCGTTCAACAATCGAATTGCCCTCAGGCCGATATGGAGACGAAAATTTCACCTGCACCCCCAGTGAACCCATTGCGTCCTTGTAAGCCTTAGAGGCGAACGCTGGACCTTGGTCAGAATGGAAGGTGCCACAGGCGAAAATTCCCACAAAGACACGCAAATCCCTTATGACATTTCGAGTGTCAGCACTTCGTTGTGGCCAAACCCAGATGAAACGTGTGCACGAATCCACTGCAACTAAGATATATTTATATGCAGTGTCTGAAGAGAATGGACCGCAGTGATCCAGGTAAACACACCCAAAAGGTCTGTTAGAAATGCAGAGCGGGGTCTGTGGTGGCCGTGAAACCGTGGAAGGCTTAATCTGCTGACAAACGTCACAAGAAAGCACATAAGTACGGGTTTGTTTGTATAAACCGCGCCACCAGTAACGCTGCTGCAAGATGGAAACAGTCGCAGACACTCCAGCATGAGCCGAAGCCATGCCTTCGTGTGCTGCCGTTATCAAGGAAAGTCTGCGGTCCGCGTTGGGAATCAGCCGATCACCAACGTCTGGAATTCTTACGTAAGGAGCCTGTTCGGGACCTAATTGATAAGAGTATTTTGAAGGGAAACCCCTAGTGTAATTAGCACCTTCCTTTGTCGCAGCAATAGCTGCTAAAATATCAGTATCTATTTTAGACATGGATCTGGTAACTGCTGCGACTGAGCACGTGGCTACTGCTGATTTGGCAGCTTCGCCTGCCAAACCGTTACCAACAGCGTGTGCGCCCACACGCTGGTGGCCAAGAGTGTGTACCACCTGTGTGAGAGGCAGACGTTGTTGTAGATCTGCCACTCGAACCCAAAGCATTTTATGCTTAATTGTGCTGCCTTTTGCATCTCTATAGTAATTTTGCGACCAAAAGAACAGATTGTAATTGTAAGACTGAACACAGTAGTACGAATCGCATACAATTAGAGTGGTCACATCCGGATTAGCGAACTCAAGTGCTAGCACCAATGCGCGCAGCTCGGCCAATTGTGCAGTACTGTCTCCTAGTGCCTGAGTATGCACTACAGTTGATTTGAACTTACCGTTCACAAAGGTGCCTGCAACAATAGCACGTGCAGCTGAATAAGCATGCTTGGAACCCGTGGCCGGTTGCGCCGAACCATCGGTATATGTGAGAAGTTGGCCTGGCATATGCTGTCCACTAATTATAGTGGGCACCTTGCACCAGTCCAAACAACCCCTTATTGGAGATAGGTTAAAGACAACCTTTATTGAAAGCTATCCTAGTGGTAGCTATGGAGAGCAGCCTTCAGGCTAAGTCTTGAAGGAATGTAAAGCAGCTTGTTTTACCAGTCTATAATCTCTTGAGTGACCAAATGAAAGAGCACCACACCAGGTATATATTCAAAATATATGTATTTATTACTAAACACACCCCTCTAGTCTCTTTATGAGGCTAGAGTTCGAAATACATAAGTTATAAGTTATTTAAACACTGTAATAGCACAAATACACGTTTGGGCCCTAGGGCGTACCAAACCATATACCAATAAAGTGGTATAAGAACCACGACTGAGCTAGACACTAGGCCTAAAGCCTCTAGAAGTGCTTGGACCACAAGGAACCACCCAAGGTAGTGACACAGGGGACCCACGGGGGACTCGTCTAGTGTAGTAACACAGCCGCGAATCGCCGTTAACTTCTATGGAGAAAGTCGCGGTTGGGAATTTAAAGAAAAGGGACACTTAAAGAAGGACTTGGAGCAAACCCTTTGAGAACTAGGTCGTTCTAGAGTCTCTACCCACGGGAGCACCGGAGTACTCTTGTTACCTCACCCAGGGAAGCCGGGTGCATAGGTGCCTTTCGGGGTCGGGTTTCGTCGTCGATTTGAATGGCGATCTGCTGCAAAGTGCTGCTGGCGACCAAGTGAAAAGTGTCCGGGTGGATCCAAAGGTGGATCAGAGATCTGAAGAACCTGAAAGCAGAGGGGACAGAGTCTGGGTCACTAGCCAGTGACCAAGAAGGCGATGAGCAGATGCCCACCGATGTCGAGTGCTTCAGGTAGGTTGACAGTTGTCTTGACTCTTCAGCCACGAGGTCCAGGAGGTGTTGTCGGCGACCAGGAGCAGGATTCGGGCTGATACACGATGTTTGTCGAGTGCTGAGGTGTCGGCGACCGGATTGGACCCAACAAGCCTTGGCAACGGTAAGTCTCGATGAAAATGAAGATTGACGATTGTGCAGACCAGCAAGGTCTGAGGAACTCACCCAGCAAGGGTAAGTGAGGGCAAGCCTGGAGCAACAAGGGAGCCCAAGAAGAAAAAGATTGGCCTCCGTGAAGGGCTACTAGCCAACGGGCTAGCGACCGCGAAGGAGCCTCGAGACGGTGAACGTGGAGCTGGCTCACAGGACACTCGTGGAGTGGAGGCCAGTGATCTTCGGTGCAGTTGGTGCTGGAGGCTAGGGCTACTCGAAGCCCGAAGCACGACTTTGTGGGAGACCCAGAAGAGGATGCACTTGCAAATCTGTGCGGTGTCCAGGGGTCATGGTTTCACGTTACCCACGACAGCTACGGGCCTCAGCTTTGCTGGGGACTCAGGGCAGCCTTGGGGAAGTCTGGAAATCCACCTCTGGTGATGCAAAGACTTCGGCGTCCGACAGGAGCTTCAGCGATGCAGACTGGACAATTGCTTCTTTGGTGCCTGCCAAGCAGGGGAGTCACTCCTTGACCCCAAGGGAGATTCTTCAGTCCTCTAATCTTTAAGTAGAGCGTCGAAGGTCCAGGATTTTGTGTCAGAGTTTCGTCCAGGGATAATCTAAAGTCCTAAGGACTGGGTTCCTATACTTATACTAAGTTTAGGGGTTGGACTTACTCTGTGGTCCCACCTATGGGTGGGTCAGGGCAGAGGGTGGCTACACCCTTTCCCTTTGTCCAGTTCGCGCCAAAGCAGGGGCTGCAAGCCCCTGATCCGGTTTGAACTGGGGTATGCACAGGGACACCAAATGTGCCCCCAGTGCAGGACTTCAAAGCACCCGAGAGTGCTCCCGCCCAGCCCCAATCCACACTATCCTGTCTGGGGAGGTGGTCACACCTCCCTGGGACAGGAAACCTATTGTCCAGGCCTCCCCTGCCGGAGTTTCGGTCAGCAGCAGGAGGCCAGACTTGTGTCTGTGGCAGCAGCATCCATTTTGTGATGCCAGGGCTTTAGAAAGAAGTTACCGGGCAAGCCAGGGTTAACATGTCTCTCCCTCTAGAAGGGTGGAATGCTACCCCCGCCGCCAGAATTGGTGGGGGGGTAGTATTCCAAGATGTTTGACACCAAACACGACATGTTTTGGTGCAGCCATCCCAAAGTTAGCATTTAACGCGAGGTTAAAATGCGCTTAAGAGTATATGGTCAGGCTGCACTACAAACAGCATCAGAGAAGGGTCTCCGAACGCTGCAGAGGGGCCCTGCTCATGCAGGGGCACCCTCTCACATAGGAACCACGCACTCTGCCTTCACGATTGATAAGGCCTGCCATAGGAGTGACTTATAGGTTTATATGTGTGTATGTATATAGTGATATAGGTAGCCTATATCACAGTAAGGAGTGCATGCACCACCTTACCCAGGCTGCAGTAGCAGACCTGTGGTGTCAGTTTGGATGGCCTTCCAGGGGTGGCACAATACATGCTGCAGCCCCTGGTAGGCCTCTGAGGTACCTATGCCCTGGGTACATAGTATACCATATACTAGGGACTTATAAGGGCACTCCAGATTCCAATCAGAGATGTGCCTAAGGCACATGGAAACCATTTTAGAGAGGAAGCAGCTAGGCTGGGGTTCTGATTAGCAGGGCCCCAGCCAGACTAAGGTCGAAAAACAGTGAAGCATCAGCAAAAAGTGGGGGTACCCATGTGAAGCAGATCCTACTCTCCTACACAACCCCCCAAACGTAGGGACATTAAACTAACCTTGCCCAGTTAAGTCTTCATGTTCTAAGTGGAAGTACCTAGAGAGTCCATCTGCATTGGCATGGTTACTCCCAGGTCTATGTTCCACTGTGAAGTCCATCCCCTGTAGGGAAATGGACCACCTAAGCAGTTGGGGTTTTCACCCTTCATTTGTTTTAGCCATAAGAGGGGCTTATGGTCTGTTTGAACAAGGAAGTGAGTACCAAACAAGTATGGCCTCAACTTCTTCAGAGCCCAGACCACAGCAAAGGCCTCCCTCTCAATGGCTGACCAACGTTTCTCTCTAGGGGTCAGCCTTCTGCTAATGAAAGCTACTGGCTGATCCTGACCTTCTTCATTCAATTGTGACAGTACAGCCCCTACCCCCAATTCAGATGCATCAGTTTGAACAATGAACTTCTTGGAGTAATCAGGACTCTGTAGAATGGGAGCAGTGCACATGGCCTGCTTCAGGTCATCAAATGCCTTTTGACAGCTAACTGTCCACTGAACCTTTTTGGGCATTTTCTTGGAAGTTAAGTCATTCAGGGGTGTCACTATTGATCCATACCCCTTGACAATTCTCCTATAGTACCCAGTCAGGCCTAAGAAGGCTCTCACCTGAGTCTGGGTAGTTGGAGCAGTCCAGTCCATGATGGTCTGGATCTTGCTCTGCAAGGGTTGAACCTGGCCTCCACCCACAAGGTGGCCGAGGTACACAACCTGACTCTGCCCTATCTGGCACTTGGTGGCCTTGATAGTCAGGCCTGCCTTTTGCAGGGCCTGTAAAACATTTCTGAGGTGGACCAGGTGATCCTCCCAGGTGGAGCTAAAGACAGCAATATCATCTAGATATGCTGCACTATAGGCTTCCAGACCTGTAAGGACTGTATTCACCAACCTCTGAAGAGTGGCAGGTGCATTCTTCAGACCAAAGGGCATCACCACAAATTGATAATGCCCACTAGGGGTTGAGAATGCTGTTTTTGGCTTTGCATCATCAGCTAGTCTGATCTGCCAGTAGCCAGCTGTCAAGTCAAATGTGCTTAGATACTTGGCTGAGGCCAAAGTGTCTATTAGCTCATCTGCCCTTGGTATTGGATGGGCATCAGTCCTAGTGACTGCATTGAGACCCCTGTAGTCCACACAAAACCTCATCTCTCTTTTCCACCACTGGTGTGAGGTTTTGGCACAAGGACCACTGGACTAGCCCAAGGGCTATCTGAGGGTTCAATAACTCCCAAATCCAACATTTTCTGGACTTCTGTCCTGATACAGTCCCTGACATGGTCAGGTTGCCTATAAATCTTATTTTTAATAGGCAGACTGTCCCCAGTGTCCACTTCATGAGTGCACCAGGTGGTCTGACTTGGAGTCAGTGAGAACATGTGTCTGAACTGATTGAGCACCTGTCTACAATCAGTTTGCTGCTGGGTAGTGAGGCTGCCTGCCAAGGCTACACCATCCACTGACCCATCATCAGGGTTCTGTGAGAGCAGGTCAGGGTGTGGGTCACTCTCTTCCTCCTGTCCCACATCAGTAGCCATGAGCAAGCCCATGTCTGCCCTGTCCACATATGGTTTTAACCTGTTGACATGGAGAACCCTGTGGGGACTCCTGGGTGTTCCTAGGTCTACTAAGTAGGTAACCTCACCCTTCTGCTCAACAATGGTGTGGGATCCACTCCATTTGTCTTGGAGAGCTGCTGGGGCCACTGGCTCCAACACCCACACCTTCTGTCCTGGCTAATAAACAGTCAGCACAGCCTTTTGGTCATGCCAGGCCTTTTGAATAAGCCTGGGCGTAGTTCGCGAAGTAGCGCTACGCGAAGCTACGCAAAGTGCAGTTCGCACTACGCGAGCTACGCGTAGCACTACGCGAACTGCGTAGTGCACTGTTCGCAATGATTGCACAGTGCCGGATGCTTGTCCGCACTGTGCAATCATTGAAAAGGGCATCTTGCACAGTGCGAGCTGTCGTTTACTGCCGCTCGAGTAGATTTTTACTCGAGCGGCAGCTCTCAACGCGGACTGGTAGTTTCTCATCGCGAGCGGTCGCGAGCATACGCGACCACTCGCAATGAGAAACCCTGACCTCCCCGCGTTGAGAATCTCGCCGGAGGTTTATTTTCCACGCTCGCGATCGGCAACTTGATGTTGCTGATCGCGAACGAGGAAAAGTCTCGCCGGGATGTCATTTTGCTTGCTCGCGGTCGCCAACTTGACGTTGAGGACCGTGAGCAAGCAAAAAATGACCGCTGCACTACGCTATGCGCGTTTGCACTGTGCTACGTGCAATTCGCGTTGTGCGAAGTAGCGCAAACTTCGCAAACTACGCGAGCGTAGCGTAGTGCTTTGCCCAGGGTTACTTTTGAAGTTCCTGGCTAGCCTCAAGGTTTTTAGTTGCCTTTTCATATACTCAGCCATCCGGGAGCGGAGACCAAGTACATAGTCCACTATGTCTTGCTTTGGGGGCTTGAGAGGTAACTCCCATCCTTCCTTCACCAAGCACAGTGGACCCCTGACAGGGTGACCAAACAAAAGTTCAAAAGGGCTGTAACCAACCCCCTTTTGAGGCACCTCCCTGTATGCAAATAAAAGGCAGGGCAAGAGTATGTCCCATCTTCGCCTAAGCTTTTCTGGGAGCCCTTTAATCATGCCCTTCAAGGTTTTGTTGAATCTCTCAACTAAACCATTGCATTGTGGGTGATAGGGTGTGGTGAACTTGTAAGTCACTCCACACTCCTTCCACATTGCTTTTAAGTATCCAGACATAAAGTTAGCACCCTGTCTGATACAACCTCCTTAGGAAAGCCCACTCTTGAGAAAATTCCCAGGAGGGCCCTTGCCACCACAGGTGCTGTAGTGGACCTAAGGGGAATAGCCTCTGGGTACCTGGTGGCATGATCCACTACCACCAGGATAAACCTGTGCCCAGATGCTGTTTGGGGATCCATGGGACCAACAATGTCAATCCCCACCCTTTCAAAGGGAACCCCCACCACAGGTAGTGGTATCAGGGGGCCTTTGTAGTGCCACCTGCCTTGCCACTGGCCTGGCAGGTTACACAGGAGCGACAAAACTCCTTGGTGTCTTCAGACATGTGGGGCCAGTGAAAGTGAGGGACAATTCTGTCCCAAGTCTTGTTCTGGCCCAGGTGACCTGCTAAGGGAATATCATGGGCTAGGGTCAATAGGAAGCCCCTGAACTTCAGAGGTATAACCAACCTCCTGGTAGCACCAGGCTTGGGGTCTCTACACTCTGAGTACAAGAGTCCATCATCCCAATACACAGTATGGGGACCACTAGCTTTCCCAGCAGCCTCAGCAGCAGCTTGCTGTCTGAGGGGTTCAAGAGAGGGGCAGCTCTGCTGCTCCTCGCTCAGATCTGCCCTGGAAGGTCCCCCTGTCCTCAAGAACTCAACCTGGTCAGGTTCAAGCTCCTCTGGGACAGTTCCTTCCTCAGGACTGAGATCATCCCCTCAAGGGACTGATCTTCCTTCTGAGCCAAGGGGAAGGCACTGCCTTTACCCTACTACTCCTCCTCTTGGAAGGCACTTGGTCCATTATTCCAGAATCCAAGGCCTGTTCAGTGCTAGACATTTTGGCTTGTGACCTGGTCACAGCAAACACATCTGCAGGGATCCCCAGCATTTCTGCATGGGTCCTGAGCTCCACTTCTGCCCAAGCTGAAGTTTCTAAGTCATTGCCAAGCAAGCATTCAACTGGTAGGTCTGCACTTACCACAACCTTCTTAAGGCCAGTTACCCCTCCCCAGGAGAAGTTAACAACTGCCAGAGTATGGTCTGTTCTGACATTGCTAGCATTGGTCACTTGGTACATCTCACCAAGTATAACTTGCCCAGGATTCACAAGGTCTTGTGTCACCATGGTGACACTTGCCCCTGTGTCCCTAAATGCCAAAGCCTCTCGTCCATTGATTAAAGGCTGTTGTCTGTACTTGCCCAGATTACTGGGACTCATAGAGGAGGTCATATCCATGCCTCCATCACATACTAGGACAGCCTGAGTGAGTTCTCTGACTAGGTCAGAGCCCATCTCAGTACCCAGGGTCAACCCTACTAAACCCTTGGTTGTAGTACTCCCACCACCAACTGTAACTGCACTAGGGGAGCAGGTGCCTTAGGGGCATTGGTGGGGGCTGGAGTCGAGTCTTTGGACTTGGTGCAATCACTGGTCCAGTGGGTCTTTTGCTTACAGACCTTGCACCATGGTTTTCTTTGGCCTTTCCCTTTTGTAGACTGTGAATGCCCACCTGAAGAAGATTTTTGGGGGCCTTGTGAAGACTTTTGATCTTTACCCTTCTCCCCACCCTTATCAGAGTTCTTAGAATCTTGCTTCTTAGGGTCACCACCTTGGTTCTGTACCTTCTGCCTCACCCTGGTTCTGACCCACTTGTCTGCCTTCTTTCCCAATTCTTGGGGAGAGGTCAGATCAGAGTCCACCAGGTACTGATGCAACAGCTGATTTTGACAGTTATTAAGAATCTGCTCCTCATTATCAGATTGTACAATCCTGTGAAGTCACACACCTTACTGCCCATCAACCAGCCTTCCAGAGCCTTAGCAGAACAATCCACATAGTCTACCCAGTCTTGAGTCTGTGCTTTTTGGGCATCTCTGAACTTTAACCTGTATTGTTCAGTTGTTAGGCCAAACCCATCAATAAGAGCACTCTTCAAGACCTTGTAATTATCAGCATCCTATTCTCTTACAGTGAGGAGCTTGTCTCTACCTTTGTCTGCAAAGGAGAGCCACAAGATTGCTGCCCACTGCCCCTGAGGGACCTTCTGTACTTTACAGGCCCTCTCTAGAGCAGTTTTCCATTTGTGGATGTCATCCCCACTCTGGTAGGGAGGGACAATCTTGCTCAGGTTTCTATGGTCATAAGACCTTTCCCTATCTCTAGGGATATTGCTGCCACCATGGGACTCTAGTCCCAACTGTTTTCTCTCTTTGTAGAGATCTAGGGACTCCCTGTCTAGAGCCAATTGCTGCTTTCTGAGTTCAAGCTGGGCTTGCTCATACTGAATCAGCCTCTTTCTCCTCTCATGAGAGGATTCCCTCCTATGAGAGGAGACAGAGGTCCCTATTGAGGTGTCAGAGTGGTTAGACTCCTGAGAAGCTTCTAGGCACACTCATAATCCTTCCTGGGGGGACAAAGTGGAGGTCATTCTGATCCTCCTCTTCCTCTTCCACAGGAGGGATTGGGTTTTCCAGGTCAGGGTCATTGTCACCCTCCTGGTCAGTTCCAGAGGGGGGGTTGGGGGTGTTGCTACCCCTAGCCCCATCCTCATCTTCTGCCCCACCCTCTGCACCTGCCCCTTCAGTCCCTAAGGGCCTGTTGAGGTCATCAGCCATTAACATATCTCTCAGATGTTGGGTGGTGGGACTTTGGCCTGTCTTCAGTTTCCTCACATTGCATATTGCTCTCAATTCCAAGAATGGGAGTGTATCATACTTGGAGGGAAGAAGCCCAGTGGCTTCTGGCAAGGACTCTCTGGGTCCTGGCTTTGAAGACATCACTAGTGAGGTGTGGTGTATGCACTACCTACTCTAGTGTGGCCTACTAAACTCTCTTGAGTTGTAGAAAGGGTGTGCTATCCCTTAACACACAACTCTAAGTTCAGTAGAACTTACTGTATACTAAGCTTAATTTATATGTACCTTAGGTACCTTTAGTGGTTTTCAGTTGATCAATTCAATTGAGATTATCTGGTAAAACAATAGCAAGCTGGAATCCCACACGCTGCACACCAATGTGAGAAGTTGGCCTGGCATATGCTGTCCACTAATTATAGTGGGCACCTTGCACCAGTCCAAACAACCCCTTATTGGAGATAGGTTAAAGACAACCTTTATTGAAAGCTATCCTAGTGGCAGCTATGGAGAGCAGCCTTCAGGCTAAGTCTTGAAGGAATGTAAAGCAGCTTGTTTTACCAGTCTATAATCTCTTGAGTGACCAAATGAAAGAGCACCACACCAGGTATATATTCAAAATATATGTATTTATTACTAAACACACCCCTCTAGTCTCTTTATGAGGCTAGAGTTCAAAGTACATAAGTTATAAGTTATTTAAACACAGTAATAGCACAAATACACGTTTGGGCCCTAGGGGCGTACCAAACCATATACCAATAAAGTGGTATAAGAACCACGACTGAGCTAGACACTAGGCCTAGAGCCTCTAGAAGTGCTTGGACCACAAGGAACCACCCAAGGTAGTGACACAGGGGACCCACGGGGACGCGTGCAGTGTAGTAACACAGCCGCGAATCGCCGTTAACTTCTATGGAGAAAGTCGCGGTTGGGAATTTAAAGAAAAGGGACACTTAAAGAAGGACTTGGAGCAAACCCTTTGAGAACTAGGTCGTTCTAGAGTCTCTACCCACGGGAGCACCGGAGTACTCTTGTTACCTCACCCAGGAAGCCGGGTGCATAGGTGCCTTTCGGGGTCGGGTTTCGTCGTCGATTTGAATGGCAATCTGCTGCAAAGTGCTGCTGGCGACCAAGTGAAAAGTGTCCGGGTGGATCCAAAGGTGGATCGGAGATCTGAAGAACCTGAAAGCAGAGGGGACAGAGTCTGGGTCACTAGCCAGTGACCAAGAAGGCGATGAGCAGATGCCCACCGATGTCGAGTGCTTCAGGTAGGTTGACGGTCGTCTTGACTCTTCAGCCACGAGGTCCAGGAGGTGTTGTCGGCGACCAGGAGCAGGATTCGGGCTGGTACACAATGTCTGTCAAGTGCTGAGGTGTCGGCGACCGGATTGGACCCAACAAGTCTTGGCAACGGTAAGTCTCGATTAAGATGAAGATTGACGATTGTGCAGACCACCAAGGTCTGAGGAACTCACCCAGCAAGGGTAAGTGAGGGCAAGCCTGGAGCAACCAGGGAGCCCAAGTAGAAAAAGATTGGCCTTCGTGAAGGGCTACTAGCCAACGGGCTAGCGACCGCGAAGGAGCCTCGAGATGGTGCACGTGGAGCTGGCTCACAGGACACTCGTGGAGTGGACGCCAGTGATCTTCGGTGCAGTTGGTGCTGGAGGCTAGGGCTACTCGGAGCCCAAAGCACGACTTCGTGGGAGACCCAGAAGAGGATGCACTTGCAAATGCGTGCGGTGTCCAGGGGTCACGGTTCCACGTTACCCACGACAGCTACGGGCCTCTGCTTTGCTGGGGACTCAGGGCAGGGAAGTCTGGAAATCCACCTCTGGTGATGCAAAGACTTCGGCGTCCGACGGGAGCTTCAGCGATGCAGACCGGACAATTGCTTCTTTGGTGCCTGCCAAGCAGGGGAGTCACTCCTTGACCCCAAGGGAGATTCTTCAGTCCTCTAATCTTTAAGTAGAGCGTCGAAGGTCCAGGATTCTGTGTCAGAGTTTCGTCCAGGGATAATCCAAAGTCCTAAGGACTGGGTTCCTATACTTATACTAAGTTTAGGGGTTGGACTTACTCTGTGGTCCCACCTATGGGTGGGTCAGGGCAGAGGGGTGGCTACACCCTTTCCCTTTGTCCAGTTCGTGCCAAAGCAGGGGCTGCAAGCCCCTGATCCGGTTTGAACTGGGGTATGCACAGGGACACCAAATGTGCCCCCAGTGCAGGACTTCAAAGCACCCGATAGTGCTCCCGCCCAGCCCCAATACACACTATCCTGTCTGGGGAGGTGGTCACACCTCCCTGGGACAGGAAACCTATTGTCCAGGCCTCCCCTGCCGGAGTTTCGGTCAGCAGCAGGAGGCCAGACTTGTGTCTGTGGCAGCAGCATCCATTTTGTGATGCCAGGGCTTTAGAAAGAAGTTACCGGGCAAGCCAGGGTTAACATGTCTCTCCCTCTAGAAGGGTGGAATGCTACCCCCACCGCCAGAATTGGCGGGGGGGTAGTATTCCAAGATGTTTGACACCAAACACAACATGTTTTGGTGCAGCCATCCCAAAGTTAGCATTTAACGCGAGGTTATAATGCGCTTAAGAGTATATGGTCAGGCTGCACTACAAACAGCATCAGAGAAGGGTCTCCGAATGCTGCAGAGGGGCCCTGCTCATGCAGGGGCACCCTCTCACATAGGAACCACGCACTCTGCCTTCAGGATTGATAAGGCCTGCCATAGGAGTGACATAGGTTTATATGTGTGTATGTATATAGTGATATAGGTAGCCTATATCACAGTAAGGAGTGCATGCACCACCTTACCCAGGCTGCAGTAGCAGACCTGTGGTGTCAGTTTGGATGGCCTTCCAGGGGTGGCACAATACATGCTGCAGCCCCTGGCAGGCCTCTGAGGTACCTATGCCCTGGGTACATAGTATACCATATACTAGGGACTTATAAGGGCACTCCAGATTCCAATCAGAGATGTGCCTAAGGCACATGGAAACCATTTTAGAGAGGAAGCAGCTAGGCTGGGGTTCTGATTAGCAGGGCCCCAGCCAGACTAAGGTCGAAAAACAGTGAAGCATCAGCAAAAAGTGGGGGTACCCATGTGAAGCAGATCCTACTCTCCTACAGTATAGATAATACATTCGTATTCCTCAAGCGGTAGCAATGACAGAGGAGGAGGATGAACAAATTCATACTGTAAAAACTCCTGAGTCTGAAGAGAAGAATCAAAGATAAAAGTGACATCCGGAGACGTCAAAGATGTTGCCCATTGTATCCAACGGGGGTGCAAAGCTTTAGAGTTCGGAACACTTGCTTTCGTCACTGCCTCTAGGGTAGGATATGGTGTTACCACCAGAATGCGTTTTCCCTGTGCCAGTGCGCGTTCCTTTAGAATCGCCATCTGCACTGCAGTCAAAACTTTCTCCACAGAGGAAAAGCGCATTTCTGCAGAAGTGTAAAGATGTGACTTGTATGCAATCGGTACTGTGTCACCTTCGTTAAAGGTTAAGTATGTGAAACCCACTGCCCCTGGAATGATTCTAATCACCAGGTTTGTGTGGTTGTCACGAGTCAACAAGAATTTAGATTCAAGTAGGTCTGTCTGCAAAGACTGCAGTATGGAGAAATGCTCCGGAAGCCAGCATGACTTTGAAAAGTTAGGTTGTATCAGGGCATACAGTGGCTTGATACGCTGGGCATATTCGGGAATGTAAGTACGCCCGAAGTTCAAAAAACCCAGTAAAGACTGAAGCTTCTTCAGTGTGGTTGGAGGGCACAAAAGTGCACATTTCTCCAAGAAATGAGGGGCTAAGCCCTTACCTTCATTGTTGAGCTCATAGCCCAAAAACAAAACGGTAAATTCAACAATGTGAGATTTGGCAAAGTTAAACTTGTAACCTAAAACCGCAAATTCTAGAATAATGCGGTCCACTCTGGAAAGATGCGGGTATAATTCGTTGTCTGTCAGATAAATATAATCGACGTACGAACATGCATCTGGGTCTATGGCGTCTAACAAAGAGACACCACGGGCAGCGAATACGCCTGGACTGTTCGTAGCCCATAGGTAAACGCCGAAATTTGAAATGTTTACCACCGGAGGTAAAAGCGCTCCATTGGCTACACTCCGGGCTAAGTTGTGCGAGTAAAATCCATTGGATAAGTCAAGCGTTGTTTTATATTTTTTATGAACAAGACTGTCTACAAGCGTAGAACTATGGGTATTTTGCACCGCAAAGGTCCGACAATGAGAGTTCAAATGCCGGTAATTCAAAACTAGGCGGTACGATCCATCGGGTTTAGAAACCGCGAAAAGGGGATTATTCATGGGTGATACGCATGTTTCAATTACACCTTGATATTCTAACTGTGTCAGAATTTCGGAAACGGGACCTTTAGCTTCCCGCTTGATGGGATATTGGGGTTGTGGCTGTGGCAGCGACCGCAAAGGAATATCATGGGGGGGTGAGTCTTCATCCCAGCCCACGTGGTTGCGGTATAACGCTGGAGCCAGGGACAGAGCCCACTCAGCTGTGAGAGCCTCCGCTTTGTCCTTGGGGACATGATGAGAAAAGCTCGGAAGGATTACCTCCTCCCCTCTACGTGCAGCAAGTACGAATGGGGGCGGCCAATCCACCTCTGCTAACAAAATGTCATATGAAGAGGTCAGATTTTCCCCAAAAATCCCTTAAATAACACGCTGTATGTCACCCTCAATTTGGATGACAATATTATATAGTCTGTCAGGGGGTGCCACTCTGGTGTCTGCTGTCTCGACAGTACTGAATGTATCAGTTGCTGTCACTTCCACATGAGGACGTAGTGCCTCCCGCACTATGGTAACTTCCACGGCGCTGTCTAGGAGCGTCACTGCCCAAGTCCAATTCAGGAGTCTCGTTCTCACCGTCTGTGGCATACCTCGCTGTTACTGCTGCAACGTTTTTCTTCTGAAACTGTGGGCGAGAACGTTGAAATTCTTCTGATTTCTCTCGGACCTGTTGTCGAGGTTGGTCTCGTCCCTGTGGAGCCTCTCGACCCCGACCTCTATCCTGGCGATCTCCTCCACCTGTCTGGGAGGTCGACGGTGCCTGTGAAGAACGAGGAGAACGCGGATCAGGGACTTGAAACCTCTGTGGAGATTTAATTATCGCTCTATCGCGCAAATCATATGTGCGTTCAGAAGAGACGGAAACTGGGGAAGCGCCTCGCGACCCTGGCTTCTTCTGTTGCTTACCCTGTTTTTTCAACCTCCAGCTCTTTTTAGTAAAGAACGGTTTCTCATCTTTCTCAGTCTGAGTTTTTGGTTGTGGTTGCGATTGGGTTTGCATCTTAGCAAAAGGCTTGACTTCAAGGCTAATACGGCCAATGGTTTTGTAAGCCTGTGCAATAATTTTCAGTAATTCGCGCGGCCTGTCCGGTTCTGGGACTAAAGCCAAAGCATTAGCTACTTGGAAGTTAACTGCATCGCCCTTGACATTCGCAAGGATCAAATCGGCTACTACATCGAACACTCCCACCAGTCTCATCCCTAATTCCACAGCCGCCTCAGGGCCATGCTCATCCTGTACTCGTTTAATCACAGAGGGGAGAACCGTCATGGAAGGAGTGCCGAAACACTTCACATATACTGCTGCGGATACCTTACCCCAGTTGTTGCAATCTGCCAACTCGGGAACTAGGTCTTTTGGCAAACTAATCGTCAATATCCTGTGTTTTTCCACAGGAGAAGTATTTGGAAAAACTGCCTCCAGCTGGTCAAATTTCTCTGCAAGCCAATAAGGGAAATCGTCCTTATTTTGTGGGCGCTTGCCCATCACCGAATTAACCATGACGGGACTTAGGTTTACACCACCCGGTCCAGCTGGATGCGCTGCAACTCCAGGCGGGGCTGCCTGGATGTTGCCTGTAACATACTGTACTAAAGCTCTATGCACACGTATCAAAGACGAATGCAAATTACGCAGGTCAGCGACCGGCAGCGTCATATAACGCGGATGTGGGGTATACCCGGCCAAAACAGGCCAAGTGGCCCCTTCAATCGATAAGGGGCCTAAACGAACCGAGGTAACCGGTTGGGGGAGGGCGCCATCAAACCAAACACGGTGTTGCCATGCCGTGAACTGTACTTCAAGATTCCTATACGGTCTATAATGATTAGGAACAGCGGTGGCTGTATATTCATGGAACAAGTTATCAGTCCCATCCACCGCCGGAAAGGTGATCCAAGAGTAAAACAACTCAAAGTGGTAAGCAGGATCTGCTTGTACCACAAAGATGAGATCGACACCCGCGTCAGGCACTCCATACACTGTCAAGTGAGCTCGGAGCGCTGCGCGGCTATGTGCCACAATTTGGACAGCCATTTAAGGCTGACAAGTGTCGACAACCTAGTATGCGGCAGCACAATATAGGGTTTTGTTTAAACACCTTTTTTAACAACTTCAAGCTTGAAAGAACCTATAAAAACGTCAATATAGGAGGTATCGCCCTCACACACGCCTCCGGAAGCGTCTGCGTTAGGGGTTGTGGACAAGCACAAGAACTACTCAAGTGTCTCGCAGATAAGCAGCCCACTCGTTGGTTGCGCCATGTTGTAGGGATTCTGCACATACACAGAGCTATGCACAGGATATTAGGACCTCGAAATATAGTGGTGAGCCAACCATACACCTTAGCACCTAAAACCCCAATCCGACTAGCTTTAGCGTCTCATTAGCAACAATGCTACCAATGATTAGACAACCCAGAACACGGTATCTCTCTCTCAGGACTCGCAGGAGCATGAACACCCTTTCATAACTCACTCATACCTGTCCACAACGTGCGTAAGAAGAAACACTGTATAGTTTAAAATGTTTATTTCAACTACCGTGCTCTAAGATACAGTACACGTGCCAGTACTAGCAGCATAATGAATAATGATAATATAATCAGCATAGTTACAACTCCATAGAATACAAACGGGGAAAGCATTTCATAAAGCAGTGGATATAGGGCGAAATGACCTTACCACCCTCCCGTGCTAGTAGCTAGTTTATTATAAAAACAGAAGACCTCTGGGCTTTGTCGAGCGAACCCCCATACCTCAATATCTAGATGCAAGGTTTACATCATCAGACAAGCACAGCTCTTCTCTCTGGAAAGGTTTTTCTCCAAGTGCCTCTAACAGTGAAATCACAATATTAAAAGCACACGAATTTCTCCAGTGCAGCTGCATTCAGTGTTATGTCTAAGTGCGAGGGGCTGACCATATCAGCAAGAACAAGTGACATTGTTTTTCGACCTTGTACATGATGTGCAGACAAAACCCAAAGGGAATAGGAAGAAAGGTGAAAGGCAGACAGTTCCAAAATAGCAGAGGCTGGAAAAACAAAGGCACAAAGTAACGTGCGCAAAGAGGCATCATGGCAGCCAGGCCTAAGCTAACTTAGCAATGCAGACCATGAGTCCACAAACCACACGACAAGGGATTGGGTCATTAAAATAATTCTGGGGGAGATGCTATAGAACTGCGGTGTGGTTCCTTGGGGTGTTGGGTGTAAACTAACCAGGCTTAGCTCTTGATGGAATGATGCGAGTGGCACAGGCGTGTCCGGAGGGGAACCCCAAACTGAATAAAAGCCCCAACAAAATATAACAATTTAACAAGACAACACAAAATAGATCGTAAATGTCCTGGGATTGCATTCCCACGAGATGGGGATGGAAGAATTCTGGTTCGCCAGACCGCCCTGCTCCCCCTAGGTCCCGGCGGAATGTGAATGCATGGATGCACCAGTTTAATCTCAAGTACATGGGGCGAAAATCAACTCAAGCTCTGTCCCCGGCAGACTCAGGCTGGGCCCGTGTAGTCCTCTCCCAAAGACGCCAGTACTGCCTGTCTCTCTCTCGCTATGGTTTCCGGGTCTGGACGCAATTTCAGAGGGTCCGCGCCCATCGTCTTCCAACTACCTGGTCCCCGACCTTTACCCAACCCAGCGGGCGAGGGCGGGCCTGCTGCAGAGTCATCTGAGATGTTCAGCAGTTGGCGAGCCTCCTTGAACGAGAGGACTTGCTGAATCTTCCCTTTGAGGTGGAAGATGAGACGGAATAGGTGTCCCCATGAGTACGGGATTTTGCTTTCCCGGAGGTGCGTGGTGATGGGCCAGATAGCTCTCCTCTTCTGGAGGGTTGATGCCGCCAGGTCCTGGAACAGGAGAGGCCGATGCCCCTGATATTGTAGAGAGTTACAGTCTCTGGCCTTTTGTAGTATTCGCTCCTTCAATTGAAAGTCATGCACACAGGTTAGAATATTGGGGGAGGGGCCGGAGAAGGCCTCCCAGGGCCCACCCGATGTGTGCGGTCTAATTTAATCTCCATATCCTCTGGGGCATCAAGGAACAACCGGAAAAGACCATCCATGTACACTGCAATGTTCTGGCCTTCTGCCCCGCGAGGGATATTGTGAATACGGATGTTGTTGCGCCTAGAACGATTCTCCAGGCCCTCCGTGTGAGCCTGGAGGTCTAGGTGCTGGTCCTTCAAGCAAATTACCTCCTGCTGTAGAGTTCGATCTCTTCGTCCCTGCTCGAGCTTTGAGTCTCCAGGGTGTCTACCCTATCTCCTAGGGAATCCACGTCCTTCCTCACCTCTCTGATTTCCTGTGATAATTCCCTCTTCATCTGCTTTAAATCTTTCCTTAGCGATGCAAATAAGGTCTCAATGAATGCACGAGTAAGTGGAGCCTCAGTTTCCCCAGTGTCCGTCGATTCCGTAGTTTCCACGGTGTTTGTTGCTGGTGTTTTAAGTAACATGTTTTTGACTGATCTGTCTTCCCCCCCCCCCTTGGCGGCCGCCATGATCTGCTTTCTGGATACTCAGTGTCGCCCCCCACCTGCAAATGCATTAAAAGCGGGCTTCCTCGCCGCTGCTCATGGGGAAGGGCCGGCGCTCCTGTTGTAACGGGATTCACCCTGTGCCTGAAGGTCTTAGGCGTGATGGTATTTATACTTTGTCTGAGGCAGCAAGGGACACCGCCCCTCCGCGGGGACCCAGGGACCCCCCCACAAGGATGTGTCACATCCCCTCCGGATTTGCCCCTTTACAGTCGGCTCCAACCAGTAAACCTTCGAGGGCTCTGCAGGGGACCTCTCTATTCATATGGCCCTATTGTATCTAAGGGCCTGATGTTACAGCTCTGCAGCTTGGCCCCCCCACGAGGAAATCGTATCTTCCCTCCAGTTTTTACACACGTAAGCACAACCGCGGGTGCCAGGGCCCAGTCCCGCCCCAAGCCCCAACAGTCACACTCTCCCAGCTTATAATCGGGACTGTCTCTCCCCAGGCCTCCACTGTTTAGGTGAGTTGTGGGGGGCCATTCCAATACCCCAGAAGTTTCTGACTCAGGAGGGGAACCAACAAATCCCCCTCCAGTCCAAACGGGCACTCTTCTCACTGCGCCCAGGGGCCGTTCATAGCTGATTCTCCTATTGGGGGCCAGTACTCCCTGGCAATGCCCGCTACGCCTCCCGCCCGACTCTTTCGGGCCGATCGTGGCCTGTGCTGAGTGGTTCAGTCTTCAGGGGGCCCCGCAGATACGGCGGGCCCCTCGCTCTGGCCTACTTTGATGGGCTGGCTTCCTTTCAGGCCCATGGGCACTTGATCCGGCCCAGTCCCGAGCTGGTGCATGGCTGCTGCCTCTTGAGGCCCTCCGGCCCGGCTCCCTGCGTCACCCCTGCCTGGGGTCGCTTGCTCACCTCTCTGGGCCTCTCCGGGCCTCGCCCGCCCCTTCAAAGTCCAGGGGGGGCCACCGCTAGCGTGCTCCGCTCCTCCTGTCTCCCGGTGCTCTTTTCCTGGGGACCGCAGTCATCTCATGCCTGGGCTCCACGCGTCGCAGCTCCTTCTCCGCGATGGGTCTCGGTTGGATCTGGGCCCATCCACTGCTCTGCTCCACAGCCTTGTCGGATATCGGAGTGTCGGTGAAAGTTGCTACGGGACCTCTGTAGCGACACCGCTGCTCCTTCGTACATGCGTCCCACCTCCTTTCGACCTCCAGGGCGGCAGACCGCTTTGTTGCATCGCTTCCTCGCCACTCGGCCTAGCTCGGCCTCGCCCAAGGCTGCACCCCGGCGGCTCTTCTCCGGCCCGCCACGTCGCAGTGAGGGACTCCAGGCACCACTCGTAGCCGCCGAGCAAGTCCACACTTTCTCCAGAGTTGCTCCAGAGCTGCAGGCCGGTTTTAGTGGTACGGCTACTCAATGCTTAGGCCGGGGCCCGGGTCTAGAGCAGGAGCGACGAGCAGGCACATCCTACTCAGTCACCATCTTGGCCACGCCCCTCCATTTACAGATTTAAAGAAAACTAATGTAGCTAGCTAAATGACTTCACAAAAAAGCAACCCATTATGAACATTTATGGGTTATTCCTACACTGAAGAAAGATCTAAGGAGTGGACCCAATGGAAATGCACTACATCTTACTCAAATGGCAGCTACAGTAGGACTACTATCATGAATTACACTGTTGAAAACGTGAACAAACAAACTTACCTACATAATATAACGTAGATAACATGTTTTAACATAGTCCAGGGCTTGAAAGTAGCAATTTATACTTAAAGGCTATGGACCCAAAATGCAAAGCTCTTTTACAGTTGCAAACCCTGTGATTCACCGTCTTTGTCCTCGGAGGAGATCGTTCGAGGTCGCTGTATATACTTCTTTGGCCATATCAAGGCTGTTTTGGGAGATTGCCCGCTTCAACTGTTGGCCCACTATACTATAGTGAGGCGCACGCCGGAAGGATTTGTGTGGAGGGTACCATCCCTGTAAATACATCCTGCTTCTTTTTTTAATCAAGGAATAGTCACCCTGATTTTATTGATATACGAAGGATAAGAACCAATATACACCCAGGGGGTGGAACTTGGATGTTGATTTATCTCCAGGAGTGTCCGCCCTTCTGGCTTCAATGCCCTGAAGAAGTCCATTATTGGACGAAACGCGTCGGCTGTGGTTTTTTTACGCATCAAGAATATTTTGAAAAATAAAAGAAGAAAACATATGGAAAATATTATGGACACGGATCTGATGATTTGTAATGTGTCTGTTGTTTCTTGTTACGAAGTGGTGCACCTTTGCGCTTTAGTTTGTTTGTTATAATCCTGTTTTGGATTGCACCGCGGCAGTGGGTGTGTTAACGGTGTGCACACGCTATTACTGGAGAAATCCAATTATACCAATTAGGGATAGTGGGTCAGGTGCTAGGTCTTTACGGGGTACACTGCCAAACCTGTGTGTTTTTTATAAAAGCTACATTAGGACTACTATCATGAATTACACTGTTGAAAACGTGAACAAACAAACTTACCTACATAATATAACGTAGATAACATGTTTTAACATAGTCCAGGGCTTGAAAGTAGCAATTTATACTTAAAGGCTATGGACCCAAAATGCAAAGCTCTTTTACAGTTGCAAACCCTGTGATTCACAAAGTCACAGGGGGCATATTATCAAGCAACGGCGTTAAAATTATCGCCGCTTTAGCGGCAGAAAACTGCCACTAAAGCGGCGATAATGGGCTTGATAATATGCCCTTGAGAATTCCAATAGAAGCCCATGTTCTGGTGTCAACATGGGCTTCTATTGGAATTCTCAAGTTCATATTATAAAGCCCATTATCGCCGCTTTAGCAGCAGTTTTCTGCCGCTAAAGCGGCGATAATTATAACGCCGTTCTTGATAATATGCCCCTAAGTTTGCAGCGACAAATGGTATTTGTCTATGTTCTAAACCCATTTTGTGAGTCAGAAAACTCTTCCCAACTTGCAAAATGGGTTTTGCAAACCATTCTAAATTGCAATTAGTAGGGGGTGGAATAGGGGCTTGTCTTTTGAATTGTGAGTTTCAATGGTACATATTAATGGCTTATGGCTACAATTTCAATCACAAATCATTGAGTAGTTACTGACACCTCGAATTAGGGGATAACTGATTCTCAAAGGGTAAGGTGCCCTCTTGGAACACCTTCCGCTTTGTACATTTTGTCAGCTGCCTCAGCAGCACCGGTTCCTTAAACATTTATGGAATATTTTTTTTCAAATCAGCACCGGTTCCTTCAAAGAGTATTAAATATTTTGAAAAACAGTTTCCCATTAGTGAATATAAATAGAGGAATAGTGTTTTACTGTTCCTTGCACGGCATCATACCTTGTGTTTGCAGTCAATCACAGGGGGGGGCGCAAATAGCAATCTGCATAATTAATATTTATGAAACAGGTCCTTCTGTGACTCCTGCAAGTGGAGATTTGCAATGCAAGTATTAGTCCATAGGTTGCCTTACAATATCAGAGACAGGTCACAAAAAATCTCAGGCCCCTAATTCCTAATGCTCCTGAGCAAGTAATGGGACAGTTGCTTTATATTTCTTTTACTGTTCTCTTCTTAATTTGACATTTTATATTTTTGATCTCAATATTGTATTCCTGATATTTTTGTTAACAATATTTTTGTAGTCAATTTTTTTGTTATTTTCCTAGGGGTTTTAGAAAGGCGATATTTTGATCATTAGTATTTTTACATAGAGGGGCATATTCTCAAGGAGCTATCGCCAAGCCAACGGCACTTTATCGCAGCCAAATCCGCGATAAAGTTATCACCCCATTCCCAAGCTGGTGCTAACAGCCCATAACACCAGTTTACCTGCGATAGCAGTCTAAAAAAACATCGCCACAGAGGAGCCCGGCAACTAACGCTAATGATATGCAGAGTAGGTGTTCCTGTGCTAAAAGCAGCAACAACACCACTCCACAAAATTCTCAATGACCAGCCAGATCGGCGATAAGATCACAAAACATGCGCTAAGGCGCGTTAGCAGCAGGAAACTAACACCTGCTCCTACCTGGTGTAAAGTCGGACGACAACCGGCACCAGACAAGGGAGCACAGCCCAAAGCCACACATGAAGAACAACAGATGCCCTGGAGCAACCCATCATGCAGGCCTGAGCCCCAATAGGTCAACAACACCCACCGCCACCACCCCAGGACCCCACCACCCCCCCCTATGGACGTAGATATGGCACATCAACTCCATGAAATCATGAACAAAACAAATCGCCTGAAGTCGCACAATCACAACACCCAACATAAATGTGTGGCCAGAAAAAGGGAAATCATACACCCATATCAAAATATCCAAACAATACGTTTATTACAGAACAAACCAAAAAAAACAATTCTGAAGAGGCATGGCGGGTCGTCTCAGGACATTCTGTAAGTCACAACCTGCAAAACAGAAATCTGGATCAGAAGGTGTGCCATGCGCCCATCAAAGTACAGAGAGAGAGAGCGAAAGAGAGGAAGAGAGAGGGAGAGAGAAAGAGAGAGGGAGAGAGGGAGAGAGAAAGAGAGAGGGAGAGAGGGAGAGAGTGAGAGAGGGAGAGAGAAAGAGAGAGGGAGAGAGGGAGAGAGAAAGAGAGGGAGGGAGAGAGAGAGAAAGAGAGAGGGAGAGAGGGAGAGAGAAAGAGAGGGAGAGAGAAAGAGAGAGGGAGAGAGGGAGAGAGTGCCGACACTGCGGACCTAGGCCTCACTGCTCACCTGCTGCCACCGGTGTGTCTCCAACCACGTGCCAGTATTCACAGCAGTCCCCCAGGTCCCTCATCTGAAACAGTTACCAGAGACATGAATGGCAGAGTCCATACAGTTGCACACGCCATCATCGCTTGCCCGCCCCTGCGCACACAGGCTGCTGCACCCCAGCCCCTCCCGCCGCCCAGTGGTGATTGCCCGCCCCTGCGCAACCAGGCTTCACTGCTCACCTTCGGCCACCGGTGTGTCTCCAAGAGGGCCCACCACGTTCCGGAGGGATCTCCAAGCCCGGTGCCCGCGACCATGGCACCCTCCACATCATGCAGCCCCACACCGCGGGCCACCAGGTCACACACCTGACTCTGGGTCTTGATTACGCAATGGCAGAGACCACATCAGTGCACACGGCATCATCGCAGGCTGCAGACCCACTCAGCGCTGGAGGTGCCACTAACTCTGTGAAGTGCGACGCAATGCTACGTGGCAGGAGGGCCGCACTGCCCGCTGGCCCAGGCCTACACTGCGGTCCAGCAGGGCTCACACTAATCCTTGCCAGTCCGGACCACCAGGACGGCGCATCATCGCAGGCTGCACACCCGCTCAGCACTTTAGGTGCCCCAATCTCACTGCACCGCAAGACACCGTCCCTTGGCGGGGTGCCTGTGCCTGCCGCGGTGTATCCGGTGCCACCAAGTCTGTGCCCCGCTAGCCATGGACCCTTAATGATTGAGTCCCGCTGTGCAGATGCCATCATGTCACCCCGACACTGGGCAATGTGAGGTGGCAGGGCCCTAAGCCCTCATGCACACATGAGAACTACACGGAGACACCCAGTCAGAGAGAGTGGAAATGGCGTCCAGCACGTGCGCCAGGCCATTTTTATTGCCAGGGTCACATGTCCTGTGACGCCAGTGCTGGATGGGTGTGGTGTGGGTGTACACCATCCATGATGGAGTGGCTGTAGCATGCTGGCAACTAGACCTGTGAGCTGCAGATCCCCACAGTGAAGACCTGGGACATGTAGCGTTGTCGTCCCCCCCTGTGTGCGGAATTGGAGTGGGCTGTCCTGGCGTATGCCAGTCCAGCGTAAGGGTATGAACAATGACCCCGGGGCTCTGGGCGTGGTTCCGTCCAGGGCTGGACAAGGAAGTGACTAATGGATGTGTCTCCATTGTAGTGGCGGCACCACCCGGACCGGATTCGGCAATCTGTCACCCTATGACAATAGTCCCACAACATGGGCAACATGGACGTAAGGAGGAATCACTGACCCTACATTCATCCACACTTCCACACTTGAAAGATCATAGACATGACACATCTGTGTGGATATGAATGTTTATCACACATTCAAGGGAGTGTTGCAGCTGGAGCAGTACAGGGCCATGCCAACCCCACTTCACATTGTCGGCCCGTGGAGGGCCAGCCAGAGTCCTTCAGGGAATGACAGGTACATCAGGAGAGGAGGACTTCAGTCCACAGTCTGATAGCTGTGTCATTGGTGACCAAACAGAATATGGCAGTCCATGTTGAGGTCCGAGGTGAGTGTCGCAGAGTGCATCAGGGGACAGTGGAAGGTGATGATGCAGAGGGCAGAACCAAGCAGAAACAGGCCACATGGCAGAGATGTATGCTACTGCATCCTCCTGACCACGAGGGTGGGTTCATCCGCATCTTCGTCCTCTGCTGTTGCATGTGCCTCACATGTGGGTGGTGGTGGTGTGGGTGGTGGTGTACTGTCTCCAGCACTGTGTGGCACAGACACATCAGGGGCCGGAGATGTGGATGGGGTGGTAGCAGCAGCATGCATCAGCGCCAGGCCTTGTGGCAGCAATGCCATGAGGAAGGTCTTTAGGGCATTGAGGGACCCAGCTACCTCTCGCTGGTGTGCAGCCGTGGCAGCCGCTCTTTCCACCTGCGTCCGCTCCATGTTCTCCATGATCCTCCGCATGTGTCCCAACTCCCGGGTGAGATCGCTGGAGTCGTTCTTGACGCAGAGTCAGGACTCTGGCGATGTCAGCCATGGTCCATTGGAGGGCATGGAGCAGACTGTGGGTGTCCGTTAGGGACTGTGAGTGGTCCCTGATGGGACTTAGACACCCACGTATGGCGTCTAGTTTGGCTGCCATGCGGTCGAACCCCACCTGCACCTGTTCAGCCAGCTTCTCCTGGCACCCCAACACACGGCGTTGAAGGCCATGTGTTGGTCGTGGGGGTCCTGGGAGGCAGCCGTGGTGGTGGGTGCTGCCTGCTTTGTGTACTGTGAGGGGGGGCTCCTCGTGGCAGCTGGGTTGCCCTGATCCTGGAAGTGGGCTGCGGAGGCTCTCCACGAGCTGTTCGAGGGCGTCTGAGTCAAAGGTGTGGTGGTCCTCTTCGTCATCAGAGAAGAGAGGTTCAGACTGCTCTGCAGGAGGTGTAGGATTTCCCCCTGCAATGTGAAGGGGAGATGCAGTTTAACATTATGTACACATGTATGTTGACGCATTGTACATGTCTCCATTCAGACTGCATGACATTGTACATTGTGACTGTTTGGGGGGAGCTGCCTATTTGATGAGGGGCAGTGGACATTCCGACTACATCCCGGATGTGAGTTTGTACTTGTACATTGTCAACTCACATTTCCCTGCAGTGCCATATGTGATTGGCCAGTTTCTACGCACGTGCGGCACCTGTTGTGTCCTCTGTTCTGTTGTGGACGTGTTGCGGTTTGTACCACCTCGTTGTCAATGTTGATGTGCTCTGCATGTTATGTGTGTGTGCCGCATTTGGGGGGAGTCGCCCCTGCAGCTCTGATTTAGCTGCCCTTATCCCTTACATGCGGTGTGCCTCTGGGTTCTGTGCTTATGCAGTGCTGAGATGTTGCATACCTGTGTGCATTGGTCTCTTGGTGGGAGTTGTGGTTCTGGGGCATGGTTTGTCCGCAGATGTGCTATGCTTAATTGTGCATGTGTGCCATTGTGCCCATCTCCCCCCGTTCCCCCAGTCCCTGGTGGTTACTCACCCTGTTGCTGTTGTGTCCGGTCATGTTGAGCAGTGTCCGGTCCCCCGACTCCTGCCACCGTCTCCCCACTGATGACTGTGGACACCATTTCCTCCATCTCGTCTAGCTCCTCCTGTGGCGCTGAACTCCCACCTCCAGTCTGCATTGCTGCCTTCCGGTTGTTTGCGAGTTTCAGCTTGGTTTTGCGCTTCACATCATTCCAGCACCTCTTGACCTCGTCCATTGTCCTCTTCAGCACTCCGACTGCTTTCACCTTGTCCACGATGGTCTGCCATATTCCATTTTTAGTTGCCAGTGGCACAGTGGAGGTGACGAACAGTGATTGATGGTGTTCTATCACCTCCGTTATCAGGATCCTGTTTTCCTGCGGACTGAACTTCGTCTTCCTCTTGTTCTTGTCCTTGCCCTTCCTTGACCCCGAGGTCCCAGGCTGGTCCTCAGTGGGGCTTGTGGGGTTCTGGTTGTCCTCTGTACTTGCTCCGGCTGCCTCCATTGTGCTTCGCTGTTGTTTGGCTTTTGTTGGTATGTTTTTTTCGACTTTTATGGTGCATTTTCCCGCATGACGCATGGGAATTGCAGGCCTGTGGCTGGATTTCGTAGATTTTTGTATCGCGATTGGCGTCATCGCTACTATTTTCACATTGGGGTTTCGCTTTTTTGCAGTGTTGCGTTGTTTTTAACGCGTTCATTTGATGCGTTGTCCTGTGACTATCGCATGGTACCGCTGTGTTGTGAATACCACGTTAACACAGAGTTGTTTTCCCGCGATGGACTGCGATGTGTAGGGTTGCGTATAAGCTACACTTGCGGTAGTTATCACACGTTCTTGAGATTATGCCCCAGATATTTACGTATCAGAATGTTTTTGTGGTTGACATTGTGATATGTAACCTGAGTTGGGGATAATTCAGACTCTCAGAGGACTGACCTGCTGTCTGTGGCCTGTTGTGTACTTCAGAGGACTGCCCTGCTACCTGAATCCTGCTCTGTGCCCTCATAGCGCTGCCCTGCTGTTTGAGTCCTGTTTTCCTGCATGTTCCCCAGACTTCCAGAGTGACCCCAAGGGCTAGTTAGCAGGCCTCCTGATCAGAGTCTTAGGGACAGAAAAGGCTCCAGCCATCTTGAACCAACACCGGGACCCTGCCTCAGTTGCTCCTGACCCTCCAAGTGCTGCCCCTCCAGTCCTGGACCCTTGTGTCAAACACTGACCTATTTGATCCCACAGAAACGAGATGGAGGGTTGAGTCAGTGGTTTCCAGCTCCGCCTGGACACCCAAGCTTTAGCCACAAAACGCGGAGAGTTCAAGGGAGTCCTGGGGGAAAGGGGATTAGGATGAAGAGAGAGAGATCTAGATCGGTCAACCTCACGTCGAACACGGAATGTTTTCCTTTTAGGGGGTGCTGTACACTATAAAGAAAAAAGAGGTGACTACTTCCTACAACACTATCTTGCCTGCCCTGTCTTTCTAAAATCCTCTGGTATACATGTGAGGGTCCCCTTTCCCACTTGTGTGGCTCTCTCCTTCTCTCCAAATGATGTATGTTCAGTACAACCTACAAGAAAAGGCACCCAGCCCAGCGACCACTTCCTCTATGTATTACACCTACCAATTTTCAATGAGGTCTACTTCTTGAATCAGTAATCCATATCTGCTCTATTGTGTCTTAATATCCAAAGTCCTTAACTCAAATGTGTTAGGAAACAATCACACAACGCACCTTTTAGTAGTATTACATATCAGGGCACAGTGGTAAGTATCATATCATAAGCACAGAGGTAATTATCACATCATCATATCATGAACACAGAGGTAAGTATCATGTCTCAAATACAACGGTAAGTATTACACTACAACACAGTGTCTTAGTGAAAACATATGTTAGTCACATATAGTTTCCAAACTAGGTTAGCGACAGTTTCCCTTAAAACTGTTAGCTGCATGAGTTGCCCAAAGCATAACAAGAGTTACAAGGTTACACACATAGAAATACATTGTTAATTGATTCGTTCTCCAAGTATTGCAAAATGATACATTGTTCACCCATGCACAATCCAAAGTTCATGCAGCTAAGTATTTGTTTTTGGGAGCCTTGACGCTTAAACAAACATTAGCCAAGTTTTTAAGACAAGCACCCGGCAGAGCGCATTAGCACCGAAACCAGTTCTGAATGCTGTGTTTCCTTTTCTTCTGTTTTGCAAATGCACAAATCTCAAGGGAAGACTCCGCCACCAAAGGAATGCCAAAGTGAAGCAGGAAACACAAGCTGGGCACATGTGAGAGTCTCAAACAGCAAGCGGGCTTCTGGAATAGGTGTGGCCACGCCCGACCCCACCCATCATGGATGCTGCCTCCCCGAAGACTTGTGAGAGGGTTTAGGCCTGTGCACTGTCAATACTGGGCATTCACATGTACATAGGCACAATGGTGCCTGCATTGCTATAAGTCTGCACTGCAAAATCAAGTTATCATCACTTGGGGGCATATACTGATCCTTGGCACCATCATTTGGGGGGATATATTGGTCCTTGGTACCCACCCTCAATCTTTGTGACAGTCCCACTCCATCAGGACAATCAATAGGGGCACACATCATTGTCCATGCAGCGGATGCTGTCAAGGGGGGTCCGCAAGCCCAACTCATTGGAAGTGGTACTAAAAGTGCCCAGATAGCCCAAATCAAAAACTTTGAACTTAGAACATTTTCTACCAAAAAGTGCTCTGAGAACCGAGAGGACACAGGGACCTACCTGCTCGCCAATCTGCCTAAGGCAGCAGCTCCGCTACGTTCTGTTCTAAAGCAGCAAATCCTGTTCAGCCGCTCCTCCCGGAAGAGGTATTTGGCCCAGTGGAGTCCTCATTGTCGATACTCTACATCATCGTACAGCTAGAGATTCTCAATTTCCAAAAGAGAGACTAAATCCAGACGTCAAAATCTTCACTGCGAGTAACATCCAGCAGGTCCCCGACGATGGAGCCTCTTCCTTGAACACTGCCGGCTGCCTTGCTGACAGGCCTTTTTTTCTTGAAATTTCTTCTAAGTCTGAAGGTAAGCAAAGCCTTGGCGCAATCCACTTTGTGTATCCAAACCGCGATCCATTGCGGTTTGCCATCATTTTCAAGTTTGCCCTGATTTCACGCGACTAGAAGACCCTCAATTGGCACTTTGATCTTTTAGTCACTATTTTTCAATGAAAATGTAAAAATGTCCAAACTCCAGTTCTATTGATTGGATTTTTGTCATTTTGGCGGCAAATCATTTATTAAAATGTACTCTATTTTCTAAATTAGTGTGGGATTTTCCTTGTGTTGTATCTTCACTTTATTACTGTTTGAGTGCTGCACGAATATTTTACAAGCCCCTTGCGCCACTTTTCCGTCATTTTTCACATGGGGAAAATGACGCAAAAGTGGCGCAAGGGGCTTGTAAATCTGCCCCTTAGCCTCTAAGTTAAGCCTGACTGCACTTGTGCCAGCTACCAGAGGATTAAGCACAGGTTAATTTAGTGACTTTTTGTGGTTCACTCTGAAAAGAATTGTAGCTGTTGCTTGAGTAGTGTTTCACCTCACTGTACCAACAACCAAATCTCTCACACTTTCCACTCAAAATTTAGCAAACACTGGCAAAAGCAATAGGTTTAGCCTTCAAAACCTATTGGCTCTGTGTTAGAAATTGGGGGCCTCATTTACAACAACTTGATGCAGAGCAGCACTGCACGTCACTTTGCTACGCTCCTCTGTGTCAAAAGAAAATGTCAGGAATGCTCAGTATCAATGAGATACGGCACATTCCTGTCCTCTTACACAGCGATGACACACAAATGGCTCCCTAGCGCCAACGCAGGCACCCTTGCACCATAGGGTGCCTGCTTTGAAATCAGGTTGTTTTTGTGAAGCAGGAGACACCTTTCTTCACAAAAACAACAGTTATGCCACCCCTGGGGAGCCACAGGGTTTTGACAAATTCCCAGATATGCGCTATATTGTAAATCTAGGAATGTGTCAAAAACCAATGGCATGCCTCCTCGAGGCAGTGTGAGGCAATAAAGTGACTTGCGCTGTGTTGCCTTACACCATATCTATGAAGCTATGAAAAGCCACGCAGGGTGGCTTTCTGTGGCCCCCCCAGATATGGGTCTGCACTGTGCACTACCGGAACGTCAGAAAAATTCACGTTCTGGTGGCACACTGAGCTTGTAAATAAGCCCCTGGATCTCTAGTTAGCAGAGGTTTGTACCCTGTCCAAGCAGGGGCCACAATCCTAGTCAGGGTAAACTAGATATACACTTTAAATTAACCTGTGCTCCCCCTCTGGTAGCTTGGCACAGAGCAGGCAGGCTTAACTTAAGAGGCAGTGTGTAAAGTATTTGTGCAACAAACACACACAGTAATACAATGAATATACCACAAAAAGACTCTACACAGGTTTAGAAAAATAGAGAATATTCATCTGAGTAAAACAAGACCAAAATGACAAAAATCCAAAAAGTAGAAGTCGAGATAAGAGTTTTTAAAGAATAAATGCAAAAATAGTGCTCAGAAGTCACTAGCAGTCAAAAGGTTACTTGAGGTCCCGAGGGACCGGTACTAATCCAGAGTTGAGGCTGACCGCAATGGAGGACAGGTGGGCTACAGGACCCAGACAGGTCTCGCTGAAGAAATGCCTTGGCTGGAGCAAGTGTTGACGGTGAGAGCCTACTGCATCGTCGTCAAGCCATGAAAAGGGGGCCCGCGTCGCTATCGATCTCCATTGAAGTGAATGCAATGCGTAATTGTCAAGCCACGCAGACCATCATCATCGATCCACGCAGGCTGTGGATCTGCTGTCATCGAGCAGCCTCTGCGTCGATGGGCGATGTGTCGGAATTTCTCACGCAGTCGGGGCGATGCGTCAGTTTTTGCAGAAATCAGCTGCAGAACTCACTTATGATGTCAAGGACTAGAGGGGGCACCTCAGGCAAGGGTAGGGCTCACAGATGGCAGAGTTCAGCAGAACCAGCGGGATTGCAGGAAGTCTTTTGTGTCCCTAAGACTTCAGAAAACAGGAGGCAAGCCAGCAAGCCCTGGAGTCACTCTAAGTTCAAGTGAGATGGGTCCAGTCCTTTCCCCCAGCAGAGCAGAGATCAGCAGGGAGCAGGGTAGCTCAGCAAAGAAGAGAAGCAGTTCCTCAGAACAGTCAGTCAAGACAATGTGGCAATCCTTACAGCACACGGGGGCAGATGTACGACCGGTTTTTGCGGTCATAAACAGGAATTTGGCCCGTTTGCCACCGCAAAATAGGTTGGCCCCATGTACAAACCATATTTTGCGAGTCGCTAACCTATTAGCAACTTGCAAAATATGGTTTGCGACTGGCTATTAGGAAGGGGCGTGCCAAGGGTGTCCCTTCCTAATAGCGAGTCTCACACCGATGTATGATTGTTTTGCAACCGCATTTGCACTTGCAAAACACTCACAGTTTACCACTGTTAGAAATGGGGGTCTCTAGTTGGCAAGGGCTTGCACCTTTGTCCAAGTAGGGACCCTTCTTCCTAGTCAGGATAAGGGAGTTACACTCCTAAAATAACCCCTGCTCACCCCCTTGGTAGCTTGGCACGAGCAGTCAGGCTTATCTTAGAGGCAGTGTGTAAAGCATTTGCACATAACCGACACTAATACAGTGTAAGCACTACAAAAGGACACTACACCAGTTTAGAAAAATAGCCAATATTTTTATATCCAAGACCAAAAACGAGAAGAATCCACAATACAGTACTTAAAAATCTACAGTTATCAAAATACGCTTTAGAAACAGTTCCTTGATGTCGATAGCTCTGTCCGGGGCTATCACGGCGTCGTGAGCAAACAAATGCAAACAGTTCAGGCTGGTCGCGGCGTCGCGGACCAGCTACGGTGTCGGGAAGACCCGCAAACAGTACCTGTTAGAGATGCAGGGCCCTGAGGCCCTTGAAGTCACTCGCGTTGCAGGTCGAGCTCCTTTCTGTTGGGATCAGGAGCGCTGGCATTGGCAGGCGTCGGGTGCTGCGGTGCGAAGTGCAGCGGTGCGGCGCGCGGTGCCCTCAGGTCGCGGTGTGAGCAGCGGCTCGTGGTGGCGTCAGATGGCGTCGTCGGTGAGACCAGGGTCGCGGTGCGAGGTGAAGGCGGTGCTCGTCACGGTGCTGGCAGGTCACGGTGCAAGCAGCGGCGTCGTCGTTGCTGAAGTGCTGTTGTCGGCTGACGAACGGGAGTCGATGGTGCTGGCATCGGTAGGCCAAGGCTGTGGTGCGGGATGAGGGCGGTGCGTCGTGTAACTTTGAGCGGTGCCCTCGAACCATGGTGCAAGCTGCGGTGTCGATTTCAGCGTGGAGTGGTGGCGTCGGGGAGGCCAAGGCGTTGTCATGAAGTGAGGCGGTACGGGGAGCGGTGCCCACAGGTCGCGGTGCGAGCAACGGCTCGGTGGCAGCATCAGCAGGCATCGTCGGTGAGACCAGGGTCGCAGTGCGGCGTTGCGGCTGTGCTCTCTGCGGTGCCCAGGCTTCGGCGTGAAGCGAGGCAGTGTAGAGTGCGGTGCCCACAGGTCACGGTACGAGCAGCGGCTCGGTGGTGGCATCAGCAGGCATCGTCGGTGATACCAGGGTCACGGTGCAGCGTTGCGGCGGTGCCCTCTGCGGTGCCTTCAGGACACGGAGTCGGCAGCGGCGTCGTAGATGTCGTTGAGTTGCTTTTCTTCTGTCGCAGCACAAAACACACAGTCCCCAGTGCTGAGGGCAGAAGAGCTTGAAGTCTTTGCTGTTCCTGAGACTTCTTGAACAGGGGGCAAGCTCTACCTCAAGCCCTTGGAGAAACTCACAAAAGTAGATTGCAGAAAGTTCAGTCCAGTTCTTTCACTGCCCAAGACAGAAGCAGCCACTGTAGGCCAACACAGCAAAGCACACAGCAAAGTGGTAGTCCCTCCTCACAGCTTCTCCAGCTCTTCTTCTTGGCAGTCTTCTTGATCCAAAAGAGTTCTAAAGTTCAGGGGTCTGGGCCCCAGTATTTGTATCCAAAAATCCTTTGATCCTCTAGGCAGAGGGTGTCTGTGCCCAGCCAGAACCAGTTCTGCCTTCTCTGGTGTGATTTCCCGGCAGGGGGTGGAGACGGCATTGTCAGAGGCAGACCAGGCCCTTTGAGGTGCAAGGAAATCTCCTCACTCTTCCCCCATCGCAGCCCAGGTCTATTCAGCCCTTTCCTGACCTACCTAGACTATCGGGAGCCACTCTTGCTTCCTAGCCATCTGTCGTACAAAACCCAGACAGGCAATCCACATTCCAGCAGAGGCACACGGGATGACTGAGCAAGAAAATATCTACTTCCTAAAAGTGGTATTTTCAAACACAGAATGTAAAAATCACCTTTACTAAAAGATGCATCGTTAGATTCTGAGTTCAGGCATACTAAATTTTATTTTCCCACCTAGTTCCCAGGGCCAGTTATGTTTATAAGATGTTATAAACAAACTTCCCATTCTGTCCTATGAGGAATAGGTAGCCTTGCGATAGTGGAAAACGAAATGGGCTGCAATTCACTATCGGGACATGCCACACACACACCAGGGCATGTCTTACCTTTCACATACACTGCACCCTGCCCACAGGGGTACTTTGGGCCTACCTTAGGGGTGTCTGACATGTAAGAAAAGGGAAGGTTAGGGACTGGCCAGTGTGTGCACGGGCCAAGTCGACATGACAGTTACAAACTGCGCGCAGACTCTGCAATGGCAGGTCTGAGGTACCTTTTCCGGGCTACTCACGTGGGAGGCACAATCCGTGCTGCAGGCCCACGCGTAGCATTTGGTTCCCAGGCCCTGGCACACTCAGTGCACTTTACTAGGGGCTGACAAGAAAACCAAACAGCCAATCATGGAAACACCAATCCATAACATACTTTACCACAGGAGCACTTGCACTGTACCACTGATCAGCAGTGCGAAAAGTGCGCAGAAACACTACGCCAGCAAAAACAGAGTAAAAACCGGGAAGGTAGAAAGAAAAAATTCAGGGGAAACACGCCAAAAGATGCCAAGTCTAACACATGTCCCCTCTAGCTGAAAGTAGGGAGAATTACCCAACCTCCTGGGAGTTCTCTTCACTAAGGCAGAAGAACCTGGACAGACCATCTACATTGGCATGTTCTGTGCCAGGACGGTGTTCCACCGTAAAGTCCATTCCCTGTAGGGAGATGGACCACCTCAGCAGTTTTGGATTCTCACCCCTCATTTGCATTAACCACCTGAGGGGCCTGTAGTCTGTCTGAACCCGGAAGTGAGTCCCAAACAGGTAGGGCCTCAGCTTCTTCAGTGCCCAGACCACAGCGAAAGCTTCCCTTTCTATGGCACTCCACCTCTGTTCCCTGGGGAGTAGTCTCCTGCTAAGGAAGACTACAGGCTGATCTAGGCCCTCTTCATTCAGCTGTGAGAGCACCGCTCCCACACCATGCTCTGAAGCATCAGTCTGCACGACGAATTCCTTGGAGAAGTCGGGTGCCTTGAGCACGGGTGCCGTGCACATGGCGGCCTTGAGGGCATCAAAAGCCTTCTGGCAGGACTCAGTGCAGATCACCTTCTTTGGCTGCATCCTGGAAGTCAGCTCGGTTAAGGGGGCAACAATGGTGCCATAACCCTTACCGAATCTCCGGTAGTACCCGGTGAGTCCTAAAAAGGCCCTCACCTCTGTCTGGGTCTTGGGGGACTCCCAAGCCAGAATGGTGTTAATCTTGGGTTGTAGGGGCGCCACCTGGCCGCTCCCTACCTGGTGTCCCAAGTACACCACAGAACCCTGCCCGATCTGGCACTTACTGGCCTTGATCGTGAGGCCTGCCCTCTGCAGCGCCTTCAACACTTCACCGAGGTGCTGCAAGTGTTCTTCCCAGCTGGAACTGAACACTGCAATGTCATCCAGGTAGGCAGCACTGAAATCCTCCAGCCCAGCCAACACCTGGTTGACCAACCTCTGAAAGGTGGCAGGGGCATTCTTCAACCCAAAGGGCATCACCCGGAACTGGTAATGTCCTTCTGGGGTTGAAAATGCTGACCTCTCCTTGTCCCCATCGGTTAAGGCAATCTGCCAGTACCCAGACGTTAAATCAAACATGCTGAGGAACTTGGCAGCTCCCCACCGATCAATGAGCTCATCAGCTCTGGGGATGGGGTGTGCGTCAGTCCTGGTGACGGCATTGAGCCCACGGTAGTCCACACAAAACGGCAGTTCTGGAGTGGCCCCGGGTGCAGCAGCCTTTGGGACCAAGACCACTGGGCTGGCCCACGGACTACTGGACGGCTCAACCACCCCTAACACCAACATCTTAGAGACCTCCACCTTGATGCTGGCCTTGACCCGGTCAGCCAACCTGTAAATTTTGTGCTTCACAGGGGGGCTGTCACCGGTGTCCACATCATGGGTACACCAGTGAGTAACACCTGGGGTCAGGGAGAACAGCCGGGCAAACTGTCCCAGCAACCGGTGACAGTCGCTCTGCTGCTCGGCGGTCAGTGTCGGGGAGAGGATCACACCTTCCACTGACCCATCACCTTTCTTGGCCGACAGGAGGTCGGGAGAGGCTCACTCTCCTCTTCCGCCCTGTCATCTGTCGTCAAGAGCATGCTAAGTTCGGACCTCTCAAAGTGGGGTTTGAGGCGGTTCATGTGGAGGACCCGCAAAGGGTTCCTGGGAGCCTGCAAATCCACCAGGTAGGTGACCTCACTTTTGCGCTCCACCACCTCAAATGGCCCAGTCCACTTGTCCTGTAAGGCACAAGGTTCCACTGGGGCCATGACCCACACTTTTTGTCCAGGTTGAAATCGACCAGAGTGGCATTCTGGTCATACCACTCCTTCATTTCTTCCTGGCTGGCTTCGAGGTTCGCCTGAGCGAGTTTCCTGAAGCGGGCAGTTTGGTTCCCGAAGGCCAGCATGTAACTAAACACATCCTGGGGAGTTTTCCTGGGAGCTGCCTCCCAGCCTTCCTTCACCAAACTCAGAGGTCCTCTCACAGGGTGACCATACAGAAGCTCAAAGGGACTGAACCAGAGAGACTTCTGGGGTACCTCCCTGTAGGCAAAGAGAAGGCACAGCAAGAGGATGTCCCACTTACACCTCATGGGTTCTGTTAGACCCTTAATCATGCCCTTCAAGGTCTGGTTGAACCTTTCTACCAGACCGTTACCTTGTGGGTGGTAAGGGGTGGTGAACTTGTAAGTGACACCAAAGGGGATGATGGACGGAGTGTTGAACATTGCAAACACTCACCCCGAGTCAACTGATCTGGGTTTAATCCATCATCATTCTTTAGCTCACTCCGCCACCCCAGTTCAGACATGGCCATATGCAAATCATTCTGACCCTGTGCCTCATGGGAACAGTCCAGCCCGAACTGCCAAGCCATGTCTTCCCTGGACCGGAAACAAGCCTCCTGGGACCGGTTTCTGGCTTACAGCCGTCATCAGCCAGGCTATCTTGAATCCAGTGGCAAAGTGAGCAAGGGACCCATGTCTGGGCATACCCTGCCAACTTAGGGCGAACATAGCAAAACCAAAGGGGATGATGGACGGAGTGTTGAACATTGCAAGCACTCACCCCCAGTCAACTGATCTGGGTTTAATCGATCATCATTCTTTAGCTCACTCCGCCACCCCAGTTCAGACATGGCCATATGCAAATCAGTCTGACCCTGTGCCTCATGGGAACAGCCCATACCCGAACTGCCAAGCCATGTCTTCCCTGGACTGGAAACAAGCATCCTGGGACCGGTTTCTGGCTTATAGCCGTCATCAGTCAGGCTATCTTGAATCCAGTGGCAAAGTGAGCAAAGGACCCACGTCTGGGCATACCCTGCCAACTTAGGGCGAACATAGCAAAACCAAAGGGGATGATGGACGGAGTGTTGAACATTGCAAGCACTAACCCCCAGTCAACTGATCTGGGTTTAATCCATCATCATTCTTTAGCTCACTCCGCCACCCCAGTTCAGACATGGCCATATGCAAATCAGTCTGACCCTGTGCCTCATGGGAACAGTCCTGCCCGAACTGGCCATGTCTGAACTGGGGTGGCGGAGTGAGCTAAAGAATGATGATGGATTAAACCCAGAGCCTGGGTAGCAGCCTGAGATGTGGGACTTTTAGGCTCTTGCAAATGGATTTCAACTCCCTAACATTGTAGACTTCCAACCTATCCTCCTCAAAGGCAATTTCCAGGGATGCAACGGATGATGCTCTTGATTCCGGCATGACGAAGTACCAAGTTCAAACTGGCAAGATCAAAAAATAGGCCAAAAAGAAAAAGGACTAGTATGTGGCACGTAATGGTCTGCGATATGGTAGTAGTGCACACCAATCACTGTAAGTCAAGTGCAAACGCAAGTCCTATCCCACTGCTGCCACCAATGTTAGAAATGTGGGTCTCTAGTTGGCAAGGGCTTGCACCTTTGTCCAAGTAGGGACCCTTCTTCCTAGTCAGGATAAGGGAGTTACACTCCTAAAATAACCCCTGCTCACCCCCTTGGTAGCTTGGCACGAGCAGTCAGGCTTATCTTAGAGGCAGTGTGTAAAGCATTTGCACATAACCGACAGTAATACAGTGTAAGCACTACAAAAGGACACCACACCAGTTTAGAAAAATAGCCAATATTTTTATATCCAAGACCAAAAACGAGAAGAAGCCACAATACAGTACTTAAAAATCTACAGTTATCAAAATACGCTTTAGAAACAGTTCCTTAATGTCGATAGCTCTGTCCGGGGCTATCACGGCGTCGTGAGCAAACAAATCCAAACAGTTCAGGCTCGTCGCGGCGTCGCGGACCAGCTACGGTGTCGGGAAGACCCGCAAACAGTACCTGTTAGAGATGCAGGGCACCGAGGCCTTTGAAGTCACTCGCGTTGCAGGTTGAGCTCCTTTCTGTTGGGATCAGTAGCGCTGGCGTCGGCAGGCGTCGGGTGCTGCAGTGCAAAGTGCAGCGGTGCGGCGCCCTCAGGTTGCGGTGCGAGCAGCGGCTCGGTGGCGGCGTCAGATGGCGGCGTCGGTGAGACCAGGGTCGCGGTGCGAGGTGAAGGCGGTGCTCGTCACGGTTCTGGCAGGTCATGGAGCAAGCAGCGGCGTCGTCGTTGCTGAAGCGCTGTCGTCGGCTGACGAACGGGAATCGATGGTGCTGGCGTCGGTAGGCCAAGGCTGCGGTGCGGGACGAGGGCGGTGCGTCGTGTAACTTTACGAGCGGTGCCCTTGAACCACGGAGCAAGCAGCGGCGTCGATTTCGGCGTGGAGCGGCGGCATCGGGGAGGCCAAGGCGTCGTCATGAAGTGAGGCAGTGCGGAGTGCGGTGCCCACAGGTCGCGGTGCGAGCAACGGCTCGGTGGCGATGTCAGCAGGCATCGTCGGTGAGACCAGGGTCGCAGTGCGGCGGTGCTCTCTGTGGTTCCCAGGCTTTGGCGTGAAGCGAGGCGGTGCGGAGTGCGGTGCCCACAGGTCGCGGTGTGAGCAGCGGCTAGGTGGCGGCGTCAGCAGGCGTCATCGGTGAGACCAGGGTCACGGTGCAGCATTGTGGCGGTGCCCTCTGCGGTGCCTTCAGGACACGGAGTCGGCAGCGGCGTTGTAGACGTCGTCGAGTTGCTTTTCTTCTGTCGCAGCACAAAACACACTGTCCCCAGTGCTGAGGGCAGAAGAGCTTGAAGTCTTTGCTGTTCCTGAGACTTCTTGAACAGGGGGCAAGCTCTACCTCAAGCCCTTGGAGAAACTCACAAAAGTAGATTGAAGAAAGTTCAGTCCAGTCCTTTCACTGCCCAAGACAGAAGCAGCCACTGTAGGCCAACACAGCAAAGCACACAGCAAAGTGGTAGACCCTCCTCCCAGCTTCTCCAGCTCTTCTTCTTGGCAGTCTTCTTGATCCAAAAGAGTTCTAAAGCTCAGGGGTCTGGGCCCCAGTATTTGTATCCAAAAATCCTTTGATCCTCTGAGCAGAGGGTGTCTGTGCCCAGCCAGAACCAGTTCTGCCTTCTCTGGTGTGATTTCCCGGCAGGGGGTGGACACGGCATTGTCAGAGGCAGACCAGGCCCTTTGAGGTGCAAGGAAATCTCCTCCCTCTTCCCCCATCGCAGCCCAGGTCTATTCAGCCCTTTCCTGACCTACCTAGACTATCGGGAGCCACCCTTGCTTCCTAGCCATCTGTCGTCCAAAACCCAGACAGGCAATCCACATTCCAGCAGAGGCACACGGGATGACTGAGCAAGAAAATACCTACTTCCTAAAAGTGGTATTTTCAAACACAGAATGTAAAAATCACCTTTACTAAAAGATGCATCGTTAGATTCTGAGTTCAGGCATACTAAATTTTATTTTCCCACCTAGTTCCCAGGGCCAGTTATGTTTATAAGATGTTATAAACAAACTTCCCATTCTGTCCTATGAGGAACAGGTAGCCTTGCGATAGTGGAAAACGAAATGGGCTGTAATTCACTATCATGACATGCCACACACAGCAGGCCATGTCCTTCCTTTCACATACACTGCACCCTGCCCACAGGGGTACTTTGGGCCTACCTTAGAGGTGTCTGACATGTAAGAAAAGGGAAGGTTAGGGACTGGCCAGTGTGTGCACGGGCCAAGTCGACATGACAGTTACAAACTGCGCGCAGACTCTGCAATGGCAGGTCTGAGGTACCTTTTCCGGGCTACTCACGTGGGTGGCACAATCCGTGCTGCAGGCCCACGCGTAGCATTTGGTTCCCAGGCCCTGGCACACTCAGTGCACTTTACTAGGGGCTGACAAGAAAACCAAACAGCCAATCATGGAAACAGCAATTCATAACATACTTTACCACAGGAGCACTTGCACTGTACCACTGATCAACAGTGTGAAAAGTGCGCAGAAACACTACGCCAGCAAAAACAGAGTCAAAGCCGGTAGGTTAGAAAGCAAAAACTCAGGGGAAACACGCCAAAAGATGCCAAGTCTAACAACCACTCTTTTCAAAAGGGTGGTAAGCCACTCGCAAATGGGAAGGGGTTCCCAGGGGACCCCTTCCCCTTTGTGAATGGGTGCGAAAATATTTTTTAAGAACCTGCCCTTAAAAAATGAAACTGTAAAGTTTCATTTTTCTTTTTTAAATGCATCCCGTTTTCTTTTAAGGAAAACGGGCTGCATTTAAAAAAAAATACCTGCTTTATTAAAAACCAGTCCTAGACATGGTGGTCTGCTGACCCCGGCAGGCCACCATCCCTGCGAGTGCTAGCCATTCCCAATGGGGTCGCAAATTGGGCTTGCCTCATGAATATTGATGAGGCATGCAATTTGCGACCCCATTGGGAATCGCTAACAGTGTCTGTGACACTGTTGTACATTGCATTTTGCGACTCGCAAATTGCGGGTCGCAAAGCGACACAATTTGCGAGTCGCAAAATGCAAGCGTCGTACATCTGGCCCAAAGTCTTTGCTCCAGCGGAGTTCTTCCCAGGTCCAGAAGTGTGCTGATTTGTTATGGGTCATAGCCCCCTTACTTATACCTAAAAGTGCCTTTGATATAGTGGTGACTTCAAAGGGGCTCTCTGAAGTGCACAATCAATCAATCAATCAATCAGGGGTTGGTGAAGCACACTACTCACCCGCGAGGGTCTCAAGGCGCTGGGGGGAGGAGGGGTGGGCAGCTCCGGATCAGTCGAAGAGCCAGGTCTTGAGGTCTTTCCTGAACGTGTGCAGGGTCGGGGCGTGCCTGATGTTCACGGGGAGCTCGTTCCAGGTCTTGGCTGCAATGTAGGAGAAGGCTACCCCGCCTGTTCTGTTTCTGCGGATGCGGGGGACCTCTGCCAGGGCGAGGTCAGAGGAGCAGAGGTTCCTTTTGGGTAAGTGGAAGGACAATCTGTCGTTGAGGTATTTGGGTCCGATGTTGTTGAGGGATTTTTAGGCGTGGGTGAGGAGTTTGAAGGTGACTCTCTTCTCGACTGGGAGCCAGTGGAGGTCTCGTAGGTGTTGGGTCATGTGCTCCTGGCGTGGAGTTCCTAGGACGAGTCTGGCTGCGGCGTTCTGGATGGTTTGGAGTCTGTGAAGTAGAGCTCTGTTGATTCCGGCATATAGGGCGTTGCCGTAGTCCAGTCTGCTTGTTATGAGTGCATGGGTGACGGTCTTTCTGCATTCTGGGGGGATCCATTTAAAGGTCTTGCGGAGGATGCGCAGGCAGTTGAAACTGGTGGAGGCGACGGCGTTGATCTGGCGGTTCATGGAGAGGGAAGTGTCGAGGATGATGCCGAGGTTTCGTGCGTGGTCAGTCGGAGTGGGTGGATTCCCGAGGGCGGAGGGCCACCAGGTGACGTCCCAGGCGGATGTGCAGGGTCCGAGGATGAGGATCTCGGTCTTCTCAGAGTTGAGCTTCAGACAGCTGTCTTTCATCCAGGCTGCCACGTTCTTCATTCCTTCCTGGAAGCAGAGACTGGTGTCTTCGGGGTTTTTCGTGAGTGAGAGGATGAGCTGTGTGTCATCGGCGTAGGATATGATGCTGAGCCCATGCTGTCTGACGATGGCGGCGAGGGGGGCCATGTAGATGTTGAAGAGCGTGGGGCTGAGCGAGGTTCCTTGGGGTATGCCACAGTCGATCTCGGTGTGTTCGGAGAGGAAGGGAGGGAGTCTGATCCTCTGGGTTCTGCCGGAGAGGAAGGATTGGATCCAGTCGAGGGCGGTTCCCTGTATCCCCGCGTCGTGAAGTCTGGCTGCGAGCGTGCGATGAGAGACGGTGTCGAAGGCTGCGGAGAGGTCTAGAAGGATGAGAGCTGTGGTGTGTCCCTGGTCGAGAATCATGCGGATGTCATCGGTGGCGGCGAGCAGGGTGGTCTCGGTGCTGTGGTTGCTGCGGAATCCCAACTGGGAGGCATCTAGGATGGAGTTCTCTTCGATGAAGGTGGTCAGCTGGGTGTTCACGAGTCTCTTGGTGACTTTGGCTGCAAATGGGAGAAGAGAGATGGGTCGGTAGTTTTTCAGGTCAGTAGGGTCGGCCGTGGGTTTCTTGAGGAGGGGTTTAACCTCAGCCCGCTTCCAGTCGTCTGGGAAGATTCCGGACCTGAAGGAGGCGTTGATGGTCAGTCCTAGTTCGGGAGCGATGGCGGCGGCGGCCCTGTGGAAAATGTGTGGTGGGCAGGGGTCTGATGGGGCTCCTGAGTGGGTTTTCTTCATGATAGCGGTGATGTGTTCTACGGTGGCGGGATTCCAGGTCATGATGGTCGGCTTATCGGTGGCGTTGGGGTGTGGGGTGGTGTCCGGCGTGTGTTCGCTGAAATTGTCATAGAGGGGCTTGATTTTCAGATGGAAGTATGTGCTGAGCTTGTCGCAGAGTTCCTGGGAAGGTGTGACATCTGTGGCTTCGCTGGGGGGTTTCGTGAACTGCTGTATGACGTTGAACAGTTCCTTGGCGTTGGTCGCGTTGGTCTGGACTTTGTCTCTAATGAAGGTTCGTTTGGTGTCTCTTATGCGCTGGTGGTATTCCTTCAGGGCGTTCCTGTGGTTGTTCTGTGTTTCTGTGTTTTTCTGGTTTCGCCAGGTTTTCTCTATGCGTCTGCAGGAGCGTCTGGCTTCTTGTAGTTCTGTGGTGAACCAGGCGGCCTTCAGCGGGCGTTGTTTGGTGGAGTGGCGGAGGGGTGTGAGCTTGTCGGTGCAGCGGGTGATCCAGCTGTGAAGTTCAGTGGCGGCGGCGTTGGTGTCGGTCGTGGTGCTGGGGGGGTCCTGGCGGAGGGTGGTGATGAGGTGTTCTTCTGTGACCTTGCTCCAGCTCCTGCGAGGCGGTTGCGGAGCAGGCTTGGGTGCAGTGGTGGTGTTGAAGGTGAAGTGGACGCAGTGGTGGTCCGTCCAGAGGGGCTGGGTGGTGTGGCTGAAGCGGATGTTTGTTCCTCCAGCGAAAATAGGGTTGAGTGTGTGTCCAGCTCTGTGAGTGGGCGTGTTGACCAGCTGCTTCAGTCCAAGGTTGGCGAGGTTGTCGAGGAGAGTGCTGGAGTCGGGGTCGCAGCAGTTGTCGAGGTGGAAATTCAGGTCCCCGAGTAGAATGTAGTCCGTGGAAGTTATTGCGTGGGGTGCGGCAAGCTCGGCGATGGTGGTTGCGGCCTGGGTGCGAGGACCCGGCGGTCTGTAGATGAGGGTGCCGCGTAGCGTGGTCCTGGGGCTGGTCTGGATCTGGAAGTGGAGGTGTTCTCCGTTGGAGTGGGGGTCGCTTGTGCAGGATGTGGAGAGTCGGAGGGGTTTCTTTTGTTCGATGGCGAGTCCTCCTCCTGGGCGTTGGGGGCGGTCCTTTCTCTGGATCTTGTAGCCGTCAGGGATGGCCGTGGCGATGTCGGGGCCGGAGGTGGCGTTGGTCCAGGTTTCCGTGAAGAAGGCGACGTCGGGCGAGAGGGTGTCGATCAGGTCCCAGATCTCGACGGCGTGTCGGTGCAGGGAGCATACGTTGAGGAGGATGCATGTGGGCCTTGAGATACATAGCCTGTCGGAGCAAAATATTACCAACATAAACTAGAATGGGGTGCCATCTTGTTTCAGAGCCTGCTACCTTGAACCAGGTTGATGAAGGAAGCAGATGAGCCCTTTGGATCTGACAATCCCAGTCCCAGTCCACAGGTCAGGGAAGGCCTCTTGAAACAGTTGAACCACATCTCTAAATTCAAAATAGGACAGGCTATCATCCATCCAGGTGGCAGGTGTTAAGACCTCCACCAAACTAATGGTTGGTACACCATTCACCAGGGGGTACATCTGGCCCTTGGTTTAGTAGCTGAAGATCAAATTGAAGCACAAATCATAATCAACGTATACAAATCAAATTAAAATAAAATTTTCCAAAAAGAGTCTTCACTTTTTTAACAATGAATCCATTGAACAAAAATCCATATAACATCATAGGAAGCACTTCAATATCTGAACACTAGTTGAAAAAAACAAATATTTCAGAAAAACCGAAACATTAAAAAAAATGTGCAAAATGTTTAGATACAAATTTTTCAAACCTCTTCCCTTAAAAAAAAGAAAAGAAAAATGGACCTTCCACAAAAAAATCTTCTTTTACATTGGTAGATTTTTTCAGTAATAAAAGAAATACATTCCCACCTGTTAGAAAATGGGTTATTAGTTGGCTGAGATGTGAATCATACGCAAGTAGTAAGTCCCAAATCTTGTCAGGTTGAACATACAAGTTCACTAAATAAATCTGGGCTCAACCCCTGGTAGCTATGCCACAAAGCAGACAGGCTTACCCTAAGGAAGTGTGTAATGTATTAAGCAGTACCAAAACCATCAAAATGTCAAAACACAGCTATTCTATTCTAATTTCTAAAAATCTAGAAAAATATAAATAGCATACAAATTCTCCAAATCCAACAAGAGAAATCAGAGAAGTTATTTTTTGAGGTTTTAGGCAAAAAGTGCCAAGAAAAGGTAAAGTGCCAATCAGAAGTCACTATTCAGCTGAACGGGACCTAGGTACCACAGAGGGGCAAGGCTGAAAGCTGTGTCTGATAAAGTCCTCTTGAAGATCAATAGCAGTTTGTTTAATCCATTGTTTTTTGTGGGAAAAGCTCCAAACAAGATATTTAAAATTTTGTGGACGCCAACGTTTTCTCATAAGCTGCATACTTTTCACACCTTTGCCCTTTCAAGATTACTACATTTGGAATTTGTCTCTTTTTTGGAGTTCAAACTCCACCAGGATGGTAAGCCCGAAGTTGCATCTTCTGAAGTCTTCTTGAAATAGAATATCTTTGCCGTGAGGTCTTGCTGATGCTCTGAAGGTCTTGGAAGTCAAAAAATTTCATAAACCCCAAGTTTTTAGACTTTCTGGAGCAGCTTCTTTTGGTCACTTCTAAGGCTCTCAGGACTTCAGGGACAGCACTTAGGGACCAGGACTCAGTGCAGCAGAAAAACTAAGTGGGCCACCCCAAGTTCAATTGAAACTAGTCAGCTGCTTACTCCAGGAAAAATGCCTACTGTAGCCTATTGTGTCCTGTATATACATGTATATATATGTGGATACAGGAGAGACCAGGTCCAGTCATTTAGGTCTATACACATGTCACAAACAGCAGGTGCAGTCCTCTTCTGTTCATCCATGAGTCCAGTGTGTTCGGAAGAGCAGGGGGTGAGGTTCCACTTTTACAAAAATCACAAGCAAGTGGGTGTGCGTGACTCCTGGCCAATCCCTAACCAGTGAGACAAAAGTTCCCAAGGGCAAACATTCACATTCTTGCAGGACAACCTGTTTTTCTTACTGTAAATTATCCCACAGTGCACCATTTACTGGAATTGAACTTGCTAGGACCAATATGTCCCTGGAGAAGGTTGGTGGCTCAGCCACGAGTGTGTCTCGGAAATGAGCAGACTCCTCCCTCCACCTCAACCTCACCAACCTGGTTCTCAGACTAGCTCCATCTCCCACTAGGATGGTGCCAAGCTGGCTCCAGTTGGCCCTGTGACTAATAAATACATCTTACCCAGGTCTCAATTGACAGTTAACTATGAATGGGCAGATGTCACTTTGGTCGCTTTCAAGTTAGTTAAGGTCTTGAAGTTCTCGCAACTGTCTTTCCCATGGTGAGATGAGGCACATATCACTCACCTGGGGCACCCTGGGAGCATTTTTCATACCTCATCAAGGAGGCTGCTGCAGGCAGGCTACTGCTAATTATCCTACTGGAGTGTTCAGGTAGGAAAAGAATAACTTTCTAAAGGTTACTCTTCCTGTATATTTATCCAAAAGTCAACTTAACCATTGAATTGTTGTTTAAATAAATATTTAAAACGTGTTCGAATTATTTTTGTTGCTTATCACATACTAAAGATACCAAAAAGCATCTTTAATTGTTCTTTAGCTTTTCTAAGAGAACAGCTACAGCCATGTAGAGTGAAAGTAGCTATTGAGGGCCAGTCAGTGTAGGAACATGCCATCACTAAATTCTTGCATGTTCTACTTTTAAACAGCAGGCAGCCTACTTTATGGCCTAAAAGGCTACTTAGGTGTGACTTACTTTATATTTAACAGTAGGGGTTCCCTCTTGTCGAAATTGTTATTTTGACAGGTTCACTTGAATGTTTAAAAGCTGCAGCAGCCCAGCTACACACTTAGGCCGAAATTCCTGCTTTCCTTTTCACTGTTGCAGATGTCACAATCTATGCTGCTGTCTATAGCTGACATTGAACTTTCCATGCAAATGGTGCATTTTCTTGCACCTTATACCATGGCAATACTGGAAAGTTAAATATGTAAATCAGGATTTAGACAATTCTGCCACGTTTTTAAGGGTTTGAGTACGTACGCTGGGAACTGGACACAAGTGCCCCAGTGTACTGAGCTAAACAAACAGCAGCATCAGTTTACAAAAAAAGGTGGGTGACCATGAAAAAAGAGGTACTTTATTTTAAAATAAAAAAATAATATATAATCTAATAAAAATATGTGCTCGAACAATTTACTTCCTTAATATAGGTTTTACTCTTACATATTAGAAAGACAGATGTTCACTGCTAAAATACCTCTATAATTTTTGTTTTAATGTTATTTAAAATTGAAAAAAATATTTTATTAATATACAACCATAATCAATAATTAAAAAAATACTTTAATCTGACTTTCATTAAATAAAGGATTCATATAAGTCAATACCACCTTTACTAGTCAAACTCAATTTCCATGCTGATAGCAGAAAATGTATATTTGGGACAAATATATTTACTATTGGAAATCCAATCCCAAACTCACTGGGAAAGTTTACTTTTAGTGAGCTCAGAATTATGATTCTAACTCCAATCCCAAACTTATTAGGAAAAATTATTTTAAGGGACATCAGACTAAGGGCCTGATTTAGATCTTGGTGGACAGGTTACTCCGTCACAATGGTGAAAGACAAACTGTATGCCTAAATATAAATACCATAGGATATAATGGGATTTATATTTCAGCGGCTGGGATGTCCGTCACCCTTGTGATGGAGTAACCCATCCGCCAAGATCTAAATCAGGACATAAGTATTCTAACTCCAAACTTAAACTCATTGGGGAAAGTGTATGTATTTTTAGAATCCAAATTTATCATTCTTACTCTAGTCCTACACTCACTAGGGAAATTGTTTATTTTGAAGAGATCACATTTATGTTCCCAACTCAAATCCCGGACTATTAGGGAAATGATTAATATTTGGGGAGATCAAATTGACTTTTCAAACTGCAATTCCACACTTTGAAAAAAGTATTTAATTTTGGGGAGATCATTTTGACTATTCTAACTCCAATCTCATACTTATTGGTAAAGTGTTTATATTTGTGGCAATTAGATTTGCTACTATAAATCCACTACCAGATTCATTGAAGAAAGTTGTTTATTTTTAGGAATATCAGTTTAAATATTTTAACTCAACCCCTAAACTGATTTATGAAACTAAGGGGTATATTTACAAGAATTGCTGCTAACCAGTTTTTGCGTTGGTTAGCAGCAATTTTCTTAACGCTGTCTATCCCTGAAAACTATTGCCTGTTACATGGCGATAGTATCGGCTAGCCGCGACAAAAACTGCAGCTAACACTAACGTCAAGGCGATAAAAAAATTGATGTTAGCAAGAGAAGAGTGACGAAAGGCCAATTAGCGGCAAAAAAATTCATGTTAGTCAGCCCAACGTCACTTTTCAGCTTCTAGAGGCAAAAATAGCCTATAAATCTGGCTCCAATGAAAAAAATTAAATAAAAACAATGGAATGCAGAATGGAGAAGCCAGGGCTCAGTTAAGCACAGGGCAAGCAACCCCCCCCCCCCAAGCCCCCCAACAGCCAGGATGACCAGCCAGAGTCCCAGGGGAAGAGGAAATGCAGAATCAGGGCCTCATTTATGAAAAGAGGTGCATCGCTGGGGAAAACCCGTGATGCAGCACTTTCCATAGCGCCATCCTTGCAACACCATGGCAGCCGATGACTGGAAGTGCACACAGTCTCCGGGGCCCGGAGGCCTTGCTGGGCCTGCGTCTGAGACGGAGAGTGGGAGGTGGTGGTGCTGTGGAGTCACTGTGGCCTGACGGTGGAGGCGGGCCACGTCGGGCCCAAGCCTGTGTGCCGTGACGGTAGAATTTGAGGTGTCAGCGATCGCCCTTACCTGGTGGCAAAGTATCGCAGGTCGCATGGAGACATGTTGCTGACCTCTGTGAGAAGACCACCTGGTGCCCCTTTGAGCTGTGATTGGTAGAGGCGCTTCTGCGCACCGACATAGTGAGGTCTGCATTGCATAACACGCGCCACCACTACACCAGGGTGCACAGAGGAGATTGCCAATGGTAGGCTGCACCTCTCTGCATCACACGCCGGAGGATGTGGTGCTGCCCGGACGCCATGGAGGGTGAGGCCCCTGAGCTGCGCCAAACTTGTGTGGCGGGAGTGCTGCAACTTCATGCCTAAGGGGGCCCTGTTGCATCACCTGCATTGGGAGGTTCCACAGCAGACTTGGGGCTGACTGCTGTACCCAGGCTTGTGTAATCCCGCCTAGCTGAGTCTCCTGCTGGCTGAGTCACATATTCGGAGAGAGCGCAGCAGATTGAGCTCTGGTGTCAATAACCAGGTGAGGATAAGGTGGGACGCAGAGTGGAGGAGGCCTGGGAGTTGAGTTGGGCCCAGGACTAGTACATGTGGATGTGCACACCATGCCCTGAGCAATCCCTGCTCTGCGGCTGACCTACATCACCGAGGGCACTGCACAAGACTGGTGGGGGACTCCACTAACTGGTTCTAGTTGCAGAAATCAGCTGTTGGTGGCGGTGGGTGCCAGGGGCAGGGGGTCAGTTCAGGCCCAGGTGCTTGGGCACAAAGCTTGATCTGTTGTCACTCACTGGGGCACTGGGGAACATGGAATCTTGTCACCCCTGTTTGATGGGCACTGCCTTTCCTCACCCTCTGGTAGTGAGCTCTTGGGTGTATGGGGGATTTCCATCGGTGCAGCGGGAATGAAGATTCCTGGCTAGCATACACCTGACTGGAGGAGAGGGGCCGGCTGGCCACACTGCACTGCACCTCATCTCTTACATAGTGCTTGGGTGTCTGGCGCAACTATGGCCCACATGTAGATGGTGGCGGCGTCTACATTTGGCCGCTCCTCCATGTCGGGGAACCGAGCGGCTGTGGATCGCTGCCCGCCGGGGCAATGGACAGCCTGGACTCCAAACTAGACTCTGTACTCATAGTGGGTACCTCCCTCAAACAAACGGGCACTTCCTTTGAGGGCTGCATAGACAAAATCACAGTCAACTTCCTCCAGGAGCGCACAGATCACAAGCTACCTTACAAGGTACACGAAATTGAGCAAGAACTGGCCAAAGTCCCCCCGAGTACCCTGAGTGCAGCGTTGGAGGTGTAGCAGCTAATTGCATATGTGAAGTCACTGGCAAGAACAGTGGAAGATGCAGAGGGCTGCTCCCAGCATAACAACGTGAGGGTGTTGGGTCTGCCTGAGGGAGAAGAAAGGGCTGATGCAGTGACATTGAGACATGGTTGCGTGACCTACTGCCAGCAGGTGCACTCTCCCCATTCTTTGTTGTGGATCAGGTCCATCAAGTGCCAGTGAGCTGCCCACTGCTGGGAACAGGTCCTAGGCCCTTTCTCTTCTGCCTCCTACAAGGATTGTGACGCTGTCCTGAGGGAGGTATGCAAGCTGGGGGAGGTGAAAGTGGATAATGCCACTGTTTTTTTCTTCCCTGACTATGAAACGGGGGTGCAGAGGCAGAGTGGCTTGTCTCTAGTGGTTAAGCGATGCCTCCGAGAGTTGGGCATCTAATACTCCATCCTCTACCCTTAAAAGCTGCGAGGGATCTCAGATGTTGACACACAAATCATTGACGCCGCTGAACAGGTCTGGGCCTGGCTGCAATCCACTGGTCGCCAGGTGCTGCAGACAGGGAGTGAAGGGTCTGCGCAACAAGCTGTCATTCGTGGAGCCAGTCGCACTGTGAGGCGTAGGAGGAGCAGGCATCCCCACTACAACTACAAGCCACCCCCAATCTGCAGCAGGTTATACAAAAGAGGCGGAAGGCACTGCATGAGGTGGTGACGATGAGCAATTGCACTCAGAGACAGGATCCCGACACTTCCCCTGAACGCTCCCCCAGCGACATGGGCTCCACTATAACGTGGTCATCCGGTGAGGAGTTTGTGCAGCCCCCGGATGTGACTCCTCAGATGGCAGATAATCTAATTTAATGTTGACTGATTGTGTGTCTCTCCTTCTTCCACGGTTACAGACAGCTCCGGAGAGTCTCTGGTTTCCTGCGGTTCCTGGTCTCCAGCTTCCTGTTGCTGACGTTCTGGTGTACAGAGGTCAGCACTTAGAGGGAATCAGGTCCAGTTGTCAACCAAAGGGAACGGAGCAGTTGTTCAGGTGAGCAATGCATGTCAGGGGTGGTGGTGGTGGTCTCCTTGATGGTCCGAGCTGCAATGGTAGGAGGTCCATGACGTCATTGACCTTGCCAGGGAAGAATTGTGGGAGTTCTTCTACTATCCAAGGGCCCCATTTATGAGGCCCTAGCGGCACTCTTGCAATGCTGTGACATCACATGTTTGACGTTCCGGTTGCGCAATGTGCCACAGCATCTTTAGAAGGCCATATAAAGCCACTTTATGTGGCTTTTCATGCATTTGTGAATATATGCCCTTTTCATTCATTAAACAGTGTGAAAGGGGCGTTCAATGGGTGTTGCTATGGGCATTCTCATGCCAAACTAATGCACTCTGAAGCATTCCCAGGTTTACGAGAATCCGTAAACCTTCGGAATGCGTCAGAGTATATTACCATCCCAAGGGTGGCGTTTGTGAGGTGCTAGGAGTATAAATGTTTTCATTTCTCCTCTTTTTTCACTTTTTCTATGTGTGCAGCATTCTGCAGCACACAAAGAAAGAGGAAATACCTTGGATTGATAGGTTTTGTGCAGGTAGGTGTCCCTTCCTCCACAACATCAATCAACTCTGCAACACAGTCACCCTTGCACTATTGCGCAAGGGTGCCTGCATTGGTACATGGCAGCCATTGTGTGCCAACGTAGGGGTAAAAGACAGGGAGGCTTATTCATGAGCCCCTTCCGAAAGTTTAACGCCACCGGTACGTTGTTTTCTTGACTTACTTGCAGCTTGAATTTTGCACCACGTTGCGCCGTATTTACAAAGTGATGCATCTAGGCATATGCGTGACCTTGTAAAGCTCTGTGCCATATTATACCTGCGTCAGTTATGATGTATGCAGTATGGGCGTTCCCATGCAACAAAGCCTCGTAGGAGTGGCGCAGTGAAATCTCATGGCAGGCATAAGGGTGAAGCAGTGCCATAGGTATAGGTTGGCCCCGTGCATTGCTGGAGGTGTGTCATGCTTGCGACACAACTGGAGCAAAGTGTGACTTTAGCGCCGACAGATACGTCAGGATTCCAGACGTATCTGTCATTGGTTGCCACATGGAGTGCCATACAGTAAATACAGCGCAGCCATGGTATCGCAAGGAGGGCGCAGTGAAAAGTGACCAATCGCTGTTTTATCGCATTGATGCAACACTTTTCATGAATGGGGCCCAGGAATACGCCCTATCTTATTGATAGGGCGCATTCCTGGCCTTTTGTTTTGGCACAGAGCAGCGCAGTGCAGCAATATTCCTTGCAGCGCTGTCCAGCACCCAGATACCTTATATGTGGGCCCAAGTGTTTGCATCAATTTTAAGACCAGCTATTTTCTGGCCTTAAAAACTGCATCTAATTGTACTTAGCTGCAGTTTTTGGGGTTTATCGACGTACTGGGATTTCCTTGTAAATGTCATGTTGTGTGTTTAGCAGCAGTTTTTTCACGGAAACACCTACCTTGCATCTCATTTTCGTTAAGTCCCGCAAACAGAAGTGGCTATTGTGAAAATTCCCGTGTGTGCTGGGAAATTGCCGCTAACTGGAGTTAGCGACAACTTGTGAATACAGCAATAAAAAAAAAGCTGCCGTAACGTCAAAAAATTGCTGCTACGGCAGCGTTAAGTTCTTGTAAATATGCCCCTAAATATTTGGAGAGATAAGATTTACAATTAGAACTCCAATCCTACACTCTTTGGGGGCAGGGCTTAACTTTGTGGACATCAGATTAAATTAAATGCTCTAACTACAATCCTACACTAACTGTAGAAAGTGTATGACTGTAAAGAGATGATATTTACTAGTCTATCTCCAATTCCACACAAGAGATAAGGAAATAACTTTTCATTGTCGATAGGGCACTATCGTATTACAATATTAATCCCATACAGCATGGAAATGTACAATTATCGCTGCAGGTTTTCTGGGATTTATTTTTCCCTTTTCCATCTGTATTTATCCATATTTATTTTTTGGTCATTTTATCTGCATTTTTCCATACATATTTTGCGTTTAGTGTGAAAATTAGGCTGCAATAAGTAAATTTCCATGTTCATTTGTTCAATAAATATACCCATACTCTTGAATGCTTAATGGGTTTAGCACTATAAGCACGATGTACAGTACAATGCATTAATCTGAAAACAGTCATGTTGTCGAACACCTTAAAGAGCTGCACACCTGAAGCTATTTCAACATCATTTGCAAACCATTTCATTTTTCTTGAGCTTCCCTACCTGTCAATCTATACAGCTTCTGGCCTGGAAATCATGATTGACAACATTGAGAATTATTCAAAAGAAGGCATAGTTTTCATTTGGTTCTGCATTTAAATTAAGCCTGGGCGTAGTTCGCGAAGTAGCGCCACGCGAAGCTACGCAAAGTGCAGTTCGCACTACGCTGAGCTACGCGTAGCACTACGCGAACTGCGTAGTGCACTGTTCGCAATGATTGCACAGTGCCGGATGCTTGTCCGCACTGTGCAATCATTGAAAACGGCATCTTGCACAGTGCGAGCTGTCTTTACTGCCGCTCGAGTAGATTTTTCCTCGGCGGCAGCTTTCTCAACGCGGACTGGTAGTTTCTCATCGCGAGCGGTCACGAGCATACGCGACCACTCGCAATGAGAAACCTGACCTCCCGCGTTGAGAATCTCGCCGGGAGGTTTATTTTCCACGCTCGCGATCGGCAACTTGATGTTGCTGATCGCGAACGAGGAAAAAGTCTTGCCGGGATGTCATTTTGCTTGCTCGCGGTCGCCAACTTGACGTCGAGGACCGCGAGCAAGCAAAAAATGACCACTACGCTACGCTACGCGTGTTTGCACTGTGCTACGTGCAATTCGCGTTGTGCGAAGTAGCGCAAACTTCGCAAACTACGCGAGCGTAGCGTAGTGCTTTGCCCAGGGTTAATTTAAATGCAATTCTCAGCCAAAAATAAAACACTCTCCTAAACTCCCAGAAAAATGTTAATTGTTACAAAGGTCCTTTAAGAAATATTCTTAATAGGAGCCTTCCCCTTCATAGGCATTCACTCAAACTGGAAGTGCTTATTAAATTAAAAAAGTATGGTGTTGGGCAGTGACAATCAATTTTTGTAAAAAAATAGGAAGTGCCTCATGGGAACAGCCACCAGGAACCTGTTGGATGGCGTTACCAACTGACTCAATACGTCAGGAGATTATTCTATACTCTCTAACGTCAATTACTTGACTCAAGAAAAATATTAAAGATGTGTCTGAAAGACCTCAAAACATTTTATATTGTGACCTTGGGTGCATGGTTAAAAACAACTAACATACTCAGAACTTATGAAGAACGGGGAACATATTTCATGGCCAAAGGAAAGCTTTGGCAAATTCTTATGGGCAGGAGGACCATACTGTCACCCAACACTACACCCCACCTAGTGTGGAAGGGGAAAAAGCCCAGGAGAGGATTTATGAGACTCCACAGTCTTTCATTTTACAATGCATTGAACTGCTGTAGTGTAGTTCCTATTTCCCTAATAGGCTCTGCGCATTGGAATAATATACCCTATAGATTTGACATAGGACTGAGGTCAGTATGTCGCTATCGAGTATATTAAACTTAATTACTTTGTGCCAGCTAACTCAGAGGCCACTAGAAACTCCTTGTAAACAAGAAGGGAGTAGTTTCTGGCAACTGCATAAATATTCAACTTTGTTTCCCTTTAGAATCGGAATACTCTCAGAATCGTGGAAACAATAGATAACAGTTTCACTCAGCTAATCGTGCATGCTTAGTTTCTTCAGAGTTACACAGAAAGAATAGACGGGCGTTTCAAACTTTCAATAAAAGAATTTATTGAACAGTCTTGTTTCTCGTGTAAGAGATATGAGCTGTTATGATCACAAGACAGTATGCGAGATATATAATGTACAGCATAAGCAGTAGAAAGAAATAATACTGCACTAGCATTATCTTTTAGCTATGACACATATATTCATATACATAAATAACATAAGCTAAAAATGTGAGTACTCATAAGATGCTTCTCTAACTAGTTCTATCCCAGTGTACCTAACCTAAGTGTAGTGCAAGGTAAGAAGTAGGTGAAGTATTCTATAGTATGGTATGCTATAGTCTAGTATGCCAAGTCTAGTATGCCAAGAGTCCCTCTAGGTTCTAGTCAGCTCCATACCTTGAGAATGAGAGAGGTGGGAATCTCCTTCCGGGACTCGAACTCTAACACCCCGCAAAGGGAGTCAGAACACTGGAAGCTGGATTCTCTGCGAGCAGGGATGACAGCGTCTCTTGTCAGTGCGTCAGCCCGGAACATGGGCTTCCCTAAAGTCGAGGTCTCCTCCTACTTGCTTGGGCAAGGGAAGGTATATTTATACCCGGTAGGTGCCTTGGAATGTTAGCATTGACGTGAAGTCGGGCAGAGGAAGACGTCAGGAATGAACCCTTAAGGTATAGTGGTTCATGCATAATAAATGAGTTCTTGGAGAAATCAATAATCCTGTGCTAGGGGAACTCCCAAGAGCTTAAGGGTCTGGTTTCTAAGAACTCGTTGTGACGTTAGGGTGGACGGATGTAAGTGACCATGCCTGTATTTGGATAGCATGGCTAATGCCTAAATAAGGACTGGGATCTTATGCCTATATATGGGCAATGCGAATTGTGCCTATATAAGGACATGTTTCAGGAAAACCTATATACGGACACCTAAAGCGGAATACAACACCCACTCCACTTTCGAATGAACGATAGTACTAAATGCTAAACATTAAATGCTAAACATTAAACTGAGTACCACATGTTACTAAAAACATTTCTAAAAGCATATTAAAAGAAGTTTTTAAAAGAAACTGTTGCTAAACATGTAATGCAACAGTACTGTACATTTTTAAAGCATTTTTTCATTCTAAGCATATATTGGAAATAAATGCAACATGAATGAATAAACAGAAATATATACATATGACGAAATGGTTGAAAAGTTTTCAAAAATCAAAGCCATTGCATATCATGGTACTAAATGAAGTCCGTTCTATATGAATAGTTCTACTGTAAGCAGATTGAATTGCCATGTATTTTCAAAAATAGAGAGAGAAAAAAAAGTCAATTTTTAGGAAGAGTTCCAAGTTTTGTTCTGTTTTGAAAATATGGAGGCCAAATTTCATTGCTTCCCTGGTACACTGTGACCCGAATCAAAGTCAGTGTATGGGTCGGGTGTAAACATGAAATCATCTATTTCTGTAGACAAAAGATCGTCTACCGATGTCGGTGACAGTTGGAACACCTCATTTAGAAGGTTAAATGCACAGAGATGTGAAGCATCGCCTTCAGCATAGGATGCCGCAGCAATGTTCGCGTCAGTTGTTACCTGTGTGCCTGTTGATCCATCTCGTACCTCAGCAGCAGCAGGAAGCGTCTGTGAGATCTCAAGGAATGCCGTCATCAGGATTGGTAGCCTCTGGGGACAACACAGAGCATGGGCCGTTATCGGGTCCAGCAGAGTATCGATATCCATTGGCATGACTGATAGGAGTGTTAGACAGGTGACTAGCACGCATTCTTCACCGCAAAGCAGGCAGCGTAGAACAGGTAAGATGCAATCTTGCCAGATTGGCCTAAATGACAGAAACCATGTTGTATTAAGTTACCGTAGACGAGGTATGCCCAAAAGTTGCACTATGCGCTCACGGCACTTCCGTTCTAGGAGAGCTTTCTCCAAATTGCTGGGAGTGACGCCGGTTGATAGGCTTGCCATAGCGTAGTAGTAGGAATAAAAACTGGATTCCCGCAACCAGTGCTAGAATTAATGGCACACCACCAAACACCGAATGTGCGAAGTTTGGAATGATTCCGAGGACTGCCTGAAAAGGTGTTAACAGTCCTGAGCAGATGGTCTTAAATACATGTACAATCCCGCTCATATCAGACATGTTAAAGATACGTCCCATCATTTCTACAAAATGTATAGGGCAGTTTGTACGAATTAAAGCCTGTATCTCAGCCGAAGTCCTTGCATTTTGTAAATCATAGATTTCTTTGGCCAAGGTCAAAGGCACGGTCTGTTGCAAAAGCATGGCTTTCATTCTGCTTAAAGTATCAAAACGTATAAAAGAAACATTCAATGAAGGCCATAGAGGCGACTCCCTGACTGTGTCTATTGGGGGGAGCAATACTTGCATACAACAAGTAACCCTGGAGTCAACCGTTACCAGATATGGGATGCCTGGCAACATGCCACAGAAACTCTGATCATTCAACATGAGTTAACTCCCGTTAGAAAGTTGGCCAAACGTTGGATTAATCACAGTAGCTGGTGTACCTTGCTGGTGGCAGGACAAGTTTGCCACAGAACCATTACAAGCCCCGTGTAAAGAAATGTCCTGACATATGAGTGAACCGCTTAGTGCATTTTCACAGTGTGTACCGCTTAGAAACACTTCACGATCCCCACTCCAACATCTGTATTCGTAAGGTAAATCCCAGGATGTCTTAATGTATTCTTTGCCCAACCTTTCATATTTGCCTGCTTGCATTTGTTTGAGGCAATACTGAAAATGAAAAGTAGTGACAGGCAGAGTTATTTTGCCATGAATAAGCCATTCTGTAGCTGGCTTTTCTGCTACCGTAAATGGTAATTTTTCCAGTTTTTCAATGCTCAGCACTGTATACTTTGCTCCCCTTTGTGCCAGTTTGATCTGTTTATCCGTTAGATTGTATTCTGCAAACAGAGACGACGTGTTGATAAAACGCCAAGGCACATAGCCTGCACGCAAAGATTGCAGCGTCCAGCCTAATAACATAATAGAACGTAACTGAGATTGGCCTTATTGTAACATGGCTAAATCTTGTTCCAGTATGTCAATAGCAGAGGATACAATGTTGTCCAATGAATAAATTCTGGATGACAAAGTTGTTAACTCATTGTCGACCACAGTGAGAGATTTCTCTAAGTTAATACGATCAAGCTCACGTATTCTTTCTGTGGCCTCTGCCTGTGAAACCTTCCATACTTCATTATAAGCAGCATAAATGCCGGCATATATTAAACGTTTTTGACGTGGTTTTCTTGGTCCTAGCAAGAGATCCCTAAGGTCTGCGTCTTCTTTAAGTAAAGATAAGTGTTGTTTCACATCCTCGAGTGTAGATTTTTGTAACCAGTCGAGGCACAATTTTCCTACACTGTATGTTGTTACTACCCCCGGATGTTGTCGTTGAACATAATGTGGGTCTGGCCTATGGACAGTAAAGCCCTGTATTCTATTCAGGAATCTTTCTTGACAGATGTTTGTGTCTGTGGGCCAGAGTAACCATTTTTTCCAATCAGGATCTGTTCTGTTGTTTTGTAGTATTGTGTCTACTGTGACCGCTCCCTGTGTAGTGCTATTACTTGCAGGTGTTGGTACAGAAGGCGTATTCATGTCTTTGATCTTGGCTAAACCAAGGCAAGACGTTTGTTGCACAGTGTCATTCAAAAACATTATTTGCTGTGGGATGATACATGCTTTAAATAAAGCTTCTATCCCCTGTACTTGCCAATCTTTAGAACCCATCTTTAGATTTTGTGTCGATTGTGTCTTTCCAAAAGTCAAATCCTTGTCTAGACAATTGGGTAATAAAGGCTGCAGAATAAATCTGTTTTGTATTAGTTAACATAATTTTCTGTCCTGTTTTGTTTACATTTTCATAGTAAAATGTTTCTGGATCAGATGTATTGTACCCTGAAAAATATGGAAACGTATTTGCAAACGTTTTTGAACTACCCTTTGGCGGTGTAGGACAATGTTCCCATTGGTTAAACATAAACACATTTCTAGGTGTTGCAGATTTATGCAAGAAATAATGACCATAGTGGTTGTAACAATAAAGCTGTTCGTAGTCTGATGAACCCTCCAAGTATTCATTGTTAGAGAATGCAGCAGACCTTTCTAGATCAGACATCATGTCATTTACAGTCTCAAAGTCCCAATCATCAGAATAGGTACTGGAGGTAATAAAATCACTTAATGAAATTTTAAATAAATGTGGAATGTTCAAAAGTTCTGTTGGGCCGAATATATCGAAATCGATTTTGTCCCACACTATACCATCCTGTATAGGAACGGCTGTGATGTTCACTGCTGACAAGTCTCTTGCTTCACGATGGGATGATTTGTGTGGTTTTAATAGAAAGTTCACATTTTTACTTTCAGTGTCCATATGGATGTATCTGCCATTTATAAGCACGCTGATAGTCATAACCAAAGCTAGCCAAAACAGAAAGAAAAATATTCCAGAAATTATCCATAGTTCAATCCATGGTGAAACCAGATAAGTCTCTTTCAGGAAATGAAAAAGGTCTTGTACTTGTTGTTTGAAAGTTTTTTGTAGGGCTGGCGTCGTTTCAGTCTCACTTGGATCCTCAGAAAACATATCAAAGTTAATGAAATAGCCAGAAGCAGTTCGGTCAAGTGTTGGAATTGCATCAGGATTTGTTGAAATCGCTGGAACCAGTTGATCACTTGTTACGTTGGGGTAGACAGGTGTATCTGGACGAACTGTTACTTGAGTTTCAAGAGGGATGAGTTCCATAGCATTGTTGCTTAGTCCTTCATCTGTTACTGCTGAATTCTCGATGGTTATGATTCTTTCAGTCTGAACCTCTTGGATAATAGCGAGAGGAGTGCGTCTGCTACTAGGTCGGAGTCCACGAGGCCTACTATTTAGTATTGGCCACATACTGTGGTTTGATGAGGTCGATTGACACAAATCTTTTCTCCTTTTTTCCAGCAAGGGGCGGCAGAAGTACTGTTCTTGTTCCGTGGACGGCTAGGACAGTTACTGGTTGTCTGTAAGAAGGTCCAAATTCCTTTTTGTCCGCAATCTTCTCTCTGACTAGATCCCCAACTTTTGGGATCCAGACAGGCCTTGCTGGGACTGCCGGTGTTTCCCCTGTGGTGGTTGGCTTCAGGAACACGTTGCTTTGTTTCGATCTTAGTTCATTTAGATCCTGTAAAACAGCCAAACAATCTTTGATATCAAAGGGTTTATTTTCCACCACTGTGCCTTTACATTCGAGATCAGAAACCCACATTCTTGTCCCAAATAGGACCTCATATGGAGTGACCCCCCCTAGAGAACTTCTTGGCAAATTATTTAATAAGCGTTGGACCCCATAAAGATGTTTGACCCACCCATCACCCGAACCTAATACTCTAGCTGTTATAGACTGCTTTATGTCCCGGTTTTTCCTTTCCACAACAGAATTTCCCTCAGGATGAAACAGAGAGGAGTACCACAATGCTACACCCAAACTGGCCATGGCTTCTTTGTAAGTCCGAGAGCTAAACGCAGGGCCCTGGTCAGAATGTAGTGTGCCAATTGCGTATGTGCCGATAAAGACTCACAAATATTTTATAACTGTTCGAGCGTCAGCCGAGCGCTGAGGCCATATACATAGGAACCTTGAGCACGAATCCACTGCGACCATTATATATTTATAGTTACCGTCCCTTTGCAAGGGACCGCAGTGGTCCAGGTAAACACAAGCTAATGGTTTGTCTGAAATCAACAGGGGTGTCTGCGCAGGACGTTTCACTTTGGAGACTTTCATCTGTTGGCATATTTCACATTCCAAAACATAGTTTTTGGTCTGTTTCCTAATGCCAGGCCACCAATATCTTTGTTTTAGTAAAGATACTGTTGCAGAAACACCTGCATGGGCAGAGGCTATCCCCTCATGTGCTGCTAGGATTAGTCCTAATCTACGTTCCATGTTTGGAATTACCCTATCCCCTACTTCAGGGATTCGAGCAAAAGGAACGTTGTTCGCATCAATTACATAAGAGTACTTGAATGGAAATTTCTTTGGTAACGCTGCACCACTGCCTTTGCTTGAAGCATTGACAGCCAACAATATCTCACTGTCTATTCTCATTTTTGAACGAGTGATCGCAGCTACGGAAGCCGTCTGAATAGCCCCCTTTGCGGCTTCATCAGCCAATGAATTCCCTGCAACATGAACGCCATCACGTTGATGACTCAGCGTGTGTATCACGTGAGCTTTTGGTAGTTCGTTTCTCAACTGAACTACTTGTTCCCAAAGCATTTTATGCTTTATTGTGCCACCTTTTGCATCTTTGAACCCGTTTTGGAGCCAATTCTGTATATATTCATTATACGACTGAACACAGTAAAAAGAATCGCACACTATAAGTGTGGGGAATTCGCGATCTGTATTTTCAAGTGCCAGTTTGAATGCTTGTAGCTCAGCTCGCTGAGCTGTACAATCTCCTAGAGATTGAGTTTTAGTGACCATTGGTCTGAAGTTACCATCTTGCATGCGACCTTTAACAATTGCGCATGCTGCACTGTAAGCTTGCTTACTCCCTGTAGCGGGTTGTGCTGATCCGTCAGTATAAATTATAAATTCGTACTGATCTAGAGGCAGAATTTCAGTGGGCAGAGGACATTCATGTTCATATTGCAGGAACGCTTGTGTTTTTAAATCAGGATCAAAAACATATTCAACATTTGTTGCAGCAAGAGAATTAACCCATTGTATCCATCTAGGATGTAAAGCTTCTGCATTTGGAATGCTTTCTTTTGTAACCGCCTCTAAGGCTGGTACTGGAGTTACGACAATAATGCGTTTCCCTTGGGCTAGAGCTCTTTCTTTTGCTACAGCGGTTTGAACTGCTGTCAGTATTTTTTCTGTTGAAGTGAAGCGCATTTCTGCTTGTGTATACAAATGTGATTTGTATGCTGTTAGAAATGGGATCTCTAGTTGGCAAGGGCTTGCACCTTCGTCCAAGTAGGGACCCTTCTTCCTAGTCAGGGTAAGGGTGTTACACTCGTGAAGTAACCCCTGCTCACCCTCGTGGTAGCTTGGCACGAGCAGTCAGGCTTAATTCAGAGGCAGTGTGTAAAGCATTTGCACATAACCAACAGTAATACAGTGTAAGCACTACAAACGGACACCACACCAGTTTAGAAAAATAACCAATATTTTATATACTCAAGACAAGACCAATTACGACAAAAATCCACAATACTATACTTTACGAATGAATGCTTGATACGTTAACTTCTTCTTTGCAGGAATAGCACAAAAGCAAAGTTCGTACGAGTCGGTAGCTCTGTCCGAGCCTACCGCGATGCTGAAAACCACAGAGTCTAACAGTTCCGGCCGACCGCGTCGATACGGGCCAGCAGAGTCGTGAACAGACTCGGTTACAGTACCTTTCTCGTTGTGGCTGGTACGGAGTGTACGAGCCGGTCGGCGTTCGTCGCGGGTGCGGTGCAAGACGGAGCGATGCAAGGTGCGGTGTCCCTCGATGCGGTGCAGGCAGCGGCTCGATGAGCGTCGTGCAGACGGAGTCGGTGAGTCCAAGGCGTGCGATGCAGGGTGAGACGATGCTCGATGCGGTGCTGACAGGTTGCGATGCAGGTGACCAAGCCGGAGTGCGGGAGCTGGCGTCGGACAGCGGTGCGAGTCGGAGCGGTGCGTCGCAGACGTGCAAGCGGTGCCCCAAATGCGGTGTGGTCACGACTCTTGAGCCAGTTGCAGCGACCTCGTCGGTCGGGTCCGGTTGGTTCAGTGAAGCGATGCGATGCGAACTGTGGTGCCCACAGGTCACGGTGCAAGCAGCGGCTCGATGTTGGCGGCGTTGGACGTCGCCCACGGTGAGACCAGGGTTGCGATGCGAAGCGGGGCGATGCGGTCTGCGGTGCAAACAGGTCACCGGCCTGGGATGGATTCGGTTGACGGAGTCGGTTGCAGTTCCCTTCCTCTGTGGCAACTGAAACAGCGTTCCAGAAGCGGTACCCAGAGGCTTGTGAAGTCTTTGTAGTCCCTGAGACTTCTTAACAGGAGGCCAGCTCGGTTTCAGGCCCTTGGAGATACTCAGCACAAGTTTGTAGAAAGTTCAGTCCAGTCCTTTCACTGCCCAAGGCAGAAGCAGCAGCTGCAGGCCAACCCAACAAAGCAACAACACAGCAAAGGGGCAGTACTCCTCCTGGCAGCTCTTCCAGCTCTTCGTCTTGGCAGGTTCCTTGATTCCAGCGAGATCTAAATTCATGGGGTCAGGGCCCCAATATTTATATCCCAAATTCCTTTGTTCTCTGAAGGCAGAGAGGCCTTTGCCTAGTCCAAACCAGTTCTGGAGCACTTTGTTGACAAGTCTCCGTCCCTTCTTTCAGTGAGTAGGCCAGGGACATCAGACGCACCACAGGAGGTGGAGCCAGCATTGTGGAGGGAAGGCACTGTCCTATTCAGGGCCCAGGTGCGACCCCTCCCACCCATCTACATGTAGATCTTGCTATTCAGCCCTGTGCTGACTCACCCTGTCTCCTGGCATCCCCCAGCCCCTGTCACTCACACTCCAGACAAGGAATACACAACCTCGCAGAGGCAGGCTTGGATGGTTAGACAAGAAAATACCCACTTTCTAAAAGTGGTATTTTCAAACGCAGAATGTTAAAACCAACTTCACTAAAAGCTGCATTTTATCATTCTGAGTCCGGGCATACTAAACTCGAATTTCTACCATGTTCCCGGGGTCAGTTAGGATTATAAGCTGTAATAATCAAAACTGCCCGTTCTGGCCTAGGGGGAACAGGTAGCCTTGCAATAGTGAAAAACGAACTAGGCTGTAATTCACTATCAGGACATGCCGCACACACCCGGGCATGTCCTACCTTTCGCATACAACGCACCCTGCCCACAGGGATACCTTGGGCCTACCTTAGGGGTGACTAACATGTAGCAAAGGGAAGGTTTAGGGACTTGCAAGTGTGTGCACTTGCCAAGTCAACATGGCAGCCCCAGGCTGCGCACAGGCTCTGCGATGGCAGGCCCGAGTTACACTTTACGGGCTGTTTGCGTGGGTGGCACAATCCAGTGCTGCAGCCCACCAACAGCATTTGGTCTATAGGCCCTGGCACTCGCAGTGCACTTTACAAGGGACTGACACATAAACCAAATAGGCCAATCATGGAAACACCAATCCATAACACATTTTATACAGGAGCACTTGCACTTTCCCACTGGACCGCAGTGAGGAAAGTGCGCAGAATCATTACACCAGCAAAAACAGAGTCAAAACCGGGAGGTCAGAAAGCAAAAAGTCAGGGGAAACACGCCAAAAGATGCCAAGTCTAACACATGTCCCCTCCAGCTGAAAGTAGGGAGAACTACCCAACCCCATTGGAGTTCTCTTCACTAAGAGCGGAAGAACCTGGACAGACCCTCTGCGTTGGCGTGTTCTGTACCAGGACGGTGTTCCACCGTAAAGTCCATTCCCTGTAGGAGATGGACCACCTCAGCAGTTTTGGATTCTCACCCCTCATTTGCATCAACCATCTGAGGGGCCTGTGGTCTGTCTGAACCCGGAAGTGAGTCCCAAACAGGTATGATCTCAACTTCTTCAGTGCCCAGACCACAGCAAAAGCTTCCCTTTCTATGGCACTCCACCTCTGTTCCCTGGGAAGTAGTCTCCTGCTAAGGAAGACTACAGGCTGATCCAGGCCCTCTTCGTTCAGTTGTGAGAGCACCGCTCCACACCATGCTCTGAAGCGTCAGTCTGCACGACGAATTCCTTGGAGAAGTCAGGTGCCTTGAGCACGGGCGCCGTGCACATGGCTGCCTTCAGGGCATCAAAAGCTTTCTGGCAGGACTCAGTCCAAATCACTTTCCTGGGCTGCCTCTTAGAGGTCAGCTCTGTTAAGGGGGCAACGATGGTGCCATAGCCCTTAACAAATCTCCTATAGTAACCGGTGAGACCTAAGAAGGCTCTCACCTCTGTCTGGGTCTTGGGGGACTCCCAAGCCAGAATGGTGTCAATCTTGGGTTGTAGGGGCGCCACCTGGCCGCTTCCTACCTGGTGTCCCAAGTACACCACAGAACCCTGCCCGATCTGGCACTTACTGGCCTTGATCGTGAGGCCTGCACCTTGCAGAGCCCTCAACACTTTCTCAAGGTGCTGTAAATGTTCTTCCCAGCTGGAACTGAACACAGCAATGTCATCCAGGTAGGCGGCACTGAAATCCTCCAGCCCAGCCAACACCTGATTGACCAACCTCTGAAAGGTGGCAGGGGCATTCTTCAACCCAAAGGGCATCACCCGGAATTGGTAATGACCTTCTGGGGTTGAGAATGCTGATCTCTCCTTGGCCCCATAGGTTAGGGCAATCTGCCAGTACCCAGACGTCAAATCAAACGTGCTGAGGAACCGGGCAGCTCCCAACCGATCAATGAGCTCATCAGCTCTGGGGATGGGGTGCGCGTCAGTCCTGGTGACGGCATTGAGCCCACGGTAGTCCACACAAAACCGGAGTTCTGGGGTGGCACCGGGCGCCGCAGCCTTTGGGACCAAGACCACTGGGCTGGCCCAAGGACTGTGGGAGGGCTCAATCACCCCTAACGCCAACATCTTAGAGACCTCCTCCTTGTTGCTGGCTCTGACCCGGTCAGTCAACCTGTAAATCTTGTGCTTCACAGGAGGGCTGTCACCGGTGTCCACGTCATGGGTACACCAGTGAGTAACACCGGGGGTCAGAGAGAACAGTGGGGCGAACTGTCCCAACAACTGGCGACAGTCCCCCTGCTGCTCCTGAGTCAGAGTAGGGGAGAGGATCACACCCTCTACTGACCCATCATGCTCCTTGGTAGACAGGAGATCAGGGAGAGGCTCACTCTCCTCTTCCACCCCATCATCTGTCGCCAAGAGCATACTCACTTCGGACCTCTCGAAGTGGGGCTTGAGGCGGTTCACGTGAAGGACCCTCAAAGGGTTCCTTGGAGCCTGCAAATCCACCAGGTAGGTGACGTCACTTTTGCGCTCCTTTACCTCATATGGCCCAGTCCACTTGTCCTGCAAGGCACAAGGTGCCACTGGGGCCATGACCCACACTTTCTGCCCAGGTTGAAATTCGACCAGAGTGGCATTCTGGTCATACCATCTCTTCATTTCTTCCTGGCTTGCTTCTAGGTTCGCCTGAGCGAGTTTCCTGAAGCGGGCAGTTTGGTTTCTAAAGGCCAGCATGTAGCTAAATACATCCTGGGGAGTTTTCCTGGGAGCCGCCTCCCAGCCTTCCTTTACCAAACTCAGAGGTCCTCTGACAGGGTGGCCATACAGGAGCTCAAAGGGGCTGTACCCAAGAGACTTCTGAGGCACCTCCCTGTATGCAAAGAGTAGGCATGGCAAGAGGACGTCCCACTTACGCCTCATGGGTTCTGTTAGACCCTTGATCATGCCTTTCAAGGTCTGGTTGAATCTCTCCACCAGACCGTTTCCTTGTGGGTGGTAAGGAGTGGTGAACTTGTAGGTTACACCACACTCCTTCCACAGGGATGTCATATACTTCGATATGAAATTGGTCCCCCTATCAGAAACCACCTCTCTGGGGAATCCCACACGGGAAAAGATCCCCATTAACGCCCGGCCCACCACTGGCGCCGTCGTTGTCCTGAGAGGGATTGCCTCCGGGTACCGGGTGGCATGGTCCACCAAGACCAGGATGTACCTGTTGCCCATGGCTGTCTTGGGATCCAGTGGCCCCACAATATCCATCCCTACCCTTTCAAAGGGTGTTCCAACAACAGGAAAAGGTTGGAGAGGAGCTTTGACCTTCCTCCCACTCTTACCACTTGCCTGGCAAGTTTGGCAAGACCTACAGTGTGCATCTGACTGCCTTCGCATTTGGGGCCAAAGAAGTGGGTGACAAGCCTGTCAAAGGTCTTGTCCTGCCCCAAATGTCCTGCCAAAGGCACGTCATGAGCCAGACCCAGTAGGAAGGTCCTGAAGCGCTGGGGTACCACCAGCACACGGGCTGACCCAGGCTCAGCAACCTTAGGCTCACTGTATAGGAGACCACTCTCCCAGTAGATCAGATGTGACCCGGACTGATTACCAGCTGCCTGGTCTGCAGCCTGCCGCCGCAGACCCTCCAGAGTAGGGCACTCGTTCTGCTCCCTGCAGAACTCCTCCCTGGTGGGACCCCCTTCTTGCTGCCAATGGGTCAGCTCAGAGATGTCTCCCAGTTCGGCTACCTGCTCCCCTGTAGGCACCGGGCGTCCCCCTCGAGGTCCGCCTCCTCCCGGTCCGTGGGAACTCGGGGGCCGGTTTCCCGCGCCCCCTGCCCTTTCTCTTGGCAGGGACTTGGGCCACTGTTTCAGGCTCCAAGTCCTCTTGATCACCCTTTTTGGCTGCCATTGACCGAGTAGACACGCATGCCCACTCTGGCAACCCAAGCATCTCCAAGTGAGACCTGAGCTCAACCTCCTTCCATGAGGACTGCTCCAGGTCGTTTCCTAGCAGACAATCTACAGGCATGGTAGGGCTCACAACCACCCTCAAGGGACCTGAGACCCCCCATTCAAAGGGAACCTGCGCCACCATACACTGGCGCTCAGAGTTGTCGACAGCAACTACTTGGTGGAATGCTCCTGGGACTACTTGCTTCTCAGACACCAGGTGACACCGGACTGAGGTCACACTGGCTCCAGTATCTCTGAGAGCCTCTACCCTGTTCCCCTTAATGGTCACCCAGGTGCTATATTTCTTTGTGTTAGGGGGCACCTGGTTTCCTGGGACCATCTCACTGTCCCCTAGTGAGACAAGGGTCATTTCTGCGGGATCCCCACCCTCCTGTGGGCACCCCTCCTCCCCAAGCGCTACACTAGCCAACACTTTGGACTGTCCACCGGTGGGTGGCTGTGTCCCCCTTCGGGCACTTGGGGTCCCCCTTAAGTGACCTACCTGGTCACATGCATAACACTTGCGGGGGCCGGTCTCAACAGGCTTCCCTGTGGAGACCCCTTTCTTCTTATCACCGGGGGGCTGGGAACCTTTACCCTGGGTATTAGTTTGGGGCCCTTTAGAGAACTCCTATGCTTTACCCTTGTCCCCCCCACCTTTCTGCTGGGGACCCTGCCCACCTTTGGCTGAGTCTCCCCCAAATGCTTTCTTGTGGACCCTGGTACTCACCCAGAGGTCCGCTTCCATAGCAAGCTTCCTGGGGTCAGTTAGCTTACTATCAACTAGGTGCTGGCGCAGATCTGCAAAACATAGACTAGACAAGTGCTCCCATGCAATCAAGTTGTAGAGTCCCTGAAAATCTGTTACACTACTGCCCTTTACCCAACCATCCAGTGACCTGCAGAACACATCCACACATTCCAACCAAGTGTTGGCATCAGACTTCTTACTGGACCTGAACTGATCCCTGTACTTTTCAGGAGTAAGACCATACTTCGTGAGAAGGGCATCCTTCATGTCAGCATAGGTGAGGTGATACCCCTTACCCAAAGCTATCAGAGCATCCCTTGCTTCTTCAGGGAAAAGTGGCCACAATCCTGCTCCCCAATTCTCCTCAGGGACCCCATTCATGTGTATGGCTGCCTCATAACCCTGAAACCACCTTTGTATGTCATCCCCCTTCTTGAACTCCTTGCCTACGTTCTTGGGAATGTGCACAATCCTGTCTGCCTTTCTGGACGAATTGCTGCCACCATCTGAGCCTGACTTACTCCTAAGTTCTAGCTCCTTCAGTTCTCTCTCATGCTCTAAGAGCATCTTCCTCTCTTCTATGGCCAATCTCTTCTCCTCCCGCTCACTCTCCAGTCTGAGCTTCTGCAGCTCAAACTGCCTTGCCTCCCGCCTGTCCTCCAGCTCCTCTGGGGACAGACTGCTGCTGCCTGACCTGGCGGGTTCCCCCTACCCAAAAGCACATCCACCCTGGAAATAGGCTCCTCCACCTCCTCACTGAGATTACCAGGCTGCCCATTGGCATGTCTGGCTGCTACCCAGGCCCTCAGCGCCTTCTGTAGCTCCTCCTTCCTTGTGAGAGCCTTTAATTTGGACTTTCAAGTTTTACAAATCGCTCGTAGCTCCTTTACGGCGTAGGATTCCAACCTATCCTCCTCAAAGATAACTTCCAGAGATGCAACGGATGATGCAATTGATTCAGGCATGACAAAAGTAGTGAGTTGAAAACTGGCAAGATCAAAAATAGGCCAAAAGAAAAAGAACCAGTATGTGGTACGTAATGGTCTGCGATATGGTAGTAGTGCACACCAATCACTGTAAGTCAAGTGCAAACACAAGTCCTATCCTCACCGCTGACAACCAATGTTAGAAATGGGATCTCTAGTTGGCAAGGGCTTGCACCTTCGTCCAAGTAGGGACCCTTCTTCCTAGTCAGGGTAAGGGTGTTACACTCGTGAAGTAACCCCTGCTCACCCTCGTGGTAGCTTGGCACGAGCAGTCAGGCTTAATTCAGAGGCAGTGTGTAAAGCATTTGCACATAACCAACAGTAATACAGTGTAAGCACTACAAACGGACACCACACCAGTTTAGAAAAATAACCAATATTTTATATACTCAAGACAAGACCAATTACGACAAAAATCCACAATACTATACTTTACGAATGAATGCTTGATACGTTAACTTCTTCTTTGCAGGAATAGCACAAAAGCAAAGTTCGTACGAGTCGGTAGCTCCGTCCGAGCCTACCGCGATGCTGAAAACCACAGAGTCTAACAGTTCCGGCCGACCGCGTCGATACGGGCCAGCAGAGTCGTGAACAGACTCGGTTACAGTACCTTTCTCGTTGTGGCTGGTACGGAGTGTACGAGCCGGTCGGCGTTCGTCGCGGGTGCGGTGCAAGACGGAGCGATGCAAGGTGCGGTGTCCCTCGATGCGGTGCAGGCAGCGGCTCGATGAGCGTCGTGCAGACGGAGTCGGTGAGTTCAAGGCGTGCGATGCAGGGGTGAGACGATGCTCGATGCGGTGCTGACAGGTTGCGATGCAGGCGACCAAGCCGGAGTGCGGGAGCTGGCGTCGGACAGCGGTGCGAGTCGGAGCGGTGCGTCGCAGGCGTGCGGCGGTGCCCCAAATGCGGTGCGGTCACGACTCTTGAGCCAGTTGCAGTGACCTCGTCGGTCGGGTCCGGTTGGTTCAGTGAAGCGATGCGATGCGAACTGCGGTGCCCACAGGTCACGGTGCAAGCAGCGGCTCGATGTTGGCGGCGTTGGACGTCGCCCACGGTGAGACCAGGGTTGCGATGCGAGGCGGGGCGATGCGGTCTGCGGTGCAAACAGGTCACCGGCCAGGGATGGATTCGGTTGACGGAGTCGGTTGCAGTTCCCTTCCTCTGTGGCAACTGAAACAGCGTTCCAGAAGCGGTACCCAGAGGCTTGTGAAGTCTTTGTAGTCCCTGAGACTTCTTAACAGGAGGCCAGCTCGGTTTCAGGCCCTTGGAGATACTCAGCACAAGTTTGTAGAAAGTTCAGTCCAGTCCTTTCACTGCCCAAGGCAGAAGCAGCAGCTGCAGGCCAACCCAACAAAGAAACAACACAGCAAAGGGGCAGTACTCCTCCTGGCAGCTCTTCCAGCTCTTCGTCTTGGCAGGTTCCTTGATTCCAGCGAGATCTAAATTCATGGGGTCAGGGCCCCAATATTTATATCCCAAATTCCTTTGTTCTCTGAAGGCAGAGAGGCCTTTGCCTAGTCCAAACCAGTTCTGGAGCACTTTGTTGACAAGTCTCCGTCCCTTCTTTCAGTGAGTAGGACAGGGACATCAGACGCACCACAGGAGGTGGAGCCAGCATTGTGGAGGGAAGGCACTGTCCTATTCAGGGCCCAGGTGCGACCCCTCCCACCCATCTACATGTAGATCTTGCTATTCAGCCCTGTGCTGACTCACCCTGTCTCCTGGCATCCCCCAGCCCCTGTCACTCACACTCCAGACAAGGAATACACAACCTCGCAGAGGCAGGCTTGGATGGTTAGACAAGAAAATACCCACTTTCTAAAAGTGGTATTTTCAAACGCAGAAATGTTAAAACCAACTTCACTAAAAGCTGCATTTTATCATTCTGAGTCCGGGCATACTAAACTCTAATTTCTACCATGTTCCCGGGGTCAGTTAGGATTATAAGCTGTAATAATCAAAACTGCCCGTTCTGGCCTAGGGGGAACAGGTAGCCTTGCAATAGTGAAAGACGAACTGGGCTGTAATTCACTATCAGGACATGCCGCACACACCCGGGCATGTCCTACCTTTCGCATACAACGCACCCTTCCCACAGGGGTACCTTGGGCCTACCTTAGGGGTGACTAACATGTAGCAAAGGGAAGGTTTAGGGACTTGCAAGTGTGTGCACTTGCCAAGTCAACATGGCAGCCCCAGGCTGCGCACAGGCTCTGCGATGGCAGGCCCGAGTTACACTTTACGGGCTGTTTGCGTGGGTGGCACAATCCAGTGCTGCAGCCCACCAACAGCATTTGGTCTATAGGCCCTGGCACTCGCAGTGCACTTTACAAGGGACTGACACATAAACCAAATAGGCCAATCATGGAAACACCAATCCATAACACATTTTATACAGGAGCACTTGCACTTTCCCACTGGACCGCAGTGAGGAAAGTGCGCAGAATCATTACACCAGCAAAAACAGAGTCAAAACCGGGAGGTCAGAAAGCAAAAAGTCAGGGAAACACGCCAAAAGATGCCAAGTCTAACATATGCTATTGGTACTTTTTCACCCTTATTAAATGTTAAATAGGTGAATCCGCATTGACCCGAAATTGTTCAGATCACTAAATTGCGTGTATTTACGCGTATTTGTAAGTGATTTGTTGCTAACATGTTAGCTTGGAGTGAACGCAGGATTTCTGTGTGTTCCTGTGTCCAATGTTTTGTTGAAAAATCAGGTTTGATTAATTTGTAGAGAGGTTTAACCCTTTCTGCGTAATTTAGAATGTAAGTTCTTCCAAAATTTAGGAAACCCAAGATGGACTTGAAATTTTTCAGCGGTTTTGGAGGTTGGAGCAGCGTGCACTTTTCTAAAAAGTTAGCTGCCAGGCTCTTGCCTTCACTTGAAAGCTCATATCCTAGGAAAAGGACATTGAGATGGGCAATTCTGGATTTTTAAAGTTGAATTTATAGCCTTCAGAGGCGAAGCCCAATATAATGGTACTCACCCTGTTCAAGTGCCTATCTAGGCCATCATCTGTCAGATAGATGTCATCGACATATGACAATGCCTCATTATCATAAATTTGTAGTAACTCTGTTACTCTTGCTGAGAATAACCCCGGGCTGTTTTTGAACCCTTGTGGGAGTCTACAAAATTGACGCTGGGTCCCGATTATTGAGAAAGCTGTTAAGTACCTGCTTTCAGGGGGGCGCTAGAGGGCGCACGGCAAAATGGCCGCACTGGTGTGAGGCTCTGCCCGGCCGAGCCGATATCCGACCATTATCTGCTGCCATACGGGGTAAAAGTACCCGCAAACCACTGGAGTGCCTCCCGGAACCGAAGCGGCACCATAGGGCAGGATAGCTGGGCCGGCGACGTCAGTGGGGACACGCTGGCGGCGATTGACAGTGCGGAGGCTGCCACTCAGAAAATGGCGACTGCTACTCGGGCGTAGGCCTCCCTGGGCCGGCATGCTGTGTTGCTGTCCTGCAACTGCCTACTGTCCGTAGCGACGCTGTGTGCTGGACTCTGCGGCAGCGGCGGCCCCCCCCCGGTGAGGCCGAGGGCCTGGTGAGGGAACTGCGCAGTGGAGCGGCGGAACGCTACTTGACTGCTGGGCCTGCAGCTGCGGGGACGCAAACGGCAGCACTGACATCGGCTGCGACTACCTGTGGACCCGGACGCCCATCGGCGCCGGTTGCGGTGAGTGGGGTGCACGGCTGGGCCTGGGCTACAGCTGCGTAGGTGGGTGCGGGCCCGGGCCTGGGCTGCGGCCTGCGAACTGCGGCTGGTGCGGGGCATAGGGGATTTTGGCTGTTGCGGCTACGGAGGGGCCACGGAGGAGATTGCTGCCTGCCTGCTGCCCCGGGTATTCACCAACGCTGGATGCTGGCATACATGAGAGTCTGTGGCGAGTACTCCCCCCGGCTTGAGGTGTGATCTTGGGGCAATATCGCTACTACCCCCTTGGCGCACTTGGTGGGTCTGCACTGGAGGGGTCCCATATTGATACCCAGTGGGTGATGCTGCAACCTTTCCACCCCCCTCCAGCCGTGGTGTCGGCGCTCTGTGGTGGTGCTGCCTACTCGCTCTGGGTGCCAGGAGGCGCATATACTGGGCACACCATTGGGAGATACAATTGACCAGCGATCGGCGAACTGGGCTGAAGCGACTACTGGGGCTACATAGGCACTGATCCCCTCAGTGAGGGGAGTGCAGGTGTAAAATGGGGAAGACGGACAAGTCCCAGCCGCGCTTGACATTCGACCTGCGCAAGCCCGCGAAAACTGCGCTAAAGGCGGCCTCTGACTCGGAGGCGGATGCGCAGGCGGACGGCCCTACCACACTAGAAAGCACGCTGCTAGCCATGCAGCGCTCTCTACAGACCATAGAAGGCACGATGGCCTCGGTCAACAACCGCCTTGATCATGTGTCCTCCCAGCTGGAGAAACAGAATGCACGCATGGGGGAGGTGGAGCAGAGGGTGTCTGACACCGAGGATGGTTTGAGCACTGTCGCAGAAAAAACGTTGAATATGGAAAAAATACTGGCCGTGATTCAAGCCAAGAATGAGGAGTTAGAGGCGAGATCGAGGCGCAGCAACATCCGCATCACAGGCCTACCGGAGTCCACAAATGTGGGGAAAATGGAGACGTATATCGAAGGCCTGGTGTCAGAGATCTTCGGGCCTGAACATCTCTCCAGAATGTTCATTGTGGAGCGAGCCCACCGCTCGCTAGCTGCCCGTCCGGCCCCGGGGGCTCCTCCCCGCCCTATAATTGCCAGGATCCTAAATTACAGAGACCGGGACACAATCTTACGGCTCGCCAGGGAGAAGGGTTCGATAATACATCAGGGCAACGCGCTCTCCTTTTTTCCCGATTTTACGGTGGCAGTGCAGGCTGCCCGCCGTGAATTTGGCTCCGTAAAAAAGCTCCTACAGACCAATGGGGTCCCATACGCCATGCTGTATCCAGCTCGTCTTCGCATTGGCGGGGACGGTGACTCCAAGATCTTTGCTTCTCCTAAGGCCGCGATGGAACACGCTAAACATCTGAAGCGACAGCGACGAGAGTCTGGTACAGCTCCCGAGGACGAATAGAAATAAAAAGATGGGAACACCTACCTGAACTGGCACGCACATTAAGTTTTTTATATTGGCTGGTAGACGAGGGGCGTTTAACTCTATTGGAACATGTGGACGCTATACAACATGTGTTACTGGACATTGGAGCTGGCTGGGTTATTGTCCTTAACTGGCTTCCCTCCCCTGAGCTGCTGCCTTATAATTCTTCCTATAGTTTTGGGGATTGGCGCTGCTTGACCGTAGCCGGTGGGGACCTGCTGGTTGTTTGTCCGTGTGGGGTGGGCGCTGGTGTCGGGGTCATGGCACTAATACACATCTGTGACTGTAAATATGGGCGATTCCCCTGTATTGGCAATTAGTAGACCTACTCGGCCACCTCCTGTTTTGTGGGAGGTTAGTAGCACTCAGTGCCCCCCGTAAATGGGTATACCCCAAAGTTGCGTTTGGTTTATTGGGATAGGGGAGGGGGGAAGGGTTGAGCTATGGGATGGCTTTGGCGTGTTGGGGAAGCTAACGTGGGTGGGGGGAGGAAGGGTCCTGGGCTGGGCAGGCAGAACGTGGGGCTTTATTGATCAAACTATCACTGTGTGGGTGGGCACGGATTCGTGGTTATCCTTGAAGAAGATTGTCCATTCTTATGTTTCTAATGTCCCACTATGGCCGGCCGGCTGCAATGACTTCTCCATTTAAATTCCTGACTTGGAATGTTCGAGGCTTGAACACACCTAAAAAGATTAGATCTGTAATTGCCTATTTAGATCGGGTGGGTGTCCATGTTGCCTTACTACAGGAGACACATTTAACCCGGGAGTCAGCTGGTAAGATAGGCGCACGCTGGTCGTGCGTAAAGGTTGCCTCGTCCTTCTCCAGTTATTCTAGGGGCGTGCTCATCCTGGTAAAGAGAGGTGTGCCTTTCACTGTGGTTAAATCGGAGACGGATGACAGCGGACGAGTGGCGATGGTGCATGGATGCTTGGGGGTGAAAGTGTGCTGATAGTTAATGTCTATGGTCCGAATGTGGATGACCCCTCTTTTTATTCTGATGTGTGGCGGAGAATATCGAAGTTCCCCCCAGCGGCGATAGTGTGGGGGGGAGATTTTAATTTGTGTTTGGATGCAGCCATGGATAGGGTAAGTAGTGGTATGTTGCGGCCTAAACTTGCGACAGATATGCTGCTAGGCCTGATGGATACTGGTCAACTAATTGATATCTGGCGCTCACGGAATCCAGAGGCCCGGGAGAGCACTTTCGCTTCGGCGGCCCATGGTTCCTGGTCCTGCATTGATTTTTGGCTCGTCTCGGCGCAGGTCTGTAATTGGACTACAGTAGTGTCGCATGAGGCACGTACTCTGTCGGACCATTCCCCTGTACTTCTGGAGCTGCAGATCCCGACCTACCAGAGACCGCCCTTTGCGTGGAGGCTTCAACCTTCAGAGCTCAAAGACCCGGTCTTCCACCAGACCGTGGCTGAGGCAATCAGGAATTACTTTCTGGAAAATGAAGGATCGGTAGACAGCGCGGGCACGCTCTGGGAAGCGTTTAAGGTTACCATAAGGGGAACCTGTATTGGAGCGCAGTCTGGTATCCTGCGAGATATTCGCCGTAGAATACGGAAATTGACATCTGATATATCTCAGCGGGAGCGAGAATTCGAGTCTGACCCATCCTCAGTTAAACTTGCGGCCATGAGGGAGCTTATCTTGGAACACAATGAGGCGGTGGATCAGGAGCTCTCACATTGCTCCAGACGGCGGATAGCGCGCTACTACGGGGAGGGGGGCAGACCGGGCCGCTCGCTAGCACAAAAACTTTCGGAACCGCGCCGTCAAGTTGACTTTGCGGAGCTGTTGGATGAAAATGGGATCGCCCGTCATTCAACTGTGGACCTCTGCGATACGGTTTTGCAATTCTATACAAGTCTCTATGCCACAAGAGAGTCTCCATCGGCAGTGGAGATAGATGCCTATCTCGACGAAATAGCGTTAGGATGGTTATCTCCAGCACATCGAGAACACCTCGTACAACCATTCGGAGTGGAGGATGTCAGGGAAGCTATCACGTCGTTACCAACCTGTAAAGCCGCAGGACCTGACGGGCTACCTGGCGAATTTTACAAAACCTATGCAGCGGACCTGGCCCCTCGGCTCCTGGCTGTATATGCAGAGGCGTATGATAGTGGGACACTGCCGCATTCCCTCCGGGAGGCCCTCCTGGTCACCCTATTGAAACCAGATAAGCCCCCAAATCAATGCGGCTCCTACCGACCTTTGTCCATCATCAATATCGACGCAAAGATTCTCGCCAAAATGATCGCCACCAGGCTGCAGCCGTTGGTTCCTCTACTGGTGTTGCCTGATCAGTCCGGCTTCGTCACGGAGCGTTCTACGACACACAACTTGCGCACGCTCTTCGCCACGCTACACTACTTTGAACCTGATTTCCAGGCGGTGGCCGTATTACTTGATGCGGCTAAGGCCTTTGACTCGTTGCAGTGGCCATTTATGTTTGCCGTGCTGGGCCGCATGGGCTTCCCGCCTTTTTTTCTGCAGTGGATTAGGGTGCTTTACAGCGGACCGGTGGCTCGCGTTCGGGTTAATGGATGGGTGTCCTCATTGTTTTGCATTGAACGGGGTACAAGGCAGGGATGCCCTCTGTCCCTATGCTTTTCTCTTTGGCGCTGGAGCCCCTCGCCTGTATGCTGCGTCAGAAACATGCTGCGGCGGCTCTGAGGTTCAGGCTGCGACCCTTAATTGTCTCACTGTACGCAGATGACATGCTGCTGTATGTTCGCAAACCTGCTACGTACCTATCTGCGCTGCTGCGAGAATACGTAAAATTTGAAAGATTCTCGGGCCTGGGGATTAACTGGTCCAAATCCGTAGTGTTTCCGTTAACTGCACGAACGGCTGAGGTCGAGGTGGACTTCCCATTGGCCTGGACATCGGACCCGGTCAAATATCTTGGAGTTTGGGTGCACAGGGACCCAACTGTCGTTGTCTCCGAGAACTATGGTCGCACGGTTTCACGTATATCTGAACAAGCCGTGCGGTGGGCACACTTGCCTCTCTCATTAGCCGATAGAATTGCTGTTGTGAAGATGGTCTTTTTACCCAAGCTGTTGTATTTTTTCGTTAACATCCCTATCAAACTGAATATGGCACTGTTCCGCACGTTACAGTCTGCGCTCTTAACATTTGTGTGGGGTGGTAAGAAGCCCCGGTGTCGATGGGAACTGCTGGTGCTGCCATTTGACCGCGGTGGTTTCGAGGCCCCAGACTTTCGTCTTTATTATCTATGTGCGCAGGCGCAATTCGCACATTACTGGCATTTCCCACAGCGCTTTCAGCCCCACGTGGCGATTGAATCAGATGCTGTTTTTCCTCTTCCAGTACAGGCAGTTGCGCTTTCGGGGGGAACAGGGGCCCACGAAATGAGATCAACCCCACGCAGTGCACGGCGTGGGCGTGGCGAATGCTTGCACTCCGGGCTCAACTTTCTTACCTATACGCTTCATCCGTACCATTAGTCTCACATCCCGATATCTCTGCGGCACGAGAGTCGACGGCCAGGAAGGAGCTCACGGCTGCGGGCATCACCACACTGGGCGACTTGTATGAGGGCGGTAAATTCAAAGACTTACGGGCGGCGCAGGGTGGCGTAAATCGACATTTTATGTTTAACTTTACCTATGTCCGGGTCCGGCAAGCTGTCCGTGCGGCATATCCAAATTATCCAACCGAACCAACCACTCTGCAGGCGCTGCAGGTGATGCTCTCCGGTGCGTCCCGAAGGGGTCTCATTACTAGGCTGTATAACGCCTCGCTGCGGGAACGGGAGCAAGAAGACTCCCCCTCGTGTGTACGGTGGGGAACGATGTTGGGCACCCCTATTACACCTGAGACCTGGCGGGAGTGTTGTCGGCTCACGGGACGTCTCACAGCTAATTGTAACCTCCGAATTATTCATTTTAAATTCCTACATCAGGTATATTACACCCCCTACAACTGCATAAATATGGTCTGAGAGAGGCTGCTAACTGTGTGAGATGTGGAGCCCCGGATGCGGATTTTCTTCATGTGGCTTGGATGTGTCCGGGTGTGCTTGCGTTCTGGACTGCGGTGACGACCATGCTTACGGCGGTTGTGTCAGAACCTGTGTGCTGTACCCCTGAGATGTGCTTGCTGGGCCACGTCAAACCTCTCAAACCATGTAACAGGCGCCTAGTGGCACTCTCGACTCTTTTTGCAAAAAGGGCAGTAGCGCAATGCTGGGGAGCCAAGGTAGTACCCACTGTTAAGAAATGGCTTAAGGACTTACTATACTGTAGGGATCAGCTTCGGATATATGGCGAAGAACTACCTGAGTCTTCCCGCCCCAAGGACTTTTGGGCTCCCCTTGCAATATATTTGATGTCTCACCCTGATCTGGCATGAATGATGGATGCCCCCGGGAGAGGGACCAGTTGGCAAGCATGGTAGGCGCTGTCTCCCTTTGGGACGTTACTACAGGTGTGTTCGAGTTGGCTGGCCATAGATGTGGACTGTGTAGGAGAGTTTTTATCACTGTCACCACCCACCATGCATACGTTGATTTTTTTGCAATAAGCAAAGTGTTTTGGAAATCTGTTAAGGATCTGCCTGGGAGGGAGGGTAAGGGGGGGGTATGGGAGGGAAGTACTGCGAAATTATTTTTCTGAGTTCATTGAATTGATTATTGGCTTGTATATACCGAGTTGTAACTATGCACTAAAATCAATAAACAAAATAAAAAAAGAAAAGAAAAAAAAATAATAATAATTCATAAACAAATTTAAAAAAAAAAAAAAAAGTACCTGCTTTCAGGTGCTATGTTTTGACAAAAGAAACCATTTGAAATGTCTAATGTGGTTTTATATTTTTTACGCACAACGTTATTCATTAATGCTGTACTATGTGCATTTTGCACTGCAAATGTTTTGGAACAAGTGTTCAAGTGTCTGTAATCCAAAACTAGATGATATGTATTGTCTGGTTTGGATACAGGAAACAAAGGATTGTTCATTGAGGAGGTGCATGTTTCAATCACCCCTTGCTATTCAAGTTGATCTAAGATCTCCCTGACCTGTTTTTTAGCTTCTTGCTTTGTGCAGTAGGTTGATTTTTTAGATGTATTTTGTGGTGAGGTGAGTCCTCATCCCATCCTACATGATTTTTGTATAATGCTGGGGCCTGGGCAACTGCCCATTTCCTGGCAGAAGTATATTTTAGGTGAATTTGAATATGGTTGGAGAAGGCAGGCATAATGATGTCCTCGCCATGTGGGCACTCCCTGACAAAATTTGGTGGCCAATCCTTTTCTGCTAGAAGTATATCATAACCCCTTGAAAGTTTCTCCCAAAGAGTATTTTCACTTTTCTTGGTATGTCTCCCTCCATTCGGAGTGTTATTTCATATAACTTTTGTGGAGTACTAACCCTGGTGTCTACAGTCTCTACTGTGATGTACTCATTCAAGTCCACTATCTCCAGAAGTTCCTTCAGGTTCTGGCGAGCTATTGTTACTTCTGCTGCACTGTCCAGCATTGTCTGAGCCCATTCTCCGTTCTTGAGCTGTGTTCTCAGTATCCTCGGCATGTCTGATCTTCAGACCTGCTACCTTCTTTTTTGTGAATTGAGGTTTTGATTTATTTTTCTGAACGTGTTTATAGTCTTTGGATTTCACACGTTCTTCTCTGTGTTCTGACCGTCCTCTTCTTTCTGATGTCTGTGACGATATCTGAAAGGTACGAGAGGAACGTGTATCAGTATCTTGATACCTGTCAGGCTTTCTTAAATTATCCCTATTCCTGAGGTTATACCTCCTTTCAGAGGGCTCCTTTTGAGGAGACCTACCTCGGGATTGAGAACGTGTCTCGTTTGAATTTTGTTTATTAGTTTCCCACTTCTTTTTAGAAGATGTAGGATTTTGTTTAATAGAGTCCTTCTCAGGACTTTCAATAGTTTTGGCTTCAAAGGTTTTCCACCCAAACTATCTCTGCCTAATTCTGCATAAGATTGTTCTATTATTCTGGGTAGTTCATGTTGATGTTCTGTTACATCAAATTCCCTTAAGCGTTGGCGGATCGCCACTGATGCTGCCTCCCCTTTAATATTAGATAATATTATTGTTGAGACCTGGTCGAAGTTTTTCAGTAATTTCATACCTAAATACAGAGCAGGTTCTGCCCCGTATTCGTTTTGAATTTGTTTCAGGACATCTGGTATTACTGCAATTGATGGAACACCATGTGTTTTAGTATAGATGGCAGCAAAGACTGCGCCCCAAGTGGTGCAGTCTTCCAGTTGTGGTGTGATCCCCATTGGTAAACAGATTGTTAGGATTCTGTGTTTCTCATAAGGGCTAGTATTTGGAAATACTGCTTCGATTTGAGTAATTTTTGAGCTATCCAGAATGGAATTTGTTCACGTTTTGTGGGCATTTTACCCATGATTCCGTGTAAAGTCTGTGGAGTAATTTTTAGTGTATTCCCCTGTTGAGGGGTTTGATTTGGAATGGTCATTGGTGGTTGGACTGTGAAAGTCCGCATGACATATTGGACTAATTGTCTGTAAATTTTTAGTAACTCTTGTAGTTGAGTAAGTAATTCCTCGTCTGACATTACATCGATGTCAGGATGAGGTGTGTAGCCGGCTAGAATCGGCCATGTTGCTCCTGGTCTTCCTAGTGGACCGAGCCTGGTAATGTTTTTGTGATGTTTTAGAGGCGCCTTTAAACCAGAGATTATGCTCCTGGTATGTGAGTGGAATTTCAATATCCTCGACAGGAATATATTCCTCTGGTGGTTCATCTTCTTTAAAGAAGTGAAATAGTTTTGTTACTGGATTTGATTCTGGGAATACTATCCATGAATAGAATACCTCTGTCTGAAAGGATTCGTGTGCCTCTATCACGAAAACTGCTCTACCACCTCTTGGTGTTAGGCCATGTTTTATAAGTTTTAGAGTGATGGCTCTTCTTAAGTTTGGAGGGATGTTTATAACACCCTCATCGGTTTCATTTAAACCTGTAAAATTAAAAGCTGTTACGACTGGGTCAGCCGCAGCTACACCGTTCTCGGTGCCATTATCCCTGTGTAGGGACATTTGTTTTTTGAAAAATGTAGAACAAGTTTCAAGGAAACAAAAGATAAGGTGCACAATATTTTGGAACACTGTGTCCTTCAACGTTGAACAAACCAAACAGCTAATATATATAGGATTTTTTGTCCTATTTAGCTTTGGCGGATACTTAACCCTACCCACTCCAGACGTCTTATGGAGTATGTGAGTAGGGGTCTCTGAGAGAAAAGCACGACTGAGTTACTCAGTATCTAGCATTAAATTAGTGCCTTACCAAACATTGGGCTCCATGTAGTGTAGTTCCTATTTCTCTAATAGGCTCTGCGCATTGGAATAATATACCCTATAGATTTGACATAGGACTGAGGTCAGTATGTCCCTATCGAGTATATTAAACTTAATTACTTTGTGCCAGCTAACTCAGAGGCCACTAGAATCTCCTTGTAAACAAGAAGGGAGTAGTTTCTGGCAACCGCATAAACATGACAACTTTGTTTCCCTTTAGAATCGGAACACTCTCAGAATCATGGAAACAATAGATAACAGTTTCACTCAGCTAATCGTGCATGCTTAGTTTCTTCAGAGTTACACAGAAAGAATAGACAGGCATTTCAATAAAAGGATTTATTGAACAGTCTTGTTTCTCGTGTAAGAGATATGAGCTGTTATGATCACAAGACAGTATGCGAGATATATAATGTACAGCGTAAGCAGTAGAAAGAAATAATACTGCGCTAGCATTATCTTTTAGCTATGACACATATATTCATATACATAAATAACATAAGCTAAAAATGCGAGTACTCATAAGATGCTTATCTAACTAGTTCTACCCCAGTGTACCTAACCTAAGTGTAGTGCAAGGTAAGAAGTAGGCGAAGTATTCTATAGTATGGTATGCTATAGTCTAGTATGGCAAGAGTCCCTCTAGGTTCTAGTCAGCTCCATACCTTGAGAATGAGAGAGGTGGGAATCTCCTTCCGGGTCTCGAACTCTAACACCCCGCGAAGGGAGTCAGAACACTGGAAGCTGGATTCTCTCCGAGCAGGGATGACAGCGTCTCTTGTCAGTGCGTCAGGCCGGGACACGGGCTCCTCTAAAGTCGAGGTCTCCTACTACTTGCTTGGGCAAGGGAAGGTATATTTATACCCGGTAGGTGCCTATGGAATGTTAGCATTGACGTAAAGTCGGGCAGAGGAAGACGTCAGGAATGAACCCTTAAGGTATAGCGGTTCATGCATAATAAATGAATTCTTGGAGAAATCAATAATCCTGTGCTAGGGGAACTCCCAAGAGCTTAAGGGTCTGGTTTCTAAGAACTCGTTGTGACGTTAGGGTGGACGGATGTAAGTGACCATGCCTGTATTTGGATAGCATGGCTAATGCCTAAATAAGGACTGGGATCTAATGCCTATATATGGGCAATGCGAATTGTGCCTATATAAGGACATGTTTCAGGAAAACCTATATGCGGACACCTAAAGCGGAATACAGCACTGCCACTGGCCCATAACTTCTCTAAGTTTAAAGATCAACTATGTTTGCAGGTCTCCGGTACCTCTATGGGTGCTACTGTTGAACAAAGCCTGTCTTGTATTTATGTCGGCATTTTTTAGACAAATTACATCTACCATGATTTTAATTCTTATCAAACCAATATGACTCTTTAGAAACAATATATAGAGGATGTGCTATGCATTTGATCTAGACCTTAAAATAATATTATCTTGCTTAAATTGTCTGAAAACTCTTGATCCACATCTCCGCTTCTCTTGGAGCATCATCTAGGACCCCATCACATTTCTTAAACCTGACATACTGTTAAGGATTTTCGACTAATGACAGCACTCCAGTAGAAGTCTGCTGACAAGAAATCTTTGCTCCACTATTCATCCTATCATCCAAGAGCTTGAGGGATAACTTTCCTGTGGGGTAATCTTTTAGAAATAGGAGGAATTGTTTGGATGCTCAGACATTTGTCAATCAGTCTTTGTCTCTTCAAGATTGCCTTGAGCAAAGAGCTTACCCCAAAAACGTTATCAACAAAGCTTGCATAGCAGCCCTTAATAAACCCCGTACTTCTCTTCTGGAGACACATCCTAAACAAAAAGCTGAATGCATCTCTTTTAACATTTGAGCAACTAAGATCCACTAGATTATTTGTTTCGCTCTTTAGCTCCTCCTTGCAGGTGGATTCATTTAAATGTAGACAAGGAAATAAATGCAGACAGGAAAAAAAATTGCTATTTTTAATGTCTTTTTCTGTAAAAATCTGCAAAGTTGTAAAAATCTGAGCCTTAATAATAATAACAAATATTTTATTTACTATTATAGCCCTACCCAACATAAATTTTGACCTTTATATGTATTTCTTATGGGAAATCTACCTAGCATGCAACCCTAATAATATTTTATACTAACATGTGTTTATATATTTTTTTTTAAGTTTGATTTTATTAAAGAAAAAACAAAACAAAAAAGAAAAGAAAAGAAAGAAACAGCAATGTAATGTTATAACGAAACCTATGTTACATAAGTGAATAGATAAAGTAGAAGTATATAATGATATAAATCTCACGCTGTATATAAAGAAAATGCATCATATAGGAAATGGGGAAAGAAGAAAAAAAAAGGGGGGAGATAAAGCAAAATGCAAATAGTATAGAACCATTGAAGATAACAGACAACTATATATAATAAGTATCATTGCAAGCATAACAGTAAATAAGATTAAAAAGGAAAACAGAATAATAAACATTCAATATTAAGTAACTAAAGTAATTATCTGAAAGTGAGGAGGCAAAGGGAGAAATTAAGGTTGTTTCCGTACATCATCTGTTGTGTTCTTAGACGTAACATTTGAAGAGGCAGTTAGGGATAAATAAGTTGTCAGAGGGAGCCATAGGAGATCTCTTTTAATTGCTAGAGATATGGGGGAGACGTAATTAGTATCCAGTCGATGGTGAAAACAAACTGCATTCCACCAAGATCTAAAAGTGACTTTATCGGCCTGTTTCCAATTAGAGGTTATTAAATGAAATGCGATAGCTAACAATAAATCTAGAAGCTTAAAACTGAGTGGTGATTGAGGCCATTGGGAGGAGAGAGTACCAAGGAAAATGTGTGTGTAAGAAAAGGGGATCTGGACTCTAAACATTTTTTGAATTTGGGACCAGACTAGTTTCCAAAACTGTTGAATTGGAGGACATTCAAACAACATATGTTTCAAGTCAGCCGTTGGGTAAGGGCAGGACCAGCAGGTAGGGGGTGTTTCTGATGAAAAAGATGCCAAAGACATTGGGGAAAATAGCACTCGATGATAAATGAAAAAAAGGGTTTGTGTGGTGCTTGCAGCCCGAGAGGTCTTATGAATTTTAGACCATACTTTATTCCAAGTAGTAATTGGCCACTCCTGTGAAAAGTCCTTCTCCTATGCCAGTTCAACCTTTGTTTTGCATCTGTCTGGGGGAAGACGCAAAGATTTGTATATAGTGGATGCTGAGGGGGAATTGTTCAATATTGAGAATAAGTTTCTATACAAAATAGGAAAATCATTAGTACTAGGTAGATTTTGGAGATATTGAATGAGAGAATGAGATAGAAGCGTGTATTGTGATCTAGATGACGAAGGTAAGGAAAATTGAGCTTGGAGATCCGAAAAACTAAGGGGTTGGTTATTAGATATAAGCTGGGAAATCCAACTTAAACCTCTAGAATGCCAAGATTTCCAGTATATAGAACGATCACGAATTCGTAAAGATGTATTATGTGAAATGGGTTGTTGATGAAGAGAACTATTAGAGGGGTATGATGAAGATAGTATAGGGACCAGCAGTTTACGAAAGTGGGAAATGATAGGAGAACGTAAAGAAGCAGTGTTGGAAGTGAAGGTTAATATCTCCTGAAAGTCGAAAGGAGCAATAAAGGAGTTCTCCATTTTTAACCAAAGAGGTGGATATAAAGGAAGATCTGTAGAAACCCATCGAGCAGCTTGTTTTAAAGAAAAAGCGGTATGATACGTTTTAAAGTCAGGAAATCTGAGACCTCCGTTAGGTCTATCTTTTTTTAAAGAGGACAAGGCTATACGAGAAAACTTAATTCTCCATAAGAATTTTATTAAAATAGAATCAATTTTCTTAAAGTAATATTCAGGAATTCGAATAGGAATCATGGAAATAATATATAATAAGAGAGGAGAGAGCATCATCTTAATTGAGTCGAGGCGCCCCCACCACGACAAAAAGAGGGGGTGCCAACGAGCAATAGAGTCATCCAATTTTTTAATAATATAATCAAAATTTTGCTTTAACGTATTGGATAGTAAAGGAGCGAACCATAAACCCAGGTATTTGATTTTATGTGGTTGCCAAGAAAACCCAGACTGGTCAAAAAGATGTTTTTGACACAAAATATTTAAGGGTAGAATTTCGCATTTTTCAGCGTTAAGGCGATAACCAGAGACTTTAGAGAAGGATGTTACCTGTTGAAGAAAAGGAGTAAGAGAGAATTCAGGATTAGAACAGTATAAAAGAATATTGTCGGCATAAACTGACATTTTAACCTGGTGAGGACCAAAATGAAAACCAGTGATACGATCGTCTCGTCTAATTTTAGTTAAAAAGGGTTCTAAAGCTATAACAAATAATAAAGGAGATAAGGGACAACCCTGTTGCACTCCTCTATACAATGAAAAATAGTCAGAAGTCATACCATTGACAAAAATTGAAGCTCGGGGACCTGAGTATAATAAAGAAATTAAAGCAATTAATTTAGGACGAAAACCAGCCCATTTTAAAGCATGAAACATAAAATCCCAACCAATCCTATCAAAAGCCTTCTCGGCATCTAAGGTAATCGCGGCAATAGGGTGATCCAATGAAGAAGCTTTGCTTAAAACATTAAAAAGAACTCGTGAGTTGTCAGAAGCAAGTCTCCCTTTAACGAAACCAGATTGTTCAGGGCCAATGAGATCGGGTAGAATAGAATCAATACGAAGTGCTAGAATTTTGGCGCAAATCTTATAATCTGTGTTGACCAGAAAAAAAGGTCGGTAGTTCTTACAAAGAGAGTGATCTTTATCATCTTTAGGAATTAAGCAAATTAATGCCTCCTGAAAAGAGCCCCGGGAAGAGCCATCCACAGCAAAAGATTGAAAAAGAAGTAAAAGATTTGGCAAAAGGATTTTCGCTAAATGTTTGTAAAATTCAATGGTAAAGCCATCAGGGCCAGGTGCTTTCCCACGACGCAAGACCGAAACAGCATGGAAATGTCCGCTAAAGAAATATCAATTTCCAAAGACTTAAAATCAATGTGACTTGATGAAGGAGAGGGAACAGATTGAAAATAAGAAAGAAGATCAGGTTGTTCTGTTGGTGTTTCAGGAGTGTATAAGTTCTTATAAAATGATACAAATTCATTTAAAATGTCTTTATCCTTAAAAATAGAAGTACCGGCAGGACCCTGTAGAGATTCTTTTTTTGTTCTTTCTTTTCTCACTTTTAAATAATTGGCCAGTAATTTCCCCATTTTGTTTTGACCCCCATAATAGTGAGAATTACTTTTCAATAGGTAATTAGAGGCAGCATCAGCAGATAGTCTATTAAAGGTAAGTTTAGCGTCAATGAGATTTTTCAGAGGGGACTCATTGTTCAAATGATAATACGTATATTCTAAATGTTTAATTTTATTAAGTAATTGACTAGATTGGGCTTCTGCAGATTTTTTCTTTTGAGAAACAAAGTTTATGATAAATCCTCTGGCAGCAGCCTTAAAGGAATCCCATACCATAACAAAGGGAGAATCTGGAGTATTGTTGATAGTAAAAATCTCAGAGGCAAAGGAATTGAATTTTTGACAAAAAATAAGATCAAGGAGTAAGGAATTATTAAAACACCATCTTCCTGGATGAAGAGAAAAAGGGATTAGCTCAATATCTACAAGTACAGGAGCATGGTCTGAGATTAAGATAGAACCAATTTCAGATTGAATGGCATGCTGGGCTAGGGACTTACTCAGGAAAAGGTAATCAATACGGGATTGTGAATGATGTGGGGCCGAGTAAAAGCTATACTCTCTAAGATCAGGGTGACATAGTCTCCAAATGTCCACCAGCGCGTTACGGCGAATTGTGGAAGTAAATTGTGAATTTTAGAGGGAAGAAACTTAATTCTGGAATGTCTATCTAAAATAGGATCAAGAACTTGATTACAATCACCACCAAATATGATATAGTCATCATCATAGGTAAGTAGTTTCTCAGATACATTAGTCCAAAAACCTTATCGACCAAAGTGGGGGCATAAACATTAAAAATAACTAAAGGAATCTTATCTATAAGAAGTTTAACAATAACCCAACGACCCTCAGTATCAGCCTCATGTTGAACAATGGAAACATGCAGCTTTTTGTGACATAAAATCAAGACTCCGTTTTCTTACCCATTGCCAGAGAATTAAATACATGTCCCACCCAACATCTCTTCAATTTTGATGCTTCATCTTCGGTAATATGAGATTCTTGGAGTAAAGCAATTTCAGTTTTTAGCTTAGCGAGGTGAGATAGCACCCGTTGCCTTTTAATAGGATTGTTTAATCCTTTAATGTTCCAGGTTGTGACCCTGAATGTAACGTAATAAGACAAGTATGAACAGGCATTATGCTTACAAAAACAGAGATTCAAATTAAGAGAGAAATATATATGAAAGTAAGAAGAAGAGGAAAGAATAATTGTTTTAGAAAAAAGGACATGAGAGATGAGAGAGGTGGGAAAAAAATTTTTTAAAGAGAGAGAAGGGGTAGTAAAGGAAACATGTAGGAGAAAACACAAAGAGAAGGAAGAAGGTATAGAACATAGAGACAGTACAAGTCATACGAAAGACGACTGAAAAACATACCTACAGATACAAAACGAATGGGGAGTAACTACACCAGAAGATGACGACGACAGCAGCGAAACTCCACCAAATCCCGAGGGACTACAATCAAAAACGTCAACGCAACAGGAGGATCAACAGGTAACAAAAATTGTAGGAATAAAACACCTGTGTATGAAAGGAAGAAAAATTAAACATGAAAAGAATAATGGCTTTAGGGAGAGAAATATAAGAGAAATATATATAACAAAAACAACAATATTAGAACATTACAAAAATATAAGCGAAACAACACTCAATGAGTAATCAGGACAAGAGAAAAACTACATAAAACGAGGCAAATATGTTAATCAAGCAGGCTTTGAAGTGTCCATAACATCAGCTCCATGAAGACGAAGGAACTCTCGTAGCGCCGCAGGATCTTCAAATGTTGTAGTCTTCTCTTTATATGTGACCTTGCAGAGACAAAGATGAAGAAGTCCAAATCTGGCGTTAATTGAACATAATTGAGGACGTAAATCGAGAAATTTCTTTCGACATTCTGCTGTAATCTTAGCTACATCTTGAGAGAAAAATAGACGATGACCTTCCCAAAAAATTTGCTTTTTGGATTTGACAGCAGACAGAACTTGAAGAAGGTCTGTGTATTGCAGAAAAAGCATGATGACACCATGTGGTTTGACAGAAACTTTTGGTCCCAGTCTGTGAGCCCTTTGAATGTTAAGTGAAGGAGTAGCAGGCAAATCAAGGAGCTTAGGCAAAAAAGACTGAAAAAAGACGGTTGGCTTGGAGCCTTCAATATTTTCAGGAAGACCATAAAGTCTAAGATTGTTCCTGCGGTTTCGGTTTTCCAACTCCTCAGCCTGTTTCTTGAGTAGAGACACTTCAGACTCCAAACTCGAAATACGAGAGCAAGAGGCTTGGAGAGACTATGGGGCATATTAGCAAGACCAGCGATAAAATTATCGCCGTTTTAGCGGCAGGAAACTGCCGCTAAAACGGCGATAATTAACTGCTAATATGCGTTATAGAATTCCAATAGAAGCCCAGGTTAGATGTGCAGGACATCTAACCTGGGCTTCTATTGAATACTATAACGCATATTATCAAGCCCATTATCGCCGTTTTAGCGGCAGTTTCTCTGCCGCTAAAACGGCGATAATTTTATCGCCGGACTTGCTAATATGCCCCTCTGTTCGTTGTTCCACAATAAGCACTCGTGAATCCAAGGAAGACCATTTATCATTTAGAAATAGTAGAGTCTTATTAGTTTCCTCAATGAAAGGTTTCAATGCACGAATCTCTTCAAGGATTATATCCATGGAGGTTGAAGAAGAATTCCATGGAGTGGGCGGGTCTTTCTTTGTCCATTTGGTAGAGACTATAGGTACTTTACTTGAGAGCTGCAGGAATGGTGCCTGAAGAGTGATCAGGTTTGTGAGAGGGAAGGTCTTCCATTGCGTTAAAATTAGAATTAGAGTCTGAATCAGAACACTCAGGGGTATATTCACAAGAACGTGTGATAACTACCGCAAGAGTAGCGTAACGCAACTTTCAATAACGCAGCCTATCACGGGAAAATAACCCCGTGTCAACGTGGAATTCACAACAAGTCGGTACCATGCGATAGTCACCAGATAACGTGTCAAATGTCAGCGTGAAAATCAACGCCACGCCGAAAAAATGCGAAACGTGAACGTGAGAAATCATGCGATGAGGCCAATCGCGGTACAGAAATCAGTGAACACCAGCCACAGGCCTGTAAATCCCACGAGGCCGGCGGGAAAAAGCACCATAAAAGAAAGAAAAAACAAAGCCCAAAAACAATTCAAACTGCGTAGCAACATGGATGCACCCGGACCGAGTGCAGAGGACAAGCCGAACACCACAAGCCCTACGGAGTACCATCCAGGAACCCCGCTTTCGGGGAAGGGCAAGGACAAGAGGAAGAGGAAGACCGGGTACAGTCTCCAGGAAGACCAGATCATCATCACGGGGGTGACCGAACACCATCAACAACTGTTCAGCACCTCCATTGCGGCACTGGCAACCCAAACCGAAATATGGCAGGCCATCGTCACCAACGTCAATACAGTCGGAGTGTCCAGGAGGTCACTGGAGGAGGTCAAGAGGCGCTAGCATGATCTGAAAAGGCAGACCAAACATAAGCTCGCCGCCAACAGGGAGGCAGCAACCACGACTGGAGGTGGGAGTCCTGCGACACAGGAGGAGCTGGCTGAGCTGGAGCAAATGGTGGCTACAGTCAGCAGTGAGGAGAAGGTGGCAGGATTGGGGGGCCTGGACACAGCACGATATGACCTGACCCAACAGCAACAGGGTGAGTAACGACTAGGGACGGGGGGAGATGGGCACAATGGCACACATGCACAATTACGCGCAGCACACAGCATACCCACAATGACCATGGAACATGTCCCTGAATGCCTTGGCACACTGCAGCACACATAGAAACGCCAAGTAGGTCCCCATCCACAATGTGCACAGAGGGGCCCCCCATCACCAACATCACAACCGACCCGTGCACATGTGCTGAATCCAGCAAAGCAGCAGCTCCGTGACCCACACTGACTATGCAAGTAACACTGCATGTCCGATAGCATGGCAGCTGCCCCAAAAAAATGAGATGGCCCACGAAGCGACATGGAGGTAGCCAAGTGCGGATCACATCCGTTAAGGAGCAGGTCACACTCTGACGTGTCCACGTGCATCCACAACCCATGCCTTACAATACACGCAGCAGATGAACAATGCACCAGGCCACAAAAACAGTCCGCGAGCACACATGACCCAAGTCAAAAGCAAATCAGGCCCCGAAAAGCACCCAATTCAAAGGCACCCCACCTCAAAGGGAGAAGGCTACATGAAATCAGAGCTGCAGGGGCAACTCCCCCATAATGCAGCACACACACATAGCAATCACAGAACATCAGCAATGAAGGCAATGTGGTACAAAGTGCAACACCAGCACCACAGGACAGAGCTCACAACAGGTTCCGCTCGTGCATAGTAACTGTCCACCCACATCTGGCATTGCCTGTCACTGTGTGATGATAATGTACGGGTACTACCACACATCCGTCATGTAGTCGAAAAACACACTGACTGCCATCAAATAGCCAGCTCCCCCCAAACAGTCACAATGTACATTGGCATGCAGTCTGAATGTAAACATCTGCAAATCATCACCATACATGTGACACTCTGTTAACCTGCATCTCCGCTTTACATTGCAGAGGGACAAACAACACCCCCTGCAGAGCACACCACACATCCCACCATTGAGGATGAAGAGGACAACCTGCACACATGTCAAGACACCCTCCAACGGATGCTGGACAGCCTCTGCACCCCACCCCCAGGAGCAGGCCAGGCCAGCTGCCTCGAGGTGACCCCACCACCTGCACAGACCACACAGCAGGAAACACACACCACCACAGCTGTCTCCCAGGACCCCCCGACCAATACATGGAATTCCAACGGCGTGTGTTGGGTTGCCAGGTGGAGTTGACTCATCAGCTGCGGGTGGGTTTCAAGCTTGTGGCAGCCAAACTCGATGCCATACGTGGGTGTCTGAGTCCCATCAGGGACACCTCCTGTACGCACCATGCTCCGCCACAGACCTTGGCTAACCTCACTGGTGCCATGAGTCTAATACAAGAATTATCTGGTCAGACAGGCACCAGCCATGACAGAACAGAGTTGGCACAGATTAGGAGGGCAATGGACACCATGGAGCAGATGCAGGCTGGAAGTATGTCTGCCACGGCTGGACACCAGCGAGTAGTGGCTGGGAACAGCGACGCCCTGCAGTACTGTTGCTGCCACTGAGCCGTTCCCAGATGACTGCAGCGGGAACATCGACACACACAGCTTCGACCCCTGATGTGTCTGTGGCACACTGTGATGCTGCCCCATCACCTACGCAGTCTGATGTGTCAGGGGCACACAGCGATGCAGTCATCACCCCGCCACACACACCGGACACACTGGACACAGAACCCGTATCAGGGGAGTGAGAAGGGGATGGGAACTACTGTGTGAGGAAGGAGGCAGTAGCATCCATCACTGCCATATGGCCTGTCCCTGCCTCGTCATGACCTATGCATCATGCCCTGGGAAATACCTCCTACTGACCTCCGGAACACCCTGCGACATTCACCCGGACCCCGACACAGATTGCCATTTCTTCACCGCTGGCCAATCACACAGCAATCCTGCTGCGGACTGCACTCTCCCTCTTCCCAATCACTGTGCATTCCCCAAAGGACTCTGGTTGGCCCACCACTGGGCCTCCATGTGATGTGGGCTTGGATGGCCAGGTACAGCTCCAGCTCCGTCAATCACCTGAATGTGAATAAAACATTCTAAATCACACAGATGTGTCATCACTATGTTCACTCACGTATGGAAGTATGGCTGGATGTGGGGATGATGATTGCACATGAAGGTACACCCTGGTAACTGACCTCTATGCGCATGTCTATCCCTGAGACACATGGCCAATTGGATGACTGTGAAGGTGAGTACTAGCTGAATCCCCATTGCACATCAACAGCAATCTCAAAACACCCCAACGTAGGCACACGTCCATGTGTTGAATAGGGCCGTGTGTAGGAGTGACCAAAACGGTGGCAGGCCAGGAGTGGTATCCCACACCATGTGTGGCAGCAGAACTTCACGTCGCATACCGACTTACACACATCTGTGTGGACACATTCTGTTGTGATGTATGACATTGCTCCACATGGTCAGAGGTTGGACACCATACACACATAGCTGGAGTCATGTAAGTGCACATGTCGTCCAGCACCTATCCAAAAACAATGTCTGGCTCACAGAGGCGGAGCTTGCCAAAGGGACACACCCCCATTGCACATGCGTCAGTCAGTTCCTCCCTGTGTTGGGACGAGGCTCATTGTGGCACACGAGTGGACAATCTCAACAACACACCTCACAGTTAGACACCAGTGGAGTGGCATAGGCTTTATTGGCATGTGCGTGTCAGTACAGACGAGTCAACGGCCACAACAGGCAGGGACATGCTTAAGACACTTACATGCAGCATGGGTACATGTCTAGGTTCAGATAATGTTGGGGCTGAAATGGACAACATTCATCACGGATGGCTATGCTCACAGCCCACCTTGCCTTGCTGGATGAGTCATGTGTTTTTTGGCGTCTGCACATTGCCCCGTGTGAGTGGGCATGACTCACTGCACGTGGGGTCTGCATGGTGCTCTGCCTCCGGGGTGCGCCGATTGTCTGCTCTGCCGACAGTGATCAGGTGTGAGGGTCCGACAGGTGCACATGTCGTGCTACATTGCCATGTGTGTGCTCTCACGTTGCCAGACGACGCTGTGTTGCTCCAACCATGGACCTGCGTCGCCTTGCACAGGTGTGTGTACACACGCATTATTCCACGCACATGCATCCAGAGCCCGAACGAAGGCAGACGTGTCCTCTGTTGTGGTGGGATATGTGAGCAATCCCCATGATGCAACAAGTTGTTGGGCCATGTGCTGTGGGTGGCAATCGGATGTGGCTGCAGGAACGTAGTTACTCGTCCATGAATGCCCATGCAGCTTCATGTGCAATGTGTTCCAATAGTACGTCGTTGTCGTGTTCAAGGAACACCAGGGTGAGTCAATCCATTAGGCGGTCCAGGCAGGTGTGCTCAGCCCACGCTGTCTCACCCATCCGCTAACACAGCCCAATAGGGGAGCGCCTCAATGTGGTCACTGCACACGAGAAATTGTGCAATCTCCCATGCACAACTACCAATATATATGCAGTATGTCAAGGCATCCCATGCACGGCTGTCTCGGTTACACTCCTGTTCGTGATCCAACAGGGGGCGCAGACACAGGTCATAGTCCAATTCATCAACAGTTGTGTTGGATAGGCAGACATCCATGGGACACTCGAATGTGCATGTTCGGCAGTGGAACCAGGGCTGGAAGCAGGTGACATGGGCAATGCGGAAGCTGAGCCTGTAACTGATCCGCAGCACTGCCAGTAGCAGTGCGCCCAGTAAATGCAGCATACGTGCATGGTACTGTTCCACGTGACGGGGTTGTGCATGTGCCCGGTATGGCCTGCCATTGCGTTGGTGCGTCTCGTGAACAGGCACTCTTCTGGACTGCGGCAGTTGTGTGGAGGATATGCCACAGCTCTGAGCAATGATTCGAATGTGTGTGTGCAACGTTGTGGGTTATGGGTTGCTGTTTCCGTGAGTGTCAAGAGCATCCCATGTGGGGGTACCACAGGCAGGGGCTTCTGTGTGTGGGCTGTGGATGAGTCGGATGGTTCATTTACGGAATGCATGGTGTGGGAGTCGTCCCCATCTGCCATTGCATCTCTATCAGGGTGTTCCAGGCACGTTCTGGACCAAGGTCAGAGGTGTAGGTGTCCTCCCGCCTTCTGCATTGGGACAATGGTGCTTTCATCCCTGATGTTTGTCTGACTATTACTTGCGTTTTCGGAATGTGATGTGGCTTTGGCGCTGCGATTGGGACACGGCCTTGGGCTCATGGTGTATGGATGGCGATGCACACACACATGTTGGCATGTGGAGCCAGGTGCCCGAGCGGCCTTGCGCTGCTTGTGCTATCTCACTCCGTCTATCTCCCTCGTTCTCTCCCTCTCTTTCCTTTGTTGGGCACATGGCACACCTTCTTCTCTTGGATTTGGTCTTCCAGGCTGTGTGCCGCGGATTGTCCAGTGAGGAGCAGCTAGGCCTCATCCTAAGGGTTGTCTCTGCTTTTGTTTGTATGGTGTTTTGTGTTGGTGATTGCATTGCTGTATGACTGATTCTCCATTTTCTGGCCACGCATGTATGTTTATTTTCCTGCTTGTGCGACATCAGGCAAAATGTTTGTTTTGGGATTCGTGGTGTTGGTGTGCAATTTCTTAGTCCGAGGTTGGGGGTGGTCCCGGTGGGGGGTGTTGCGGGCCTGGGTGTGGTGTAGGTGGGTGTTGTGGCCCTCTTGGGTGTCCGGGCCGCATGATGTGTGGCTCCATGGCATCTGTTGCCCTTCGGATGTGACCCTGGGCTGTGCTCCCTTTTGTGGTGCTGGCTGCCATCTGACTTTACACCAGGTCAGAGCAGGTGTAGATTTCCTGGTGCTAACGCGCCTTATCGCCTGTTTTGTGTTTTAATCGCGGATGTGGCTGGTCGTTGTGATGGTTGAGGTGTGCTGTTGTCTCGGCTTTTGTCACGGGAACGCCTACTCTGCATCTCATTGGCGATATTTGCGAGGGTCCTCTGTGGCGATGTTTTTTGCGGCTGCTATCGCAGGTAAACTGGTGCTGTGGGCTGTTAACACCGGCTTTTGAATGGGGAGGTACATTTATCACGACTTTGGCTGCGATGAAGTGCCGTTAATTCGGCGATAGTTCCTTGTGAATATGCCCCCCAGTATCTTTAGTGGAGGCAGAAAGCTTTAGATTCTTCAATCTCCCCATAAAACTACGTTGGAGTTTAGTGAAATGATTAAACTCTTAAGACCAGACTTTTAAAAACCTTAAATAGCTGCCCAAGTGAGAATATGCACAAGCTCCAACCCTTGAAACTTAGAAAGTTTCCCTCATAAAGAGGTGATATAGCTCGAAAGAACCAAAACAAGCAACAATATATTGGTTGAGTGTTCACCTCAGGGATGCATTGAAGGGATTACAAAATGGCGGCTGTTCTCAGATTAGGCAAACTGCATTAGTACATGCCAGAAGAAAAAACAAAAGCAAACAGCGCTTCCATGATATAGAGGCTCATTCAATGTGTACAAGGAAATAAAATGGGCATTAAAGCTCATGAGGGGAGAGCTGGGCCAAGGAGAGGCATCGTGAAGTATGTTGAGCGCGATGAGTAGAAAATACAAAATGGCGGGCGTCAAAGTCCGAGCTGAGTCGCGCCGTCAAAAATGGTCAAAATTGAGTGGAAACAGCATTTGAAGTTTTTGAAGGGCTCACCGCTGTGTGCAGAGACGATATCCAGCGCCCATAACTTGTAGTAGAGGGGTTTCCCTCCCGAAAAGAAGTCGCGTCGGGATCGATGTTGCGGAGCTCCAGAGCTACGCGGCCATCTTGTTTGGCGCATAAGCCACGCCCCAACATGTTTATATTTTAACATTATTTTCTTCAATAGGCTGCAGATTCATATATTTTTTTAATGGACAATTATTTATATATTTACTCTATCTATTATATATCTATATGTTATACATATTTATTATTTCTTTAGTTTAACAATTTAAAATGACTTCCACAAAATGTAAAAACTAACATATAATTATTAATTATTACATATGTATTATTTTAATGTAACTAATAATTGTACAAAAATAAGAATGTATTTAAATTGAATGCAACACTTGACAACCAACTTAAATAAATGGAATAAGTATATGATTTAAAAAATGAATGATGCATTCCACTATTTTTAAAACTGTTTTGTCAGTAAATGCATTTAGAATATATTCATATCCTACCTATTTTTCAATCAAAGCATCATACAAACAAAAACTTTTATTACTCAATTTAACATTTAACTAAAAAACAAAATCTCACAAAAAGACCAAACACACGAAACATCATGCTAAATGCGTGCTCGGGGGAAAATATCGCGCAAACTTCACCACGTGGTCGCCATCTTGTTTTTCTTGTCTGTTATGGTTCTGGGCCTGTTTTTATAATCCTCCCTATATCTTTTCAATCCTTTGTTCCTAAAACTTTTTTTCTGATCTTTTTCGTTTGTTATCCATCCCTCTGTCTTCCTAAGTGTATATGTTTTGTTTTCTTCTACGTTTTGTGTGTTTTACTGCGTTTCTGTACTGATTTTCTATTACTTGCTTTTTTTTTTTACTTCCCTTCTTCTTCTCCTGACTTAATTTTTTACTTTCTACATTTTCTTTTCTGACCCCGTGCCCCAAGAACCATGGCTAAGATGCCACAGAGTGCGACTTGGGGAAAGAGGAGCCGCCTTCCTTGCAGAAGGCGTTGCCCAGAAGGGGTGCAGCCCGGGCCTTATTTTCTGAGGTGGAGGTGGCTGCACTTGTTTTTTTTGTGAAGCGCCACCTCCCCTTAACCCTAGCAGCAGGCGGCAGGCCTGGGTCTTGGGATGGGTCTTGGTATGGGATCCGGGAGCGTCACCAGTGGTGGGCAAGGGTGCGCCGGGCAGTGTTAGGCTGCTCTGAGGTCCGGTGCACCCATAACCAACTGACGCACAGGTGGTCCAACATCCTACACCGAGAGCAGGACCTGCTAGGTGTTGAGGTCACGGGGCTTGGTGAGTAGCTAGTTATTATTACTATTGTGTGTTCTATATTATTGCAAATAATATATTTTCCCAAATAGCAATAATGCTGCTGCTTACATGCAGGTAAGTTACGTATAAAAATCTTATATTATGAGATTGTTATTCTTCTAAACAGGTGCTCGGTGCTACCAATCTTACTTGTTTGCAACTTTGCGCTCGCTTGGGCTGATTATGTAAGAGAGGTTAGAGAACTTAAGTTAGGTAATGCAGACTAGAGAGTCTCCTTTCCTTTGTCCTGTCACTAAGATAGTGGTAGTTAGTTAGTTAGTTAGTTACTTAGTATTAGTTGGTAATTTAGCGGCCCGCGTGACGCATCCTCTCACGTGACTTTAGTCCTTGACTCCTTAGTCCTTAGTAGAACATTTTTTAGTTTGTATAGTGAGTGAATATAGCAACCAACTAATTTGGTGTATGCAATATGCATACGTCCATCTATGCATTTAAGAAGAAGACTAAATGCAGACTTAGTAAATTGGCCTGTCAAAGGGGGTTGAGATGATTGCGAATGAGTTCGGAACTTAGAAGCAAATATAATTTTTTTGCAATTCATTCCAAAGTCTTTGGAATAGGCGGGCTAGGTAGGTTTAGGATTCCGGAATCGGATTGGAACTGTGGAATAATAAAGATAGGACGGTCCGCGACCGTGATACCAGTCTACTACTAGTCGATCTGATTTAGGATAGGTCAATGTTATTGCAATTGCCGTTTCCTGTCAAAAAATCTTTTTGGAGTGTTTTTTTAATATTCATTTAACAACAATCAATCTTTGTCACTTTAATTATGTCTTACATGATCAGCATCCAGGATTAAGACGAAGACTGCTCAGGTGCGGGAGCTGGAGGTGCCTCACAGCAGAAGCGCTCCTCTGCAGATGGCTCTGCTGGCCCCAGTAAGTTCTCCTGTTGTTAATATTAATATATTTCTCTAACTTTTACTGCACCTTATTTAGAACTATTATTTCCGTTTCCTAATTTTATTTTTCACCAAATCCTCTTCGATCTGCTTCTAAATTCTTGTTATCCCTGCTTTACCTACCAACTTAGTTATTTATATTTCTAGTGTTTTTTTTTTTTACATCAAATCAAACTGCCTCTGACTCTGTATTAGTCTGTCTGTAGCTTGCTTTCTTCTGGTTTTTCTGTCAGCTTTCCCTCTCCCCTTATATATTTTGAGTACTGCCTAGCAGTAGTACTGTAAGACTCAGAGAACCCATTGGTCCTTACTAGTACTAGTACTACTACTCTGCTGTGCAGATTGCATGCCCAAGTAAGGTATTCTACACCTGTTTGTAAAGATGAGAAGGCTTTCTTTTACTTTTCCATGCTCAATCAGTAAAGGACGTTCACGTTGGACACCCCAAAGTGGTTTATATTACTGTTTCTCATTTAGGCCTAGTACTATTACCCCTTTGTTTAAGCAAACGGTTATATCCAAGGAACTTATTCGTGTCCAATATCGGATTTTATTGATGGACATTGAATGGATTTATGAAATGGATTCTATTTGGAATAACCTGATCATGATGTTGTGATTGTGTTCATATTTTTGTTTGTCTCTTGTATAATATATATGCGGTATTTTTTAATTTATGTGATTGTGATTTTGCTTAATTTGTAAGATTTTTTAATCCATAGAAAGAAAGAAAAGGAAAAAATATTTTTAATAAATGTATTCTATGTTATAATTTTTTTTTTTTTTTATCATTGTGTATACCATAATTGTTTGACAGGGTCCATCATTATTTGGTGTGTTTGATTTGCTTTATCACTGTATGATCGGGTGGTTGTGATGTGTACATGATTGTAGGTAATCTGAGATAACCTTCTGGTAGTCCCAAGAGAGTCTTTACCTTTATTTACCTGTGGTACCCTGTCTCTTGGGTAGTGGGGTCGCTCCCTTTCTTTACAACTAGTACTATTATTAGCAGCAGTGGATGGTGAACAACTGATTACCGTGCACCATGGCTGGAAGGAATTATGAGGAGGAGGACGGCACCATTATATTTTCCAACCAAGAGAGAACTCATGTCCGATTGTCCACCCAGTTGGTCTCTCGTTCTCTTTTCAAAAACTCAGATTCACCAAAAGCTCTAGCCACTGAGTCCAGTCCTTTGGGTTGTCCTCTTCTTGAGAGGCTTTTAAAAAATTGTCACCAACAAAATGCCCAACCCAATATTTTATTATTTTTGACAGGACATACTGTCTCCTCTACTCTAGTACCCGAATTGTAGTGATGTGTGTGGTGCAAGTATCGTACTATTTTCAAGCTTGCTAGTGAAAAAAATAAATAGAGGGAGGCGTATATGGCATCTAAAAAGTATGAAATGTTTTTTCTAGGTGTACCGACCACCAGTGCCGGGTCCAGCGGTGAAGGCGATGCCAGTCAGGAGGGAGCTGATGCAGCAGCTGCAGGGAGTGTGCCAGCAGTGGCCGGCTGTGGTAAGTCATATTCCTTACTTATTGACAATACACTCGCTGCAAGGGTGTACACTGTACTGGTGAGACTAAGTTGTTGTGAACAGTTCAAGAAGACACCCTTTACTTAGTATTAGCATTAGTGGGAGACAGTAACTAATGGCCTCTTCTATCTTCAACTCAACAGAGAAAGTTTTATGAAGAAGACTAAGAGTCAGACTACGAGTCAGACGACCTTGATGGGTTGATGGAAAAGGGAAAGAAGGATGCAAGGAGGAAAGACGGGTGACATGTAATATATGACTGGCAGAGAAGGATGCGTGGGTGAAGGATGGGGGCCCGGGATGCATAGGTGGCTGATAGGATGAATGGGTGGTTGAAGGATGGGTGAAAGGTGAAAGAAAGGATGCCTGCCTGGGTGGGTGGGTGAAACTGTATGGGTGAAAGGAATCCTCCTGGGGGTTTGATGGGTCAAACTCAAAGGCAACCAGGGACGCATGAGTGGTGGTTAACTGACAAATGTATGTTGTTGGTGAAAGGTTTGTTGAGAGATTGAGAATGATAGCCATGTTTAGATGGATGGATGCCTGGATGGTATTCATTTATCATAGGTGGAGACTGGATGAAGAGAATGTAAAAGAAAATTAAACCGTGTCAGAGTACCAAAGCCAAGGGTGAAGAATAAAAATAATGCTAGAAGAGCAATGCAATGATAAATGGAAAAATCCCTGGGAAGAAAATTAAACAAGGACTGTTTTTTTCCAAGGTTTTTGATTTAAAGGGAGGTTGTATTTCAGAATACTCCCTTGACTCACAGTAGTTTGCAAGCACAACATATAAATTGTGTAAGTACCCACCCATCATCAATCGCCTCCCTCCAACTCCGACGCCCACTTCCACTCTTTACCCACCATGTCATTTCAACCGTGTCAGTCATGGGAGGCCTATCGGCTGCATGGTTACAAAAAACTAACAATAGTAGGACCTCACGTCATCACGTGACGTTGTGACGTATATCATCATTCATATTAGTAATCATATCATCTGCCTTGTTGTAGTAGTCAGGGTGAAAGGGAAATTGAGCATTTGCCATTGATTTAACAGAGTATGGCCATAATAGTAAAATAGATAATTGTGTAGTACAGCTGCCCCACCTGCAGACAGTAATAAAGAAATGTGACGTGAGTCTGCGATGCGAGTATGTCTGTCTAGGGTGCAAGCTAACTGAGCTGGCATGCCTACAAGATTAATTTAGCTAAACAAGAGAGAGAATAAGCATATTAATTGTCTACTCCATAGTGCCTAATGCCTGAAACTCTAATCATATCCAAATCTTAGGGGCCGAGGAAGTGAGGATACCACAAATGTTATGTACTGCTAGTGCTACTGTGCCACTATAATTTTATGTGTATAATTTTGTGTTACTGTTTTGCGAAGAGCATTGGTTACAATTGTCTTTTTTTGTTCTTGATATAGCTACTCCTTCCCAACCCAACAGGCAGGAGTTAGCAGCCAGGACCCGGCAACGGAAGGTGAAGGCCATCAGGGATGAATATCGGTGGCTGCTGGCTCTGGCGGAGGAGGAGGCAAGAGGTGCAGCCACCAATGACCTGGGCCCCAGCCAGGCCCCCCCCCAGTGCCTCCAGTGGTACGGCACCGTGGTCTGGCAGCCGCCCGCCGCAATTCAAATACTGCTGCCCACCCCTGTTGTTCCTGCAAAACATTACAGCGCCGCATGCTCCTAAGGATGGCATGCCTAGAGGCCAGCATGGAGGAACACTTCCACGCCCTAGAGCGCAAGATCCAGCAAGCCCACCGCTGGACCTCCGTCTTCACCCTTGCCCCTTTTTTCATCTTTTTTTTGGTAGGTAGGACTTCTTGGGGAGAGGGTGGGAATGTGGGACTTGAGGTTCTGTTCTTTTTTTATGGACATTTGCTTTTATGGACATTTGTTTGTGACTTGCTTTATGGACATTGGTTGGGTTTAAGAAGAGGGGTGGGTCAGGTGTTGTGGGTTTCCTTCTAGTTTATATTTGTTAGGGGAATACATTATTTACAGTTTTACATATGATGTAAATCTTTTTTGGGGGGATTACTCTTAGTTCGCACTGTTTCCTTTGCTGCAGGGACACAGCCAGTTTTTGAAATCTGCCAATAGTGCAACACACCAACAGATAGGTGCTGTACCCTCACTAGTCCTACTAATGTCAGTCTCTCCTCCTAGTCCATGCAGTCTGCAACTAAAACCCCTATGGATGCGGAAGGGGTGTGGGTGTGTAAACTAATTAATTTCCATAGTATATACATTATTGCATCCCCCAAACTTCTTCTCTTACCTGTGATTGATGAGTAGGTGAAGCGATGGCTGCATGGAGATGGTTTGGTTTCCCAAAGTGCCATGGTGGTGGTAGATGGTAGTAGTAGAGACAGTAGCAGTTGCGAAAAAAGAAAATGAAAAAGTCATCTGAGGTAGACTAAAGAACAACTAGTAGAATTACAGTACACAAGAAGAAGACTGCCAAAAGAGAAACCATGTTAAGCAATAAAACAAGTAAAATAAAGCAGAATGGTACTTGTACTAGGCTAGCCTAGTACAAGTTAAAAACTGAAGTCGACTCAAGCTATGAACTTTTGAAGTGGACAAGCGTAACCTTAGTGCTGGAAGGATGATGATGCTGGCAATTATGATGGATTATGTTCCTCTGAAACAAATTTGAATATCGAATACTGTCTGTGCATGGGTGGGCAATCTAATATATGGCAGTGTGGGCTATAGTTAGTTATACTTAGAGCAGAACTTAGGATCCTCGTCCTGCCTGCCCTTGAGTTGGTGTTGCTTTCACCACATCTGCCCCACCAAGTGTATGAACATTTAATGGTGTACATTTAATTTAGTCACACCAATAAATCACACAGCTCGGGGGAAGAGAGTAAGTTGTTCGATTAATAGATGGGAAGGGAGATTTGAGGGAAAGTTTTGACAAAGACAAACACTATAGACAAAACATTCATCTTGGGAGCCGATCACCATAAATCTGTTATGGGAGGAAAAGGAAATGCATGCATGATGATGAGTAGTGGAAGACTAGTACAGGGCAATATATTAATTATCCAATTGTCTGTGTGCCCCCAGAGAGACACAAGTTACATACATTATCTTTTGTTGTCCCAGGCTTTGAAAAGATAGCAAATAAATTAAATTATCTGTAGGAGTCAAATAAACAACACAGCACAGTTGTAATGATTGAAGAGTAAAAAAAGACACTGTATGTATTGCCAAATTGGGCATTGCATCTCTGCATTCCTCTTGGACTGTTCATCCGTCAATCCTGGGTGCCTTGCGGATGCCATTTAGTAAGGTAAGTGTGAGTTGTTTTTCCACTATGGCGCAGGGTGAAGGGCCTGTAAATGGAAAAACAAAAAGGATGTTAAAAAATCAAGGAGTAAAAAAACATGTTAAAAAGCATAAGTAGTGCAACAAGAAGAGTTTCAGAGGCACAATGGCTAAATCATGTCTGTTTTTGGCAGTTACCTCCAACAACAGTCTCCCCACCCAACCTCCACTTAGCTTTGAATTTGAGCCAGACCGCAGTGAATTAGCAAGCACACACAAACACACACACACGCGCACGCACACACGCGCACACACACACACACACACAGCAACATAGCATTTTCCAAATGAAGTAAAAATTAAATCAATGCACCGCTGTCAGTCACACCACACTCGTCATCACCACCACCACACAGAGACATTTAGGTTGTTGTTTACCTTTAGGCCACTTCAAAGTCATCATCATCATCCAAATCGGTTGGTTTCAGTGAATTTGAAAACTTCCATCTTCATCTGGTGGCATTTCTCGAAGTAGCCACGCTCACGTGCACGCCCAGAGTCATTCCATCAATCATCTCTGATCCTCCTGACTCTGAATCCAAGTATGGTGTCCAACTCCGTACCAACAGTGTTCCTAGTGAGTCCAGACTCGTCCTGACTCAAAATGCAATGGATAGGCCTGTTGTAGTACAATTTTGTTATTGAACAACAAGAAGGGAAAGATTGACTTGAGTGAGTGGAGTCACTTTCTGTGTGTAGAATAAGAATAGTAGACATCATTCACAACAAAGTACAAAAACTCTGTGTGCAATGCATGCCATCATTTACCTGTTCTTCTGGGGCAGTCCCTCTAGGCTTCATAACTTGGATAGATAGATAGTCAGGGCCCAGGGTTAAAGGCAGCAGGCACACATTTGTTTGTTTTTATTTTCTATCCAATGTCTGGCTTGAGGGAAATAGCTTTAGGGCGAGTCTGGACTTTGGAGTCTGGACTTACTTCTTCACTGACTGCACAGCGCACACAGTTGCAACTCTAATCTAGCAATAAAAGAGTAAGGTGGGATTTGTGAACCAGAGACAGACACACACAAATGATAAAGTAAATAATGTTCCTTAGCTATATTATTTTAGGGGGGGTTTTGGACATCAAAGAAAGAAAGAAAGTAACTAGAGCAACTAAAGCCTAGTTGTCAGGGAAGTAGAGCTCGTCCTCAAACTCTGGTGGTTCACCCAGAAGTAAGTCACCTAACACACTACTTCCTTGACCTGAGTCGGCGTCACCATCTTCCTGCTGTGCTACTTCAGGTATGGTGTAATCCGGTGGTATAAAGTGCTGATTCATTTTCATCATGATTAATCTCTCCACGTTTTGGGGTGAGAGACTGGTCCTTCTCACTGTCATAATGGCACCAGCAGCACTGAAAACTCGCTCAGCATAGACACTTGCTACGGGGCAAGCCAGATAGTTTATCACCAGTCTGCTGAGCACTGATTATTGGCACCTTTTCTGATACCAATACAGCAATGAGTTTTGATCAAAATAGACCCCTGTTGGGTCATCCAGATAGGCCTGGACCATCCACTCAATGGTCATGGGTGCTCCACTTTGCTCGGCCTTTTTTGCCTTTGCCTCAGCACTGGACTTAAGCCCTGCTTGTAGAAACCATTCCTGTACCGATTTTGGGACTGATGCTCCTGTTCTTGTTGTTGTTCATGTTGTTCTTGGTATTGTTGGTGGTTTTAGCTGCTGTGAGCCAACCGCACTGCCCTCAGGTTCTGAAGTTGAACTTGAAGGATGGCCTGCATAACTTGTTGTGCCCTGGAGGCACGGGCCTCTACTTCCCGGCCATTCTTTTTCTTGCTGATTGGCTTGCACAGCTATCCAAGTTTTGTAGTTGGCAACATCCCCGTCTGAAAAAGGGATGAAAGTGTCCAGTAATGGTTTGTACAATGGATCAACAATTGTGGCACAAATGTAATGGTTGGATGACACAATGCCTCCTTGCACCCTTGTATATTCAGATAAGCGATAGATTAAGCTCTCCATCAACTCATATGCTTCTTTTTTTTCCTCCACACCTGTGTACATTGAAGACACCTCCTTTAGCTGATCCTGTAGCATGTGCAAAAATGGGATAGCTTGGCCCATGGTACAGTCCTCTTTGCTGACCTCACATGTGAAGACCTCGAAAGGAAGCAGCATCTCTGTCAGGCATTTAACTAGGCCCCATTGGTCCATCTCAAGGACCATGCCTTTCACAGTAGCATCTCCTCTTTGCATGACATATTAATTGATTGGTCTGTACTGCTCAAACAGATGTTCAAGCATGTAATAAGTCGAGTTCCAACGTGTTGGCACCTCCTGGATGAGTACTTTAACTGGCATTCCATTATCACGTTGAAGGATCCTCAGCTGCTTCTGGGCTTTAAAAGAATGGCTGAAATGTGTGCAGATTGTTCTGTAGGTGGTCAGTAAGTTGCAGACTCGGTCTCCTTCTTTCAGAAAGTCTTGAACATTGATGTTAATGCAGTGCGCCAAACACATGACCCTGAAATAGCCACCATCGGCCATGGCCTTAACTATATTACTGCCATTGTCCGTGCAATGAAACCAATGTTAAGCCCTCTTGGTCGCTGCCAATCAAAGACCTTAGTGTTAAAGTGTTCCAAAATGTTTGCAGCAGTATGGGATTTCACCATGGCAACCATGGCTACAGTAGCATGCTTCTCAGTGCCATTAAAAATGTCAGCAGTGTCAACACCTGTAGATATCTTTTTTTCTAACCCCTACAAAAGAGATCCAATGTGCAGTGATGCACATGTAATCAGTGGCTTGGCAACTGGTCCACATGTCTGTTGTCAGGTGATAGTGTGAACAGCAGTCTTCTGCAAAGCTTGTCCAAGCAATTCCAGCACATCGTGATGTAGTGCTAGAACAGCAACTCTGGTGAAATAGGACCGGCTGGGAACCTTCCATTTCGGGCAGATGGCTGCCACAAATTCAAGAAAACCCACCCATTCCACAAAAGAAAAAGAGAGGAGGTCCAACGCTAACATTTTAGCCAGCTTCGCGTTGTACAAACATGCCATTGGGTGGTTGCGTTCGTACTGCCCCTCCGACCTAAACATGCTGAGAATGGTAGCCTGGATTTTTTTCTTTTCTGGTGCCACTGATGCAGGTGACTTCTTGACACCAGATGTTAGGCTCAATGTGCATTTTTTTGCTGCGTTACTTTCTTGCCTTGGACCCCTTGGTGTCTCAGCCTGACTCTTGTGCCATTGCGATGTTGCTTATGATGATGCGGGCGGTACTACTGCATTGCCGGGAACAGGGCTGCTTTGTGTACCAGTGAAAATGTCTCCCTCTTGTTCACCTTCCACCATGATCAGATCTTCTTCATCCCCTCCACCAACAACACTTGCAGTATTTTGGCCGCTAAGGTGCGCCTCCCACTGGATCAAGTGGTGTTTCCTCAGATCGGTTGTTTGGCCTCCGGTACCATAGCTTGTACCAAGTTTACCCCGACTAACACCTACTCCACAAATGGAGCATATAGCAATGTTCACCTCCTTCCTGCTAACCGAAAAGAAGTCCCAAACTGGGGAGGTCAACTTTCTGACGCTGCTGGTGCCACTTGCAATGTCAGATGAACTGGTAGGTGGGCGTGATGTTTGATTCTCTGCAGTACCTACTTCTACTGAAGTGGTTGTGGTGGATGTAGGTCGCTGCTGGGACTTAGTAAATATGGCAGCTGGAGGTGGTGTCGGTGGTATCTGTGTTGGTGGTATCCGTGCCAAAATTCCTCACAGCAATTTGGGATGGGGTACTGTCGGTCTCCACTGGGGCGGGGCTAATGTCCATGATGACTGGCTCATCATCATCATCCTCCTCTTCTACATCTACCTCCATAACTCTAAGGCTTTCTGGAACCTTCCTTTTCCCTAGCCTTGTCTTGTGGCATGTCTCATTCTCAGACTGAGGTGGGACCCAAGTAGCGTCTAGCCGTCTAGATCATCAGAAGGGGGGCTTGCAGAAGAAGTTGATGGACTAACCCTCCTTTTCCTTGCTGGGGATCTGGAAGACAATGATCTTCTGAAAGAGTGGCTTACTCTTCTTCTTCCTCAGCAGGAAGCTCCATCTCCTGAACTGCCCCTACTTCGGGAGGAACAACTACTATTGGGAGTGGTTGCGACTGTTGTTGCCCACTTATCTGAGTTTCCTGCATTGATTGGGTACTACTTTGTAATAACGATAAGTCAATTTCAACATTACTGCTCGTCGGCATTATCGTTATTAGATTGGCTGCCTCAACAGGAATAGGCTTGGGCCTAGGTTGGTGGGGTAAGTCCACATATGCGGGGTGCTGCTCTCAGCTTGCTCCCCGGACACCGATGCCTCAGGTGTAATTTTTGGTTTGACAAAAAAGGTCTTGGGCGACATACTGGTGGTGGTAAGTGGCAGTGACTTCTTCTTCTCACTGGCAACTTTCTTGGTACTGGACCTGGAACCTTTCTTTGGGGCCATCTTGAAGATGTCAGTAAGCACGCAGTGGCACAAGTTGAAGAGATGTCTGTCTGTGGTCACACGTTGTGCGCAGTGCGCAGGCCTTCTGTATGGCAGTACAATGGGTGATGTTGTCTCCTCCTCTTTTGTGTACCTAAAAGCAAAGAAACAAGAAGAACATCAGTGAAACTTGGCATTGTTGTGGTTCAATTACTAGTACAAACAAATATAATATAATAAGTGTGTCTGGTCACACTTCTTAGAGTTATTACCTCAGTTAACCATTTGTGAGACTTTGACAACAAGGGCTTTCATGGTGTACTGTGTACACTACACTCAGGAAGGATAGGAAAGCAGAACAACAACAACAAAAATACAAATGTAACGGTTTGGCATTGTGCATCACGTGGGATGCGGCACACAGGGAGCTGCAGCTGACAAATGACAACAATGGAAGCAATAAGCCAAGGGGAACAGAGGGAAGACAGACATGCAGGCATATATGGCAAAAGCACACTAACTTCCTCCACAAAATGGCCGCCAGCCACAGGTCCCATAACAACAACAAGCCGGAGGCCTGGAAAACAAAAACAATGAACTCAAGCAGGCCTATATGGAGTATGGACTAGTACGGACACAGACTTTACAAAATGGCCACTGGCCACCTGGGGAGGCTCAGCCAAGGCAAATGATGGCCCACTATTACAAACACACTCACACACTGGCCAGACAAAGGAGGCATGCTAAACAACACATATTTAATGCAACAATGCCAAAAACAAAAATCCACAGGGCTAAATAGGTTTGCAAGTTACAAGCACACACATCCAACAAGGGCATTAAATTTGACAACACACATGAAAAAAACATTTTGTATTTTTAATCCAATGCCATCCATGGCCAAAATGATGTTTAAATTCAACAGACCCCACAGAAACAATTGTTTCATGCACCCATGAGTAGCCCTGGGCCTATTGGTTGGAAAACCCATTGGCAGACTAGGCCACATAGTGAATCAATTCAAATCAATATTGCAAATGTATTAAAAGCATGGAGAAAATGTAGTGAACTGTGCTACATTTTTTGCTGAATAAAAGAAGAAAAAATTGCTTGCAAAACAACAACCAGCAAGAAGACATGGCCACCACAAAGAAGGCATGCAGGCCCATGGCAGAAGCACACTGGCTGCCTTCACAAAATGGCCGCCAGCCACATGGCCAGTCCACAACAACAAGCAATAATAAGCCTACAAAGGGAAGACGATGCAGGCCTATGGCAAAACACACGGGCTGCCTTCACAAAATGGCTGCCAGCCACATGGCCAGGCCACAACAGCAAACAATGATAAGCCTTCAAAGCTAGGACAATGCAGGCCTATGGCAAAAGCACAATGTCTGCCACATGGCCAGGCCACAAAGGGAAGACAGACAATGAAGGCCTATGGCAAAAGCACACTGGCTGCCTTCACAAAATGGCCACCGGCCACATGGCCAGGCTACCACAACAAGAAGCTATGAGTCAAGAGGAACAAAGGAAAGACATGCAGGCCTAAGGTAAAAGCACACTAAGGGCCCGATTCACAGAACTAACTTAAGACAAAATCCTAAACTTACTACCATTTTGGTATTCACAGAAGGCACTTACTCATTTTGGTATTCACAGAAGGCGCTTGCTTACTCATTTTGAGTAACTTACTCATTTTGTGTAACTTACTCATTTTGGTATTCACAGAAGGCACTTACTCATTGATGAGTAAGTGCCTTCTGTGAATACCAAAATGAGTAACTTACTCATTTTGACTAACTTACTCATTTTGTGTAACTTACTCACTACTGGCTGAGAAAGGCCTATTTTTTATTTTTTGGCAGACTACTGGGCTACTACATAGTGATTTAAATAAATATTGCAAATTGTTTTCAGAAACATGGAGAGAAATGTAGTGAACTGTACAGCGTATTTCCTTCATAAAAGAAAAAAAAATACTTACAAAGAAACAACTAGGCCCCTACTGAAACTACAGGCCACCCACCACAATACATTTTAAAAAACAATGAAAAGTACAAATAAATCTAGGTGCATGGCCCTAATCAAACAAACAACACCAATTTTCCAACTTACTTGTGGAATCTCAAATTCAAAGTCCTCAAATCCAATGATATATGATGCAGCAGACACAAAGAGTGATCCTTACAGCTCCAAATCCAAATGAATAGTGACCAGGAGATGGACAAAGCACTGGGAGGAGCCTGCTGGACAGGAATAGGAAGTTGAAGACTCTGAGGCACTTCCTTCCTCTTGAAAAAAAAAGTAAAAAATGAAAAAGGACTAGTTGCACAAAAAAGTACAACCATTTGTCAATTTGAGGAGTTTGTTAAATCCAAATCGTCATTTCGGGAAAGGCTTTAATGCTGCTCGGGGAGAGAACCTACTGCAGATTGCAGTCGCGGTAGATTCTGCGCGTTTCGGATCGCGTTCTCCACAAAACTTCCACCGGAAGTCCTATGGCGCGCTCGAATTACGTGTTCGCGATCGCAAACGCTCGTGGGACCAAGCGGCCACCTAGCAAATCTTGTGGCGGTCACAAACGGCTCGGGAAATCTCATCAGCGATCGCAAGCACCCAGCAATTCACTCCTGCGCACGTGAAAACGCATTTTGGGTGCGCAAACACAAAAAAATTCCACTCCGTTGCAGAGTGTGGAGTTTTTCGGCAAGTACGCGTTCTACGCGAAACGCGAAGTTGCCAAAACTCCACTCCAAATGTTTTAAAATATTTTTGGGTAAACCAATTGTATTTTTGTATTAACAAAATAAACTCTTGATAAGTTTTGCAGATATATGAGTTCAGTTGTTCTTTACTATAGTGTATGGATGAATGAAAAATTTGGTTAACAATAGGGTTTAAAAATAATTGACATAGCAGGGGATATCTTTTTGTTTTATTGTAGACATATTTGAGTCATCTTGTTTCCCACAAAATAAGTGTTGCTGGGAAATGAATTTACCTTAAAGAAATAAAAAGACAGGAGGCATTTGGCAAAACAGGAACAAGTTGGTTTAATTAAGCGCAGCGGCTGGGAGAGTCTCGACAGACTGTGTCTGAGGAAAGTCTCTCAGTATACAAAGTTTTGGCTGAAATTATATACATCTCGCGAGGAACAATGAAAAGATTCTGCGTTCTTGAAAAAGCATCTCAGCATAAATTAACGAGTTTGGACATCTGATAAGGATACAGATGGCACTCGGCCTCTGGGAGAGCAAGTGTGGGCCAGTGTGTATGTGTCCAGATGTCTGGCATGAGGAGCACGTGATCACTATGTGTGGTGTGCATGTCATATCCTGATTTTTGTGTTTCTATCTACATGTGGTATCAAGCTTTATGGTATTTTTGAGGAATGACAGCCTTTTGCCAAACGTGTTTTATTGGGGGCAATTGCCTCGGTCCTGTTTGTGGTGCAACTATCTATCTGTCAGATAGAGGTATTGCTGTGGGTCGCAGGACCTATCTGACCACGTATCTCTGACTAGGGGTTGATGGGGAGGTCACCTTGCATAAATCTGACAGCAATGATGCAAGTTCACTGGAACTCCTAAAAATAATATGGCAGTCACTGGTATCATGTTTATCAACAGTCTCAACATTGTGCATACAGTTGTCATAACATACATTGAAATTGTTTTTGCTGATATTGACATAATTTAGCATTCCTTAATCATGGCGTACATCAATATCGCTTTAACTGATAACATTGTTATTCGGGCATAGATGGCATACATTGACATTGCTACTGCCGGTATCATCACTGTTGTGCAGGAATAGATTATGGCAGGTATTCAGTCAAAATATTGAGTTGGAAATGTCGACTGACACTAATATCGAGTTTGAAATATCATGACACAGAAATATAGACCGATACAAAAGGGGATGATGGACGGAACGTTTGAGCCAATCAAACACTCACCCCCAGTCCTAGGATGCTTGTTTCCGGTCCAGGGAAGACATGGCTTGGCAGTTCGGGCTGGACTGTTCCCATGAGGCACAGGGTCAGACTGATTTGCATATGGCCATGTCTGAACTGGGGTGGTGGAGTGAGCTAAAGAATGATGATGGATTAAACCCAGATCAGTTGACTGGGGGTGAGTGTTTGATTGGCTCAAACGTTCCGTCCATCATCCCCTTTTGTATCGCTTTGTTCGCCCTAAGTTGGCGGGGGTATGCCCAGACGTGGGTCCCTTGCTCACTTTGCCACTGGATTCAAGCAAGCCTGGCTGATGATGGCTGGAATGCCAGAAACCGGTCCTAGGATGCTTGTTTCCGGTCCAGGGAAGACATGGCTTGGCAGTTCGGGCTGGACTGTTCCCATGAGGCACAGGGTCAGACTGATTTGCATATGGCCATGTCTGAACTGGGGTGGTGGAGTGAGCTAAAGAATGATGATGGATTAAACCCAGATCAGTTGACTGGGGGTGAGTGTTTGATTGGCTCAAACGTTCCGTCCATCATCCCCTTTTGTATCACAGAAATATAGACAGCAAGAAAATCGTGGTCAAGAATATCGATTTTAAGATAAGAAATATCGATTTTAAAAATATAGAAGTCATTAATATTGTTTGCAAAAATATAGGGGCATATTCACAAGGAGCTATCGCCGAATTAACGGCACTTTATCGCAGCCAAAATCGTGATAAATTTACCTCCCCATTCACAAGCCGGTGTTAACAGCCCACAGCACCAGTTTACCTGCGATAGCAGCCGCAAAAAACATCGCCACAGAGGACCCCCACAAATATCGCTAATGAGATGCAGAGTAGGCGTACCCGTGCCAAAAGCCGAGACAACAACACACCTCAACATTCTCAACGACCAGCCACATCGGTGATAAAAACACAAAACAGGCGATAAGGCGCGTTAGCACCAGGAAATCTACACCTGCTCTGACCTGGTGTAAAGTCGGACTGCAGCCTGCAAACCAAAAGGGAGCACAGCCCAGGGCTACATCGGAAGGGCAACAGATGCCATGGAGCCACCCATCATGCGGCCCGGACACCCAAGAGGGCCACTACACCCACCGCCACTACCCTCAAGACCACCCCTCCCTGGCACTACGCCCCGACCAAAGACATGCCACATCAGCCACACCTAAACAAAATACTCCGCTTGATGTCGCACAATCACAACTGGTGACATGCATGTGTCGTCACAGAAATGAGCAGCACACATTCACTTTCAAATCAACAAATGAAACTTTATTAAAATGAACACCGAAATGAAATGAAGACACATGGCCGCTACCCTCGGGACAATACGTAGGTCACAGCCTGTAAGACAAAAAACATGATGAGAAGGTGTGTCCTGTGCACATAAGAGGACAGAGAGAGAGCGAAGGAGAGAGAGAGGAAGAGAGGGAGAGAGAGAGAGAGGAAGAGAGGGAGAGAGAGAGAGAGGAAGAGAGGGAGAGAGAGAGAGAGAGAGAGAAGAGGAGAGAGAGAGAGAGAGGAAGAGAGGGAGAGAGAGAGAGAGAAGAGGAGAGAGAGAGGAAGAGAGGGAGAGAGAGAGTGCCGCCCCTGCGCACCCAGGCCACACTGCTCACCTGCTGCCACCGGTGTATCTCCAACCACGTGCCGGTATGTATAGCAGGACACCAGGTCACACATATGAGTCAGAGCCGTCAGCTGAAACAGAGTCCAGATACATGACTGGCACAGTACACACACTTGCACAAGACAACATCGCCTGCCCGCCCATGCACACCCAGGCAGAGGCACCCCAACACCTCCCGCCGCCCATCGGAGCATGCCAGCCCATGCACACCCAGGCCTCAATGCTCACCTTCCGCCACCGGCGTGTAGACAAGAGGTCCCACCACGTGCCGCTGCAAGCCACAAGCCCGGGGCCCGCGGACATGGCACCCTCCACATCATGCAGCCATGCTCCGCAGGCCACAAGGTCTCACGTTTGGTGCTGGGTCTTGATTACTCCATGGCATAGGACATACCAGTGCACCCGACACCATCGCAGGCTGCACACACGCTCAGCCCAATGGGTGCCACCAACTCTGGGATCCCGGAAGCGACGCCACGAGGCGGTAGGCCCACGCTACCCTCTGGCTCTGGCCTACACTGCGGTCCAGCAGGGCACACAAAACCTGAGCTGTCTGGACCGCCGGGACGGGCATCATCGCAGGCTGCACACCCGCTCAGCAGCTTAAGGTGCCACTGACTCAGTGCACCCAAAGTCACCATCCCGTGGTGGGGTGCCTGTGCCATCCACAAGGCCCCGTGTGCCACTAACCCTGTGCAACCCCAGTCTGCACCACGTGGTGGTAGGCCCATGTGGTCCGCAAGGCCCCGTGTGCCACTAACCCTGTGCAACCCCAGTCTGCGCCACGTGGTGGTAGGCCCGTGCCGTCCACAAGGCCCCGTGTGCCACTAACCCTGTGCGCAAAAACTCATGGGCCCTATATGAGTGAGAACCGTGGAGCGTCCGTCATCCAGTCACCACCGGAAGAGGGGAATGTGACGTCGTCGGCCCTTTATGTTGGCGGAGCCACATGGCCTGTGACGCCTGTGCCGGATGGGTGTGGTGTGTGTGAAAACCTGCCCTCAGGGAGTGGCTGTGACATGCTGACAACTAGGCCAGTGACCTGCACACCACCAGCGAGTACGGCTGCGATGGGTAGCAATGAGGGCCCCCCTGGGGGCGTTAGCGTAGTGGTCTGGCCTGCCGTACGCCGGACCAGCGCAGGGCTTGCAACAATGACTCGTGGGCTCTGGGCGGGGTCCAGTCCATGTCCGGACAAGGAAGTGACCGATGCGTGTGTCCCTGTTGTAGTGTTCACGGGACCCAGTACACAAAATGCAATGTCGCACCCTCTGACTGGCATCCCACAGGATGGACATCATTGACGCAAGGGAAGGCACTGTCCCCACATTCATCCACACATCCATACATGAATGACGTAAGACATTACACAGCAGTGCGTCACTGGATGTTTATTTGCACATCCAGTGCAGTCATGCAGCTGGAGCGGTACAGGGCAATGCCGAGCACACTACAGAATATGGGCCCGTGGAGGGCCAGCCAGTGTCCATCTGGGGATGACCTGTACTGCGGAAGAGGAAGGGTACAGTCCGCAGTCTGTCCGCCGTGTCATTGGTCATCAAACAGGATGTGGCAGTCCATGTTGCTGTCCAAGGTGAGTGCATCGGAGTGTATCGGGGGTCAGTGGTAGGTCTTGAGGCCATGTGCGGCACCAAGCAGAAACAGGCAAGGTGGCGGAAATGAATGCTAGTGCCTCCTTCTGATCTCAATCCCATCCATGTCCTCGTCCCCGGATGTGTGCTCTGCCCCACCTGTGGGTGTTGCAGTACCGGCTGCGGCACTGTGTGCCACTGACACATCAGGGGCTGGAGGAGGATTGTCTGCCGCACTGTGTGGCAGTGACACATCAAGGGCATGAGTGGATACGCCTGCCACACTGGGAGGCACTGACACACCAGGGGGCAGAGATGTGGATGGTGTGGGGGCAGCCGCATTCATCAGCGACACGCCTTGTGGCAGCAATGCCATGATGAAGTATTGCAGGGCCTGGTAGATCCCTGCTACATTTCAATGGTGTGCAGCGGTGGCTGCCATCCTTTCCGCCTCCATCCGCACCACGTCCTCCATGAGCCTCCGCATGTGTGCCAGCTCACGGCTGGCATCGCTGGAGCCACTCTGAGCGGACAGGTGTTCTTCTCTCCGTGTCATAACTCCAGCGATGTCAGTCTGGGCTGGTTGGAGACCATGGGGCGGACGTAGACACCCATGGATGGCGTCCAGTTTGGTAACCATGAGCTCGAACCCCACCCGCACCTGCTCAGCCTTCTCCCTCTGGCCCTCCAGCACACTGCGTTGGAAGGCCATGTGTTGTTCCTGGGGGTCTTGGGAGAGTGCCGGGGCTGTGGCTGCCTCCTGCTGGGTGGTTTGGGTGGTGGGTGGGGTCTCATCGATGTGGCAGGGCTGCCCTGATCCTGGAGGTGAGTGGCAGATGAGGTCAATGATGTCTTGGATGGTTTGGGTGTCGATGCTGGTGTTGTCCTCCTCGTCATCAGTGAAGAGTGGCTGGGACTGCTCTTCAGGAGGTGTTGGAGGTGGCCCTGCATTGTGAAGGGGAGATGGTGTATTACAATGTGTCCGCATGTAAGTTACCGCATGGTACAGGTTCACATTCAGCCAGCATGGCATTGTACATTGTGACAGTCTGTGGGTCTGGGCGAGGACCCAGGGTCATTGTGGGTGTGCACTGTGCCCTGCTTGCTTATGCATGTGTGCCACTGTGGCCATCTCCACCCGTCCCCCCAGTACCTGGTGGTCACTCACCCAGTTGCGGTTGTGTTGTGTCCTGTCGAGCAGTGTCTGGTCCTCCGACTCCAGCCACAGTCTCCACACTGATGACTGTCAACACCAGCTCCTCCATGTCATCCAGCTCCAGCTGTGGCTCTGGGCAACCACCTCCGGTCTGCGTTGCTGCCTTCTGGTTGGCGGTGAGTTTCTCCTTGGTCTTCCGCTTGATGTCATTCCATCGCCTCTTGACCTCGTCCATTGTCCGCTTGTGCTCTCCGATGGCATTCACCTTGTCGACGATGTCCCGCCATATTCCATTTTTGGTGCCCAATGACATGTTGGAGGTGACGAAGAGTTGTTGATGGTGTTCCATCACCTCCGTGACTATGATCCTGTTCGCCTGCGGACTGAACTTTGTCTTCCTCGTCTTCTTGTCCTTGCCCTTCCTTGTCCCCGAGGTCCCAGGCTGGTCGCCCGGGGTGCTTGTGGGGTTGCGCTCATCCTCTGCGCCTGCTCCGGCTGCCTCCATGGTGCTTGGGTGTTGGTCAGTTTGTGTGTGGGTGTTTTTTTCTACTTTTATGGTGATTATTGACGCCTGCCAGGTGTGTGTTGCAGGCCTGGCGCTGCTTGTCGCTGGTTTCCTCATCGCGCTTTTGGAGATCGCGTGTTTTTTGGTGTTGTGGTTAGTGTTTTATCTCCATCGTGGTGGTTGTATTGCGGACATTGTCCACGGTTTCTGCAGACTATCGCTTGCTACCGCCTTGTTGTGAATTCCACGTTGACATGGGGTTATTTTACCGCGATAGGCTGCGATATTGAAAGTTGCGTTACGCTACTCTTGCGGTAGTTATCGCACGTTCTTGTGAATATACCCCATAGTTCTTTAAAATATCGATTTTTTTTAATTAGTGTTATGTATTTTAGTATATATTTTAAATGTATGTGATGAATTTGTTTTGTAAAAGTATTGTTTATGTTTTTTAATATATGTGTTACATTTTTTGTAGTTAATTAATTTTATTTTAATTAAATGTTGTGTTTTTTAGTTCCGTAGCGGGTTGTGTGTTTATAGGAGAGTAGGGAGGGAAGTAATTGAATTATAATAAATTAATGAATATTTTTTATTTATTAATATTTAATTGAGATTGTATAATGTTAATTGTGTTTTTCATTTTTTGGTAAATTTTAGATGCAGGTTGTGGCGTTTATAGGGGTAAAGGGTGGGAAGTAATTTATTTTTAATTAATTTGTTGTTAATTAATAATATTTAATTAATTGACAATTATGGTAATTGTGTAATTAATTTTAGGTGCGGGTTGTGGGGTTTATAGGGGTAAAGGGTGGGAAGTATTTTTTTTTAATTAGTTAATAATTCATTGTTAATTATTATCAATTAATTGACAATTAAATATGGAAATTGAGTAATTAATTTTAGTTGTGGGTTGTGAGGTTTTTAGGGGTATAGGGTGGGAAGTAATTTATTTTTAATTAATTAATTCTTAGTTGATAATTTAAATTAATTAATTAATTGATAACTAATTAGGGCAATTGTGTAATTATTTTTTTGTGTGGGTTTTGAGTTTATGGGGGTGAAGGGTGGGGAGTAAATTAATTTTACTTACTTTATAATTAGCTGTTAAATACTATTATTTATTTAATTGAAACGTTTTTAAATTGTGTAATTAATTTTTTTACAGTTTAATTTTAGGTGTGTGTTGTGGGGATTATAGGTGCAAAGGGTGGGAAGTTAATTACATTTTATGTGCTTTAATTTGTTTTTTAATTAATAATATTTGTTTAATTGATAATTAATTATGTTAATTATGCAAATACATTTAATTTTTAATTTTGATGTGAGTTGTGAGTTGGAAGTAAATAGACTAAATTTATGTAATAATGTTTTTGCTAATAAATAATTTCTAAATAAAAATATTTATTTGTTTAAAAAACATTTTTTTATTTTATTTTATATAATATTTGTAGGTATGTGTGATATGTATTTAACATTATAAAATGTTTTTATTTTTTTAATATTAAATATATTTGTATTTTAATTTTTAACATACACGACTGACTGGAGTGAGAATAGTAAATTTTACCCCTCCGCAATCCAACACTTTTTCTATTGATGCACTGACTGGAGTGGGAATAGTAAATTTCATCCCTCCGCTATCCAACACTTTCCCTACTATTGCACTCACTGGAGTGGGAATAGTAAATTTTAGCCCTCCGCTATCCAACACTTTCCCTACTGTTGCACTCACTGGAGTGAGAATAGTAATTTTTACCCCTCCGCTATCCAACACCTTCCCTACTGTTACACTCAATGGAGTGGGAATTGTAATGTTTATCCCTCTGCTATCCAACACTTTCCCTACTGTTGCACTTACTGGAGTGGGAAATTTAAGTTTAAAGATTTTTAAATAGTTTAATGTGTTAATTTGTAATATGATAAGGTTCATAAAATATTTGTTTTGGGGGGCCTCTAAGGCCCCCTCAAGCCCCAGGAACCTCCATCCCCCGGGGCTTTTTAAAAAAAAAAAATGACCTTTGTGGGGGGGCTAAGAGCCCCCCTACATGCCCCGGGGACCGCCACCTCCTCGGGGAACTAAGAATTTTAAAGTGGCCCCCAGGGGTGGCTCCTGCAGTGTCCCGGGGTGCTCACCCCCGGGACACTGCTATTTGCTATGACAGGGCGGGAGCCTCGCGGCTCCCGTCCTGTCATAGCAAACTTGCTTTGAAATTTGGAAGAGAGAGCAGGAAACCTGCTCTCTCTTCCAAAATTCAAAGCAAATTGCTTTTCCACACGGGGAGCAGCATCTTAGCAGCTCCCCATGTGGAAAAGCAATGCCGGCTCCCGAGGGACGCGGGGAGCCGGTGGGACCGTGGGGGGATTGGGGACCCCCCACGGAGAGGGCCAGCTCCGGGGGATGGGGTCCCCGGGGCTAACAAGTAGCCTGGTAGGGGGACCACGCGGCCCCTTCCCCAAAATAAAAAAAAAAAACAAAGGCCGGCCCCGGGAGATGGGATCCCCGGGGCCATAAGTGGACTGAGGGGGGGGCAACGCAGCCCCCGCCAAAACAATAAAAAAATAAAATAAAGGCCATGCCCCGGGTGATGTGGTCCCCGGGGCCGATTAAGGCCTCGGGAGGGGGGCCACGCGGCCCCCTTCCAAATTTTATTTAAAAAAAAAATAGGGAGCAGGCCCTGTGGGATGGGATCCCCAGGGCCAATAAATTAGAAAAAGAGGACCCTGGGAGCCAACTAGCCCACCAGGTACCTTCAGTAAGAACAACAGAGTTGCGTTGCAGAGAGGTGAAAAAAGGTGCGTGGCCTCGGAACGCCTCTCTGCAACTCAGCTCTGTGGTCCTAACTGTAGGTACCTGGTGGGCTAGTTGGGCCCCAGGACCCTCAGGATTCAAGGGGACTTAATCCCGCAACTTAAAACGCGCCACGGGGCGCGTTTGCACACATGTCACCTCAGGCCCCCTCCCTTCACCACTGTGCAAACGCGCCCCGTAGCGCGTTTTAAGAGGTAGTTTTAATCTCCCTGCCCTATTATGTACTAGGGACTTACAGAGGAGGTCATGCTAATCACAGGGGTACCCCAACGCATAGTGTTCCCTAGTGTATGTAGGTAGGTGTTTTCACTGTATTCTAAGTGTCTTTTAGCATAGCACTGGCTCTGGTTAGTCAGAGTCAGTTACCACCAGTACCCATCTGAAAAAGTTGTGGGCACAGGATGATTTTGCAACAAGGCCTCTTTCTGCTCCTCTGTTGGTTCTTTCTGCACATCTTTTGCTTCTTCCTGCACTTTTCTTCGTCTTTGTGGACTTCTGTTGCTTCTTTCTGCATTTCTTTTGCTTCTTTCTGTGCGTTTTTTCTTCTTTCTTCACATGTCCTACCTCTGTAGGCATAGTTAGAAACTAGCATTTAAAAAACCTTTGAAATTCACTGAAAAAACCATAGGTTTCAGGCACGTTATAGTTAGAAATTAGCATTTAAAAAAACTTTGAAATTCACTGAAAAAACCATAGGTTTCAGGCACGTTATAGTTAGAAATTAGCATTTAAAAAACTTTAGAAATTCACTGAAAAAACCATAGGTTTTAGGGAAAGTTATAGTTAGTTGGACATTGCACTCGTACAAAACCCGTGAAATTCCCCCGTTATAGTTAGTTCAGCTAACTATAACTCGTGCCCCCGCAATGCACTGCTGATGACATCACATATTACATCACTCATGACATGGTCAGTGACATCACTGATGACATCACTGATGACATCATCCAGTGACTGTGTGTTTCTGTAAAGTTTAAATATGTTTAATATATATAGGGAAAGGCGTATTGAAGAATGAGTGGGTGTATAAGTGTCTGAATGGATGATTTAGTAGGTGCGTGACTAACTCTACAAGTGAGTGATTAAACGTATCTTACTGAATGCATGGGTTAGTGACTAAACTGTGTGAATGTCTGTATCCGACTGTCTGTTGCTGTGTAAGCGGCTGCATGGGTTTGTGAATAGCTACATGAGTGTCTATATGAGTTATTGATTGGTTGTCTGAGTATCTGTATGGGTGCCTGAGTGTTTGTGTGGGTGGGGTGTGTGTGACTCTGTGCATAGATGTGTGAGTGGGTGATTCACTGGGTGCATGGTTTCAAGAGTGCATCTGTGATGGACTGTATGGGTGGGTGAGTGTGTGTATGGGTGTGTTAGTGAGTGAATGTATATCTCAGTGGTACATGTGTGAGTAACTACATATGTGAAAGGCAGTATATATGTGTGTTGGAGTATATAAATGGCTATAAGTGAGAGTGTGTGATTGTGAGAGTGGCTGTATGGATGAGTGTGTACTTGTATCAGTGATTGTATAAGAGCGTAAGAATGTGCTAGTATTTGTATGAGTAAGTGAGCTGGTGTGTGTATAACTGTATAGGTGAGTAAATGGCAGTGTGATTAATTATTTGCATGACAGACTAGGTGTGTGAGTACCTCTATGGATGAGTGGCGGTGTGTGAGTGTCTATGTAGGTGTATGAGTGCGTATGATAGTCCTGTACTGAGTGACCGTAAGTATGAGTGACTGTACGGGTGAGTGAGTGGATGTGTGTGTAGACCTAAGAATCAGTGAGTGGGTATGTAGTTATTGGTGTTGGAGTGTCTATGGTTTTGCGAATGGCAGTCTGTAATTTAGAGTGGGTGTATCAAAGGCTATATTAGGGTGTGAGGAGGTGCATCAGATTATCACATGGATGATGTCATCAGTGATGTCATTTGAGATGTCATCAGTGATGTCATCAGTGATGTCACTGACCGTGTCATGAGTGATGTAATATGTGACTTCATCAGCAGTGCATTGCGGGGGCGCGAGTTATAGTTAGCTGAACTAACTATAACAGGGGAATTTCACGGGTTTTGTACGAGTGTAATGTCCAACCAACTATAACTTTCCCTAAAACCTATGGTTTTTTCAGTGAATCTCTAAGGTTTTTTAAATGCTAATTTCTAACTATAACGTGCCTGAAACCTATGGTTTTTTCAGTGAATATATAATATATATATATATAAATATATATATATATATATATATATATATATATATATATATATATATATATATATATATATATATATATATATTATCTACTGGCGGTCGCCAGTAGATAGTTATAGTTAGGACCTATTTTCCATAGGAAATCCACAACATTCTATTTGAAATAACTTTGGCGCCGGTTAACGTATCTTCGCAACATTTTCAAAACTTATGGCCCGCTCCGGTCCGCTCCTACCCTGAAAGTTTCGTGGTGATTCGTCAAGTGGGGGCCGAGAAAAAAGGGGGGTCCCAAAACGTGTTTTCCCCATGCAATTTTCCATAGGAACCTTTCATCGCAGCTACAGCCCGAACTGCTGAACGGAATTACACCAGATTTGGCAAAAAGGTAGCCCTTGGTTCAGAGTCATGCCTTTTGGTTAAATGGTGTAAATCCGTTCAGTAGTTCCTGAGAAAATCAAAAGTAAAATCACATATATAGCTGGGCGTCGCCTAACCACACATGTCATTGTGAGATCTGATTGGCTGTCAGCACTTCATCCTGGAACTGCTGGCAGCCATCTTGGGACCAATATACATGATAGTACCCCATTGAAATGCATTGTAGTGAATCAAAGATTTTGAGGGTTACCAAAAGGAGAACTATAAAGGGTGATAACAGACTTTAGTTACATTAGAATTCATTTGTTGTTGGTACCATACTAATTTCAGGAATTGTGGTGTGTTCTAAGGTGATTTTACCCTGTGAAAAACCTTCTGCTGGGATATCATGAATCATGTTTGAGAAAAAACTATTTTCACATGCTTGTCTCATAGAGTTTCGGAAGGTGCTCCAGAAGCTAAAATGAGAGCATATTTTCTGTAAATTCACATTATCTTTCTCAGTCATGTGAGAATGAAGTCTGACATTCTCAGTAAAACATGTACATCCAACAAGGGCAGAGACTGTCAGTTGATTCCTTTGTGTTCTACTGCAGCTTCCCAGAGTGTTCTAAAGAACAACTAGAGTGCTAACAGCCTTACTTATGACAAAAGTATGGCACACCTGAAGCCATCTTGATTGGAATAAACTGGTAACACTTAAAACATTTAATTTAAAAAGGAACAAAATGAGGGGGTTCTTTTTGAAATAGAAATTATGGTTAGTGCTGTAGAAAGAAAAATTAGGACATGTTTCAAGTGTGATCTCAAATATCTTCCTGTTATATTTCAACAGGAGCAGCCTGCCAGTTGATGCCTTCGTGTTCTACTGCAGCTTCCCAGAGTGTTATAAAGAACAACTAGAGCGCTAACAGCCTTACTTATGACAAAAGTATGGCACACCTGAAGCCATCTTGATTGGAATAAACCGGTAACACTTAAAACATTTAATTTAAAAAGGAACAAAATGAGGGGTTCTTTTTTAAATAGAAATTATGGTTAGTGCTGCAGAAAGAAAAATTAGGGCATGTTTTAAGTGAGATCTCAAATCCTCTTCTATTTCATTAGAAAATTCTGACATGCAGACTGAAACAATCACGTTCAATACCAGCAGCAGACTTCCAGTTAACTCCCTGGTGAGCAGTAGCTTTACTACAGTGATCTAATGAGCAACTAGAGTGCTAACATTCTGAATTTATTGCAAATGTGAGACACATCTGAATGCCTTCTTGATGGAATTAAAGTGAAAAACTGAAAGCATTTCCTACTGAGGAGACTGCAGTAAATGAGGAAATTAGGAAACTTCATAACAAAGAAGTCTTCCAAGATGGCCACCAGAGAAAAAAGAGCCCAAATGTAGCACAAATATTACCCAGATGTAGCCCACATATAGCCCAATGACAAAAGTGTGCAAAACACTTTTTATTTTTAGTTTTTTTGCAGTTTTATGTAGTGCGGACTGGTCAGGTATTGGAGCGTTGCATCTTGAAACAAGACAACCCTAAACAACAAAAACACCACTGCACTACCCTAAAACATGACCCCCTACACTACACAAACACCACTGCACTACCCTAAACCCTAAAATACTACCCCCAGCACGACCCCCTATACTACACAAGCACCACTGCACTACCCTAAACCCTAAAACACTAAACCCAGCATGACCCCCTACACTACACAAACACCACTGCACTACCCTAAACCCTAAAACACTATCCCAGCACGACCACCTACACTACCCAAACACCACTGCACTAACCAAAATCCTAAAAAACTACCCCCAGCACGACCCGCTACACTACCCAAACACCACTGCACTACGCTAAAACATGACCCCCTACACTACACAAACACCACTGCACTACCCTAAACACAAAAACACTACCCCCAGCACGACCCCCTACACTACACAAGCACCACTGCACTACCATAAGCCCTAAAACACTACCCCCAGCACGAACCCCTACACTGACCGAACACCACTGCACTGCCCTAAAACCTGAAACACCACCCCAAGCACGACCCCCTACACTGCCCGAACACCACTGCACTGCCCTAAACCCTGAAACACCACCCCAAGCACGACCCCCTACACTGACCGAACACCCCTGCACTAAACCCTGAAACACCACCCCCAGCAAGACCCCCTACACTGCCAGAACACCACTGCACAGCTCTAAACCCTAAAACACCAGCCCCTGCACGACCCCCTACACTGCCCGAACACCACTGCACTGCCTTAAACCCTGATACACCAGCCACTGCACTACCCCCTACACTGCCCGAACACCACTGCACTGCCCTAAACCCTGAAACACCACCCCAGCACGACCCCCTACACTGCCCGAACACCACTGCACTACCCTAAACCCTGAAACACCACCCCCAGCACGACCCCCTACACTGCCCGAGCACCACTGCACTGCCCTAAACCCTGAAACACCAGCCCCAGCACGACCCCCTACACTGCCCGAACACCACTGCACTACCTTGAAACACCAGCCCCAGCATGACCGCCTACACTGCCCGAACACCACTGCACTGCCCTAAACCCTGAAACACCAGCCCCAGCATGACCCCCTACACTGCCCGAACACCACTGCACTGCCCTAAACCGTGAAACACCAGCCCCAGCACGACCCCTTACACTGCCCGAACACCACTGCACTGCCCTAAACCCTGAAACACCAGCCCCAGCATGACCCCCTACACCGCCGAACACCACTGCACTGCCCTAAACCCTGAAACACCACCACGTGCTTGACCCCCTACACTGCCCGAACTCCACTGCACTGCCCTAAACCCTGAAACACTACCCCCAGCACAACCCCTATACTGCCCGAACACCACTGCACTGCCCTGAACCCTGAAACACCACCCCCTACACGACCCCCTACAATGCCCGAACACCACTATACTGCCCTAAACCCTGAAACACTACCCCCAGCAAGACCCCCTACACTGCCCGAACACCGCTGCACTGCCCTAAACCCTGAAACACCACCCCTGCACGACCCCCTACACTGCCCGAACACTACTGCACTGCCCTAAACCCTGAAACACCACCCCCAGCACGACCCCCTACACTGCATGAACACCACTGCACTGCCCTAAACCCTGAAACACCAGCCCCAGCACGACCCCCTACACTGCCCGAACACCACAGCACTGCCCTAAACCCTGAAACATCACCCCCAGCAAGACCCCCTTCACTGCCTGAACACCACTGCCCTAAACTCTGAAACATCACCCCAGCAAGACCCCCTACACTGCCCGAACACCACTGCACTGCCCTAAACCCTGAAACACCACCTCCAGCACAACCCCCTACACTGCCTGAACACCATTGCTCTGCCCTAAACCCTGAAACACTAGCCCCAGCACAACCCCCTACACTGCCCGAACACCACTGCACTGCCCTAAACCCTGAAACACCAGTCCCAGCAAGACCCCCTACACTGCCCGAACATCACTGCACTGCCCTTGACTCTGAAACACCAGCCCCAGCAAGACCCCCTACACTGCCCGAACACCACTGCACTGCCCTAAACCCTGAAACACCAGCCCCAGCATGACCCCCTACACTGCCCGAACACCACTGCACTGCCCTAAACCCTGAAACACCAGCCCCAGCACGACCCCCTACACTGCCCGAACACCACTGCACTGCCCTAAACCCTAAAACACCAGCCCCAGCACGACCCCCTACACTGCTGGAACACCACTGCACTGCCCTAAACCCTGAAACACCAGCCCCAGCACGACCCCCTACAAGGCCCGAACACCACTGCACTGCCCTAAACCCTGAAACACCAGCCCCAGCAAGACACCCTACACTGCCCGAACACTACTGCACTGCGCTAAACCCTGAAACACCACCCCCAGCAAGACCCCCTACACTGCCCGAACAACACTGCAATAAACCCTGAAACACCGCCCCCAGCAAGACCACCTACACTGGCCGAACACCACTGTACTGCCCTAAACCCTGAAACACCACCCCCTGCATGACCCCCTACACTGCCGGAACACCACTGCACTGCCCTAAACCCTGAAACACCACCCCCCAGCACGACACCCTACAGTGCCCGAACACCACTGCACTGCCCTAAACCCTGAAACACCACCCCCAGCAAGACCCCCTACACTGCCCGAACACCACTGCACTGCCCTAAACCCTGAAACACCACCCCCCTGCATGACCCCCTACACTGCCAGAACACCACTGCACTGCCCTAAACCCTGAAACACCACCCCAGCACGACCCCTTACACTGCCCAAACACCACTGCACTGCCCTAAACCCTAAAACACCACCCCTAGCTCGACCCCCTACACTGCCCGAACACCACTGCACTGCCCTAAACCCTGAAACACTACCCCCAACAAGACCCCCTACACTGCCCGAACACCACTGCACTGCCCTAAACCCTGAAACATCACCCCCAGCAAGACCCCCTTCACTGCCTGAACACCACTGCCCTAAACCCTGAAACACCATCCCCAGCAAGACCCCCTACACTACCCGAACACCACTGCACTGCCCTAAACCCTGAAACACCACCTCCAGGACAACCCCCTACACTGCCTGAACACCATTGCTCTGCCCTAAACCCTGAAACACTAGCCCCAGCACGACCCCATGCACTGCCCGAACACCACTGCACTGCCCTAAACCCTGAAACACCAGTCCCAGCAAGACCCCCTACACTGCACGAACACCACTGCACTGCTCTAGACTCTGAAACACCAGCCCCAGCAAGACCCTCTACACTGCCCGAACACCACTGCACTGCCCTAAACCCTGAATCACCAGCCCCAGCATGACCCCCTACACTGCCCGAACACCACTGCACTGCCCTAAACCCTGAAACACCAGCCCCAGCACAACCTCCTACACTGCCCGAACACCACTGCACTGCCCTAAACCCTGAAACACCAGCCCCAGCACAACCCCCTACACTGCTGTAACACCACTGCACTGCCCTAAACCCTGAAACACCAGCCCCAGCACGACCCCCTACACTGCCCGAACACCACTGCACTGCCTTAAACCCTGAAACACCAGCCCCAGCACGACCACCTACACTGCCCGAACACCACTGCACTGCCCTAAACCCTGAAACACCAGCCCCAGCACGACCCCCTACACTGCCCGAACACCACACCACAGCACTGCCCTAAACCCTGAAACATCACCCCCAGCAAGACCCCCTTCACTGCCTGAACACCACTGCCCTAAACCCTGAAACACCACCCCAGCAAGACCCCCTACACTGCCCGAACACCACTGCACTGCCCTAAACCCTGAAACACCACCTCCAGCACAACCCCCTACACTGCCTGAACACCATTGCTCTGCCCTAAACCCTGAAACACTAGCCCCAGCACGACCCCCTACACTGCCCGAACACCACTGCACTGCCCTAAACCCTGAAACACCAGTCCCAGCAAGACCCCCTACACTGCCCGAACATCACTGCACTGCCCTTGACTCTGAAACACCAGCCCCAGCAAGACCCCCTACACTGCCCGAACACCACTGCACTGCCCTAAACCCTGAAACACCAGCCCCAGCATGACCCCCTACACTGCCCGAACACCACTGCACTGCCCTAAACCCTGAAACACCAGCCCCAGCACGACCCCCTACACTGCCCGAACACCACTGCTCTGCCCTAAACCCTAAAACACCAGCCCCAGCATGACCCCCTACACTGCTGGAACACCACTGCACTGCCCTAAACCCTGAAACACCAGCCCCAGCACGACCCCCTACAAGGCCCGAACACCACTGCACTGCCCTAAACCCTGAAACACCAGCCCCAGCAAGACACCCTACACTGCCCGAACACTACTGCACTGCGCTAAACCCTGAAACACCACCCCCAGCAAGACCCCCTACACTGCCCGAACAACACTGCACTAAACCCTGAAACACCACCCCCAGCAAGACCACCTACACTGGCCAAACACCACTGCACTGCCCTAAACCCTGAAACACCACCCCCTGCACGACCCCCTACACTGCCCAAACACCACTGCACTGCCCTAAACCCTGAAACACCACCCCCTGCACGACCCCCTACACTGCCCGAACACCACTGCACTGCCCTAAACCCTGAAACACCACCGAGCACGACCACTTACACTGCCCAAACACCACTGCACTGCCCTAAACCCTAAAACACCACCCCCAGCAAGACCCCCTACACTGCCCGAACACCACTGCACTGCCCTAAACCCTGAAACATCACCCCCAGCAAGACCCCCTACACTGCCTGAACCCCACTGCCCTAAACCCTGAAACACTACCCCCAGCAAGACCCCTACACTGCCCGAACACCACTGCACTGCCCTAAACCCTGAAACACCACCTCCAGGACAACCCCCTACACTGCCTGAACACCATTGCTCTGCCCTAAACCCTGAAACACTAGCCCCAGCACGACCCCCTACACTGCCCGAACACCACTGCACTGCCCTAAACCCTGAAACACCAGTCCCAGCAAGACCCCCGACACGGCCCGAACACCACTGCACTGCCCTAGACTCTGAAACACCAGCCCCAGCAAGACCCCCTACACTGCCCGAACACCACTGCACTGCCCTAAACCCTGAAACACCAGCCCCAGCATGACCCCCTACTCTGCCCAAACACCACTGCACTGCCCTAAACCCTGAAACACCAGCCCCAGCACGACCACCTACACTGCCCGAACACCACTGCACTGCCCTAAACCCTGAAACACCAGCCCCAGCACGACCCCCTACACTGCCCGAACACCACTGCACTGCCCTAAACCCTGAAACACCAGCCCCAGCACGACCCCTACACTGCCCGTAACACCACTGCACTGCCCTAAACCCTGAAACATCACCCCCAGCAAGACCCCCTTCACTGCCCGAACACCACTGCACTGCCCTAAACCCTGAAACACCACCTCCAGCACAACCCCCTACACTGCCTGAACACCACTGCTCTACCCTAAACCCTGAAACACCAGCCCCAGCACGACCACCTACACTGCCCGAACACCACTGCACTGCCCTAAACCCTGAAACACCAGCCCCAGCACGACCCCCTACACTGCCCGTAACACCACTGCACTGCCCTAAACCCTGAAACATCACCCCCAGCAAGACCCCCTTCACTGCCCGAACACCACTGCACTGCCCTAAACCCTGAAACACCACCTCCAGCACAACCCCCTACACTGCCTGAACACCACTGCTCTGCCCTAAACCCTGAAACACCAGCCCCCGCACGACCCCCTACACTGCCCGAACACCACTGCACTGCCCTAAACCCTGAAACACCAGTCCCAGCAAGACCCCCTACACTGCCCGAACACCACTGCACTGCCCTAGACTCTGAAACACCAGCCCCAGCAAGACCCCCTACACTGCCCGAACACCACTGCACTGCCCTAAACCCTGAAACACCAGCCCCAGCATGACCCCCTACTCTGCCCAAGCACCACTGCACTGCCCTAAACCCTGAAACACCAGCCCCAGCATGACCACCTACACTGCCCGAACACCACTGCACTGCCCTAAACCCTGAAACACCAGCCCCAGCACGACCCCCTACACTGCTGGAACACCACTGCACTGCCCTAAACCCTGAAACACCAGCCCCAGCACGACCACCTACACTGCCCGAACACCACTGCACTGCCCTAAACCCTGAAACACCAGCCCCAGCACGACCCCCTACACTGCCCGTAACACCACTGCACTGCCCTAAACCCTGAAACATCACCCCCAGCAAGACCCCCTTCACTGCCCGAACACCACTGCACTGCCCTAAACCCTGAAACACCACCTCCAGCACAACCCCCTACACTGCCTGAACACCACTGCTCTGCCCTAAACCCTGAAACACCAGCCCCAGCACGACCCCCTACACTGCCCGAACACCACTGCACTGCCCTAAACCCTGAAACACCAGTCCCAGCAAGACCCCCTACACTGCCCGAACACCACTGCATTGCCCTAGACTCTGAAACACCAGCCCCAGCACGACCCCCTACACGGCCCGAATGTAGGAGAGTAGGATCTGCTTCACATTGGTACCCCCACTTTTTGCTGATGCTTCACTGTTTTTCGACATTAGTCTGGCTGGGGCCCTGCTAATCAGAACCCCAGCCTAGCTGCTTCCTCTCTAAAATGGTTTCCATGTGCCTTAGGCACATCACTGATTGGAATCTGGAGTGCCCTTATAAGTCCCTAGTATATGGTATACTATGTACCAAGGGCATAGGTACCTCAGAGGCCTGCCAGGGGCTGCAGCATGTATTATGCCACCCCTGGAAGGCCATCCAAACTGACACCACAGGTCTGCTACTGTAGCCTGGGTAAGGTGGTGCATGCACCCCTTACTGTGATATAGGTTACCTATATCACTAAATACATACACACATATAAACCTATAAGTCACTCCTAAGGCAGGCCTTATCAATCCTAAAGGCAGAGTGCATGGTTCCTATGTGAGAGGGTGCCCCTGCATGAGCAGGGCCCCTCTGCAGCGTTCGGAGACCATCTCTGATGCTGTTTGTAGTGGAGCCTGACCATATACTCTTAAGCGCATTATAACCTCGCGGTAAAATGCTAACTTTGGAATGGCTGCACCTAAACATGTCGTGTTTGGTGTCAAACATCTTGAATACTACCCCCCGCCAATTCTGGCGGCGGGGGTAGCATTCCACCCTTCTAGAGGGAAAGACATGTTAACTCTGGCTAGCCCGGTAACTTCTTTCCAAAACCCTGGCATCACAAAATGGATGCTGCTGCCACAGACACGAGTCTGGCCTCCTGCTGCTGGACGAAACTCCGGCAGGGGAGGCCTGGACAATAGGTTTCCTGTCCCAGGGAGGTGTGACCACCTCCCCAGACAGGATAATGTGTATTGGGGCTGGGCGGGAGCACTTTCGGGTGCTTTGAAGTCCTGCACTGGGGGCACATTTGGTGTCCCTGTGCATACCCCAGTTCAAACCGGATCAGGGGCTTGCAGCCCCTGCTTTGGCGCGAACTGGACAAAGGGAAAGGGGTGTAGCCACCCTCTGTCCTGACCCACCCATAGGTGGGGCCACAGAGTAGTCCAACCCCTATCCTTAGTATAAGTATAGGAACCCAGTCCTTAGGACTTTAGATTATCCCTGGACGAAACTCTGAAACTGAATCCTGGACCTTCGACGCTCTACTCACGATTAGAGGACAGAAGAATCTCCCTTGGGGTCAAGGAGTGACTCCCCTGCTTGGCAGGCACCAAAGAAGCATCTGTCCGGTTCGCATTTCTGAAGCTCCCGTCGGACGCCGAAGTCATCGCATCACCAGAGGTAGATTTTCAGACTTCCCCGAGGCTACCCTGAGTCCCCAGCAAAGCTGAGGCCCGTGGCTATCGTGGGTGACTTAAGACCGTGACCCCTGGACACCGAGCACATTTGCAAGTTCATCCTCTTCTGGGTCTCCCAAGAAGTCGTGCTTTGGGCTCCGAGTAGCCCTAGCCTCCAGCACCAACTGCACTGAAGATCACTGGCCCCCACTTCACGAGTGTCCTGTGAGCCAGATCCACGTGCGGCATCACGAGGCTCCTTTGCGGTTGCTAGCCCGTTGGCTAGTAGCCCTTAACGAAGGCCAATCCTTTTCTTACTTGGTATCCTGGTTGCTCCAGGCCTGCCCTCACTTACCCTCGCTGGGTGAGTTCCCCAGACCTTGCTGGTCTGCACCATCGACGATCATCCTCTGCATCAAGACTTGCCGTTGCCAAGGCTTGTTGGGTCCAATCCGGTCGTCTACACCTCAGCACTCGACAAACATTCTGTACCAGCCCGAATCCTGCTCCTGGTCACCGACAACGTCTCCTGGACCTCGTGGCTGAAGAGTCAAGACAACCGTCAATGCACCTGAAGCACTCGACATCGGTGGGCATCTGTCCATCGCCTTCCTGGTCACTGGCTAGTGACCCAGACTCTGTCCCCTCTGCTTTCAGGTTCTTCAGAACTCCGATCCACTCTTGGATCCACCCGGACACTTTTCTCTTGGTCGCCAGCAGCACTTTGCAGCAGATCGCCATTCAAATCGACGACGAAACCCGACCCCGAAAGGCACCTATGCACCCGGCTTCCCTGGGTGAGGTAACACGAGTACTCCGGTGCTCCCGTGGGTAGAGACTCTTCAAAGTCCTAGATCTCAAAGGGTTTGCTCCAAGTCCTCCTTTAAGTGTCCCTTTTCTCTAATTTCCCGATCACGACTTTCTCCATAGAAGTCAACGGCGTATCGCGGTTGTGTATTTACACTGCACGCATCCCCCGTGGGTCCCCTGTGTCACTACCTTGGGTGGTTCCTTGTGGTCCAAGCACTTATAGAGGCTCTAGGCCTAGTGTCTAGTTCAGTCATGGTTCTTATACCACTTTATTGGTATATGGTTTGGTACGCCCCTAGGGCCCAAACGTGTATTTGTGCTATTACTGTGTTTAAATAACTTCTAACTTATGTATTTCGAACTCTAGCCTCATAAAGAGACTAGAGGGTGTGTTTAGCAATAAATACATATATTTTGAATATATACCTGGTGTGGTGCTCTTTCATTTGCTCACTCAAGAGATTATAGACTGGTAAAACAAGCTGCTTTACATTCCTTCAAGACTTAGCCTGAAGGCTGCTCTCCATAGCTACCACTAGGATAGCTTTCAATAAGGTTGTCTTTAACCTATCTCCAATAAGGGGTTGTTTGGACTGGTGCAAGGTGCCCACTATAATTAGTGGACAGCATATGCCAGGCCAACTTCTCACATTGGTGTGCAGCGTGTGGGATTCCAGCTTGCTATTGTTTTACCAGATAATCTCAATTGAATTGATCAACTGAAAACCACTAAAGGTACCTAAGGTACATATAATTTAAGCTTAGAATACAGTAAGTTCTACTGAACTTAGAGTTGTGTGTTAAGGGATAGCACAACCCTTTCTACAACTCAAGAGAGTTTAGTAGGCCACACTAGAGTAGGTAGTGCATACACCACACCACACTAGTAATGTCTTTAAGGGTAGGATCTAAAGAATTCTTGCAGGAAGCCATTGAGCTTCCACCCTCCAAGTATGATACACTCCCATTCTTGGAATTGAGAGCTTTATGCAACTTGAGAAAAATAAGGACAGGCCAAAGCCCCACCACCCAACACCTCAAGGAGTTGTTGGTGGCTTATGACCTTAGTAAGCCCTTGGGGACTGAAGGGGTAGGAGCTGAGGGTGGGGCAGAAGATGAGGATGGGACCAGGGGTACCAGTACCCCCAGCCCCCCTCTGAAACTGACCAGGAGGGCGACAATGGCCCTGACCTGGATAATCCAACCCCTCCTGAGGAAGATGAACAGGAGGATCAGAATGATGCCCCCTTTGTCCCCCAGGAAGGATTGTGAATGTGCCCAGAAGGTCTAGATCTTCTTCTCGGGAGTCTAACCACTCTGGCACCTCAATAGGGAGCTCTGTCTCATCTCATAGGAGGGAATCCTCTCATGAGAGAAGAAAGAGGCTGGTTCTATATGAGGAAGCTCAGCTTGAACTCAAAAAGAAGCAACTAGCCATAGACAGGGAGTCCCTAGATCTCTTTAGAGAGAGAAGAAAGTTGGGACTAGAGTCCCATGGTGGCAGCCATATCCCTAGAGATAGGGAAAGGTCCTATGACCATAGGAACCTGAGCAAGATTGTCCCTCCCTATCAGAATGGGGATGACATCAACAAGTGGATAACTGCTCTAGAGAGGGCCTGTAAGGTACAGAAGGTCCCTCAGGAGCAGTGGGCAGCAATCTTGTGGCTCTCCTTTGCTGACAAAGGTAGAGATAAGCTCCTCACTGTTAGAGAGGAGGATGCTGATAATTACAAGGTCTTGAAGAGGGCTCTTATTGATGGGTTTGGCCTAACCACTGAACAGTACAGGTTGAAGTTCAGAGATACCCAAAAAGCACAGACTCAAGACTGGGTAGACTATGTGGATTGTTCTGCCAAGGCTCTGGAAGGCTGGTTGATGGGCAGTAAGGTGTGTGACTTCTCAGGATTGTACAATCTGATAATGAGGGAGCAGATTCTTAATAACTGTCAAAATCAGCTGTTGCATCAATACCTGGTAGACTCTGATCTGACCTCTCCCCAAGAATTGGGAAAGAAGGCAGACAAATGGGTCAGAACCAGGGTGAAGCAGAAGGTACAGAACCAAGGTGGGGAAACCAAGAAGCAAGATGCTAAGAACTCTGAAAAGGGTGGGGAGAAGGGTAAAGATCAAAAGTCTTCATCAGGCCCCCAAAAACTTCTTCTGGTGGGGATTCACAGTCTACCAAAGGGAAAGGCCAAAGAAAACCATGGTGCAAGGTCTGTAAGCAAAAGACCCACTGGACCAGTGATTGCACCAAGTCCAAAGACTCCAGTCCAGCACCCACCAATGCCCCTAAGGCACCTGTTCCCCCTAGTACAGTTGGTGGGAGTACTCCAGCCAAGGGTTTAGTAGGGTTCACCCTGGGTACTGAGTTGGGCTCTGACCTAGTCAGAGAACTGACTCAGGCTGTGTTAGTCTGTGATGGAGGCATGGATGTGACCTCCACTGTGAGTCGCAGTAATCTGGGAAAGTACAGACAGCAGCCATTAATCAATGGACGTGAGGCTTTGGCATTTAGGGACACAGGGGCAAGTGTCACAATGGTGACACAAGACCTTGTGAATCCTGGGCAAGTTATACTTGGTGAGATGTACCAAGTGACCAATGCTAGCAATGTCAGAACAGACCATACTCTGGCAGTTGTTAATTCTCCTGGGGAGGGGTAACTGGCCTTAAGAAGGTTGTGGTGAGTGCAAACCTACCAGTCGAATGCTTGCTTGGCAATGACTTAGAGACTTCTGCTTGGGCAGAAGTGGAGCTCAGGACCCATGCAGAAATGCTGGGGATCCCTGCAGATGTGTTTGCTGTGACCAGGTCACAAGCCAAAATGTCTAGCACTGAACAGGCCTTGGATTCTGGAAGAATGGACCAAGTGCCTTCCAAGAGGAGGAGTAGTAGGGTTAAGGCAGTGCCTTCCCCTTGGCTCAGGAGGAAGATCAGTCCCTTGAGGGGGATGATCTCAGCCCTGAAGAGGGAACTGTCCCAGAGGAACTTGAACCTGACCAGGTTGAGTTCTTGGGGACAGGGGGACCTTCTAGGGCAGATCTGAGCCAGGAGCAGCAGAGCTGCCCCTCCCTTGAACCCCTCAGACAGCAAGCTGCTGCTGAGGCTGCTGGGAAAGCTAGTGGTTCCCATACAGTGTATTGGGATGATGAACTCCTGTACTCAGAGAGTAGAGACCCCAAGCCTGGTGCTACCAGGAGGTTGGTTATACCTCTGAAGTTCAGGGGCTTCCTATTGACCCTAGCCCATGATATTCCCTTAGCAGGTCACCTGGGCCAGAACAAGACTTGGGACAGAATTGTCCCTCACTTTCACTGGCCCCACATGTCTGAAGACAGCAAGGAGTTTTGTCGCTCCTGTGTAACCTGCCAAGCCAGTGGCAAGGCAGGTGGCACTACAAAGGCCCCCTGATACCACTACCTGTGGTGGGGGTGCCCTTTGAAAGGGTAGGGATTGACATTGTTGGTCCCATGGATCCCCAAACAGCCTCTGGGCACAGGTTTATCCTGGTGGTAGTGGATCATGCCACCAGGTACCCAGAAGCTATTCCCCTCAGGACCACTACAGCACCTGTGGTGGCAAGAGCCCTCCTGGGAATTTTCTCAAGAGTGGGCTTTCCTAAGGAGGTAGTATCAGACAGGGGTGCTAACTTCATGTCTGGGTACTTAAAAGCAATGTGGAAGGAGTGTGGAGTGACTTATAAGTTCACCACACCCTATCACCCACAATGCAATGGTTTAGTTGAGAGATTCAACAAAACCTTGAAGGGCATGATTAAAGGGCTCCCAGAAAAGCTTAGGCGTAGATGGGACATACTCTTGCCCTGCCTTTTATTTGCATATAGGGAGGTGCCTCAGAAGGGGGTTGGTTACAGCCCTTTGAACTTCTGTTTGGCCACCCTGTGAGGGGTCCACTGTGCTTGGTGAAGGAAGGATGGGAGTTACCTCTCAAGCCCCCAAAGCAAGATATAGTGGACTATGTACTTGGTCTCCGCTCCAGGATGGCTGAGTACATGAAAAGGCAACCAAAAACCTTGAGGCTAGCCAGGAACTTCAAAAGGCCTGGCATGACCAAAGGCTGTTCTGACTGTTTACCAGCCAGGACAGAAGGTGTGGGTGTTGGAGCCAGTGGCCCCAGCAGCTCTCCAAGACAAATGGAGTGAACCCCACACTATTGTTGAGCAGAAGGGTGAGGTCACTTACTTAGTAGACCTAGGAACACCCAGGAGTCCCCACAGGGTTCTCCATGTCAACAGGTTAAAACCATATGTGGACATGGCAGACATGGGCTTGCTCATGGCTACTGATGAAGGGTAGGAGGAAGAGAGTGACCCACTCCCTGACCTGCTCTCACAGAACCCTGACGATGGGTCAGTTGATGGTGTAGCCTTGGCAGGCAGCCTCACTACCCAGCAACAAACTGATTGCAGGCAAGTTCTCAATCAGTTTAGACATATGTTTTCACTGACACCCAGTCAGACCACATGGTGCACTCATGAAGTGGACACTGGGGACAGTCTGCCTATTAAAAACAAGATTTATAGGCAACCTGACCATGTCAGGGACTGTATCAGGACTGAAGTCCAGAAAATGTTGGAATTGGGAGTTATTGAACCCTCAGATAGCCCTTGGGCTAGTCCAGTGGTCCTTGTACCAAAACCTCACACCAGTGGGGGAAAAAGAGAGATGAGGTTTTGTGTGGACTACAGGGGTCTCAATGCAGTCACTAGGACTGATGCCCATCCAATACCCAGGGCAGATGAGCTCATAGATACTTTGGCCTCTGCCAAATATCTCAGCACATTTGACCTAACAGCTGGCTACTGGCAGATCAGACTAGCTGATACTGCAAAGCCCAAAACAGCATTCTCAACCCCTAGTGGGCATTATCAATTTGTTGTAATGCCCTTTGGTCTGAAGAATGCACCTGCCACTTTCCAGAGGCTGGTGAATACAGTTCTCACAGGTCTGGAAGCCTATAGTGCAGCATATCTAGATGATATTGCTGTCTTTAGCTCCACCTGGGAGGATCACCTGGTCCACCTCAGGAATGTTTTACAGGCCCTGCAAAAGGCAGGCCTGACTATCAAGGCCACTAAGTGCCAGATAGGGCAGAGTCAGGTTGTGTACCTGGGCCACCTTGTGGGTGGAGGCCAGGTTCAACCTTTGCCGAGCAAGATCCAGACTATCATGGACTGGACTGCTCCCACTACCCAGACTCAGGTGAGAGCCTTTTTAGGCCTGACTGGGTACTATAGGAGATTTGTCAAGGGGTATGGATCAATAGTGACACCCCTGAATGACTTAACTTCTAAGAAAATGCCCAAAAGGTTCAGTGGACAGTTAGCTGTCAAAAGGCATTTGATGACCTGAAGCAGGCCATGTGCACTGCTCCCATTCTACAGAGTCCTGATTACTCCAAGAAGTTCATTGTTCAAACTGATGCATCTGAATTGGGGGTAGGTGCTGTACTGTCACAATTGAATGAAGAAGGTCAGGATCAGCCAGTAGCTTTCATTAGCAGAAGGCTGACCCCTGGAGAGAAACGTTGGTCAGCCTTAGAGAGGGAGGCCTTTGCTGTGGTCTGGGCTCTGAAGAAGTTGAGGCCATACTTGTTTGGTACACACTTCCTGGTTCAGACAGACCATAAGCCCCTCTTATGGCTAAAACAAATGAAGGGTGAAAACCCCAAACTGCTTAGGTGGTCCATTTCCCTACAGGGGATGGACTTTACAGTGGAACATAGACCTGGGAGTAACCATGCCAATGCAGATGGACTCTCTAGGTACTTCCACTTAGAACATGAAGACTTAACTGGGCAAGGTTAGTTTAATGTCCCTACGTTTGGGGGGTTGTGTAGGAGAGTAGGATCTGCTTCACATGGGTACCCCCACTTTTTGCTGATGCTTCACTGTTTTTCGACATTAGTCTGGCTGGGGCCCTGCTAATCAGAACCCCAGCCTAGCTGCTTCCTCTCTAAAATGGTTTCCATGTGCCTTAGGCACATCACTGATTGGAATCTGGAGTGCCCTTATAAGTCCCTAGTATATGGTATACTATGTACCAAGGGCATAGGTACCTCAGAGGCCTGCCAGGGGCTGCAGCATGTATTATGCCACCCCTGGAAGGCCATCCAAACTGACACCACAGGTCTGCTACTGCAGCCTGGGTAAGGTGGTGCGTGCACCCCTTACTGTGATATAGGTTACCTATATCACTAAATACATACACACATATAAACCTATAAGTCACTCCTAAAGCAGGCCTTATCAATCCTAAAGGCAGAGTGCATGGTTCCTATGTGAGAGGGTGCCCCTGCATGAGCAGGGCCCCTCTGCAGCGTTCGGAGACCATCTCTGATGCTGTTTGTAGTGCAGCCTGACCATATACTCTTAAGCGCATTATAACCTCGCAGTAAAATGCTAACTTTGGAATGGCTGCACCTAAACATGTCGTGTTTGGTGTCAAACATCTTGGAATACTACCCCCGCCAATTCTGGCGGCGGGGGTAGCATTCCACCCTTCTAGAGGGAAAGACATGTTAACTCTGGCTAGCCCGGTAACTTCTTTCCAAAGCCCTGGCATCACAAAATGGATGCTGCTGCCACAGACACGAGTCTGGCCTCCTGCTGCTGGACGAAACTCCGGCAGGGGAGGCCTGGACAATAGGTTTCCTGTCCCAGGGAGGTGTGACCACCTCCCCAGACAGGATAATGTGTATTGGGGCTGGGCGGGAGCACTTTCGGGTGCTTTGAAGTCCTGCACTGGGGGCACATTTGGTGTCCCTGTGCATACCCCAGTTCAAACCGGATCAGGGGCTTGCAGCCCCTGCTTTGGCATGAACTGGACAAAGGGAAAGGGTGTAGCCACCCCTCTGCCCTGACCCACCCATAGGTGGGGCCACAGAGTAGTCCAACCCCTATCCTTAGTATAAGTATAGGAACCCAGTCCTTAGGACTTTAGATTATCCCTGGACGAAACTCTGAAACTGAATCCTGGACCTTCAACGCTCTACTCACGATTAGAGGACAGAAGAATCTCCCTTGGGGTCAAGGAGTGACTCCCCTGCTTGGCAGGCACCAAAGAAGCATCTGTCCGGTTTGCTTTTCTGAAGCTCCCGTCGGACGCCGAAGTCATCGCATCACCAGAAGTAGGTTCTCAGACTTCCCCGAGGCTACCCTGAGTTCCCAGCAAAGCTGAGGCCCATGGCTATCGTGGGTGACTTGAGACAGTGACCCCTGGACACTGAGCACATTTGCAAGTGCATCCTCTTCTGGGTCTCCCAAGAAGTCGTGCTTTGGGCTCCGAGTAGCCCTAGCCTCCAGCACCACCTGCACCGAAGATCACTGCCCCCCACTCCACGAGTGTCCTGTGAGCCAGATCCACGTGCGGCGTCATGGGGCTCGTTCGCGGTCGCTAGCCCATTGGCTAGTAGCCCTTAATGAAGGCCAATATTTTTCTAACTTGGCATCCTGGTTGCTCCAGGCCTGCCCTCACATACCCTCGCTGGGTGAGTTCCCAAGACCTTGCTGGTCTGCACCATCGATGATCTTCCTCTGCATCAAGACTTACTGTTGCCAAGGCTTGTTGGGTTCAATTCGGTCGCCGACACCTCAGCACTCGACAGACATCGTGTACCAGCCCGAATCCTGCTCCTGGTCGCCGACAACACCTCCTGGACCTCGTGGCTGAAGAGTCAAGATGACCATCAACGCACCTGAAGCACTCGACATCGGTGGGCATCTGTCCATCGCCTTCCTGGTCACTGGCTAGTGACCCAGACTCTGTCCCCTCTGCTTTCAGGTTCTTCAGAACTCCGATCCACTCTTGGATCCACCCGGACACTTTTCTCTTGGTCGCCAGCAGCACTTTGCAGCAGATCGCCATTCAAATCGACGACGAAACCCGACCCCGAAAGGCACCTATGCACCCGGCTTCCCTGGGTGAGGTAACACGAGTACTCCGGTGCTCCCGTGGGTAGAGACTCTTCAAAGTCCTAGATCTCAAAGGGTTTGCTCCAAGTCCTCCTTTAAGTGTCCCTTTTCTCTAATTTCCCGATCACGACTTTCTCCATAGAAGTCAACGGCGTATCGCGGTTATGTATTTACACTGCACGCGTCCCCCGTGGGTCCCCTGTGTCACTACCTTGGGTGGTTCCTTGTGGTCTAAGCACATCTAGAGGCTCTAGGCCTAGTGTCTAGTTCAGTCGTGGTTCTTATACCACTTTATTGGTATATGGTTTGGTACGCCCCTAGGGCCCAAACGTGTATTTGTGCTATTACTGTGTTTAAATAACTTCTAACTTATGTACTTCGAACTCTAGCCTCATAAAGAGACTAGAGGGGTGTGTTTAGCAATAAATACATATATTTTGAATATATACCTGGTGTGGTGCTCTTTCATTTGGTCACTCAAGAGATTATAGACTGGTAAAACAAGCTGCTTTACATTCCTTCAAGACTTAGCCTGAAGGCTGCTCTCCATAGCTACCACTAGGATAGCTTTCAATAAGGTTGTCTTTAACCTATCTCCAATAAGGGGTTGTTTGGACTGGTGCAAGGTGCCCACTATAATTAGTGGACAGCATATGCCAGGCCAACTTCTCACACCGAACACCACTGCACTGCCCTAAACCCTGAAACACCAGCCCCAGCACGACCCCCTACACTGCCTGAACACCACTGCACTGCCCTAAACCCTGAAACACCGCCCCCTGCACGACCCCCTACACTACCCAAACACCACTGCACTGCCCAAAACCCTGAAACACCAGCCTCAGCACGACCCCCTACACTGCCCGAACACCACTGCACTGCCCTAAACCTTGAAACACTAGCCCCAGCACGACCCCCTACACTGCCCGAACACCACTGCACTGCCCTAAATCCTGAAACACCACCCCCAGCACAACCCCCTTCACTGCCCGAACACCACTGCACTGCCCTAAACCCTGAAACACCAGCCCCAACACAACCCCGTACACTGCCCGAACACCACTGCACTGCCCTTAACCCTGAAACACCAGCCCCAGCACGACCACCTACACTGCCCGAAAACCACTGCACTGCCCTAAACCCTGAAACACCAGCCCCAGCATGACCCCCTACACTGCCCGAACACCACTGCACTGCCCTAAACCCTTAAACACCAGCCCCAGCACGACCCCCTACACTGCCCAAACACCACTGCACTACCCTAAACCCTGAAACACCAGCCCCAGCAAGACCCCCTACACTGCCCGAACACCACTGCACTGCCCTAAACCCTGAAACACCAGCCCCAGCAAGACACCCTACACTGCCCGAACAACACTGCACTAAACCCTGAAACACCACCCCCAGCAAGACCACCTACATTGCCCAAACACCACTGCACTGCCCTAAACCCTGAAACACCACCCCCTGCACGACCCCCTACACTGCCCAAACACCACTGCACTGCCCTAAACCCTGAAACACCACCCCTGCACGACCCCCTACACTGCCCGAACACCACTGCACTGCCCTAAACCCTAAAACACCACCCCCAGCACGACACCCTACACTGCCCAAACACCACTGCACTGCCCTAAACCCTGAAACACCACCCCCAGCACGACCCCCTACACTGCCCGAACACCACTGCACTGCCCTAAACCCTGAAACACCACCCCCCTGCATGCCCCCCTAAACTGCCGGAACACCACTGCACTGCCCTAAACCCTGAAACCCCACCACAGCACGACCCCTTACACTGCCCAAACACCACTGCACTGCCCTAAACCCTAAAACACCACCCCTAGCATGACCCCCTAAACTGCCCGAACACCACTGCACTGCCCTAAACCCTGAAACATCACCCCCAGCAAGACCCCCTTCACTGCCTGAACACCACTGCCCTAAACCCTGAAACACCACCCCCAGGAAGACCCCCTACACTGCCCGAACACCACTGCACTGCCCTAAACCCTGAAACACCACCTCCAGCACAACCCCCTACACTGCCTGAACACCATTGCTCTGCCCTAAACCCTGAAACACTAGCCCCAGCACGACCCCCTACACTGCCCGAACACCACTGCACTGCCCTAAACCACCAGTCCCAGCAAGACCCCCTACACTGCCCGAACACCACTGCACTGCCCTAGACTCTGAAACACCAGCCCCAGCAAGACCCCCTACAATGCCCGAACACCTCTGCACTGCCCTAAACCCTGAAACACCACCCCCAGGAAGACCCCCTACACTGCCCGAACACCACTGCACTGCCCTAAACCCTGAAACACCAGCCCCAGCACGACCACCTACACTGCCCGAACACCACTGCACTGCCCTAAACCCTGAAACACCAGCGCCAGCACGACCCCCTACACTGCCGGAACACCACTGCACTGCCCTAAACCCTGAAACACCAGCCCCAGCACGACCCTCTACACTGCCCGAACACCACTGCACTGCCCTAAACCCTGAAACACCAGCCCCAGCACAACCCCCTACACTGCCCGAACACCACTGCACTGCCCTAAACCCTGAAACACCGCCCCCTGCACGACCCCCTACACTGCCCGAACACCACTGCACTGCCCTAAACCCTGAAACACCGCCCCTGCACCACCCCCTACACTGCCCGAACACCACTGCACTGCCCTAAACCCTGAAACACCACCCCCAGCACGACCCCCTACACTGCCCGAACACCACTGCACTGCCCTAAACCCTGAAACACCAGCCCCAGCATGACCCCCTACACTGCCCGAACACCACTGCACTGCCCTAAACCCTGAAACACCAGCCCCAGCACGACCACCTACACTGCCCGAACACCACTGCACTGCCCTAAACCCTGAAACACCACCCCCGCACGACCCCCTACACTGCCCGAACACCACTGCACTGCCCTAAACCCTGAAACACCACCCCCAGCACGACCCCCTACACTGCCCGAACACCACTGCACTGCCCTAAGCCCTGAAACACCACAACCCTGCACGACCCCCTACACTGCCCGAACACCACTGCACTGCCCTAAACCCTGAATCACCACCCCCGCATGACCCCCTACACTGCCCGAACACCGCTGCACTGCCCAAAACCCTGAAACACCATCCCCAGCACGACCCCCTTTACTGCCCGAACACCACTGCACTGCCCCAAAACCTGAAACACCACCCCCAGCACGACCCCCTACACTACCCGAACACCACTGCCCTAAACCCTGAAACACCACCACCTGCACGACCCCCTACACTGCCCGAACACCACTGCACTGCCCTAAACCCTGAAACACCACCCCCTGCATGACCCCCTACACTGCCCAAACACCACTGCACTGCCCTAAACCCTGAAACACCACCCCAGCACGACCCCCTACACTGCACGAACACCACTGCACTACCCTAAACCCTAAAACACCACCCCCAGCACGACCCCCTACACTGCCCGAACACCACTGCACTGCCCTAAACCCTAAAACACTCCCCCCAGCACGACCCCCTACACTACCCGAACACCACTGCACTGCCCTAAACCCTAAAACACTACCCCGCATGACCCCCTATACTACCCAAACACCAATGCACTACCCTAAACTCAAAAACACTACCCCCTGCACTACCCCCTACACTACCCAAAGACCACTGCACTACCATAAACCCTAAAACACTACCCCCCGCACGACTCCCTACACTACCCAAAGATAACTGCACTACCCTAAACCCTAAAACACCACCTGCTACACTACACAAATACCACTGCACTACCCTAAACCCTAAAACACTACCCCCAGCACGACCCCCTACACTACACAAACACCACTGCACTACCCTAAACCCTAAAACACTACCCCTATACTACACGAACACCACTGCACTACCCTAAACCCTAAAAAACTACCCCCAGCACGAACCCCTACACTACCCAAACACCACTGCACTACCCTAAACCCTAAAACACTACCACCAGCAGTACCCCTACACTACCCAAACACCACTGCACTACCCTAAACCCTAAAACACTACCCCCAGCAGCACCCCTACACTACCCAAACACCATTGCACTACCCTAAACCCTAAAACACTACCCCAAGCAGTACCCCCTACACTACCCAAACACCACTGCACTACCCTAAACCCTAAAACACTACCCCCAGCACGACCCCCTACACTACCCAAACACCACTGCACTACCCTAAACCCTAAAACACTCACCCCAGCACGACACCCTACACTACCCAAACACCACTGCACTACCCTAAACCCTAAATCTACCCCCAGCATGACCCCCTATACTACACAAACACCACTGCACTACCCTAAACCCTAAAACACCACCCCCAGCATGACCCCTTCACTACCTAAACACAACTGCACAATTTGTTACAGGCGTTGCAACGCAGGCCTGTGGTGCTTACTGGAAGTACCTGGTGGGCTAGTTGGGCCCCAGGGACCCTCAGGATTCAAGGTGACCTAATCCCCCAACTTAAAACGCGGCACGGGGCGCGTTTGCACAGTGGTGAAGGGAGGGGGCGGGGCCTCAGGTGACATGTGCGCAATCACGCCCTGTGGTGCGTTTTAAGTTGGGGAATTACTTCCCCATGAATCCTGAGGGACCCTGGGGGCCAACTAGCCCACCAGGTACCTTCAGTAAGCACAACAGAGTTGCATTGCAGAGAGGTGAAAAAGGTGCGTGGCCTCGGAACGCCTCTCTGCAACTCAGCTCTGTGGTCCTAACTGTAGGTACCTGGGGGCTAGTTGGGCCCCAGGGACCCTCAGGATTCAAGGGGACTTAATCCCGCAACTTAAAACGCGCCACGGGGCGCGTTTACACACATGTCACCTCAGGCCCCCTCCCTTCACCACTGTGCAAACGCGCCCTGTAGCGCGTTTTAAGAGGTAGTTTTAATCCCCTGCCCTATTATGTACTAGGGACTTACAGAGGAGGTCATGCTAATCACAGGGGTACCCCAACGCATAGTGTTCCCTAGTGTATGTAGGTGTTTTCACTGTATTCTAAGTGTCTTTTAGCATAGCACTGGCTCTGGTTAGTCAGAGTCAGTTACCACCAGTACCCGTCTGAAAAAGTTGTGGGCACAGGATGATTTTGCAACAAGGCCTCTTTCTGCTCCTCTGTTGGTTCTTTCTGCACATCTTTTGCTTCTTCCTGCACTTTTCTTCGTCTTTGTGGACTTCTGTTGCTTCTTTCTGCATTTCTTTTGCTTCTTTCTGTGCGTTTTTTCTTCTTTCTTCACATGTCCTACCTCTGTAGGCATAGTTAGAAACTAGCATTTAAAAAACCTTTGAAATTCACTTAAAAAATCATAGGTTTCAGGCACGTTATGGTTAGAAATTAGCATTTAAAAACCTTTGAAATTCACTGAAAAAACCATAGGTTTCAGACACGTTATAGTTAGAAATTAGCATTTAAAAACCTTTGAAATTCACTGAAAAAACCATAGGTTTTAGGGACAGTTATAGTTCGTTGGACATTTCACTCGTACAAAACCATAGAAATTCCCCGTTATAGTTAGTTCAGCTAACTATAACTCGCGCCCCGCAATGCACTGCTGATGACGTCACATATTACATCACTCATGACATGGTCAGTGACATCACTGATGACATCTCAAATGACATCACTGATGACATCACTGATGACATCATCCATGTGATAATTTCATGCATCTTCTCACACCCTAATATAACTTTTGATACACCCACTCTAAATTACAGACTGCCATTCTCAAAACCATACACACTCCAATACCAATAACTACATACCCACTCACTGATTCTTAGGTCTACACACACACATCTACTCACTCACCCGTACAGTCACTCATACTTATAGTCACTCAGTACAGGACTATCATATGCACTCATACACCTATATAAACACTCACACACCGCCACTCATCCATAGAGGTACTCACACGCCTAGTCAGTCATGCAAAAATTAATCACACACCAATTTACTCACCTATACAGTTATACACACACCAGCTCACTTACTCATACAAATACTAGCACATTCTTACGCTCTTATACAATAACTGATACAAGCACACACGCATCCATACAGCCACTCTCACAATCACACACTCTCACTTATAGCCATTTAAATACTCTAACACACATATATACTGCCTTTTACATATGTAGTTACTCGCACATGTACCACTGAGATATACATTCACTCACTAACACACCCATACACACACTCACCCACCCAAGCAGTCCATCACAGATGCACTCTTGAAATCATGCACCCAATGAATCACCCACTCACACATCTATGTACAGAGTCACACACACCCCACCCACACAAACACTCAGGCAGCCATACAGATATTCAGAGAACCAATCAATAACCCATATAGACACTCATGTAGCTATTCGCAAATCCATGCATCCACTTACATACCAACAAACAGACAGATACAGACATTCACACAGTTTAGTCACTAATCCATGCATTCAGTAAGATACGTTTAATCACTCACTTGTAGAGTCAGTCACACACGTACTAAATCATCCATTCAGACACTTATACACCCACTCATTCTTCAATACGCCTTTCCCTATATATATTAAACATATTTAAACTTTACAGAAACACACAGTCACTGGATGATGTCATCAGTGATGTCATTTAAGATGTCATCAGTGATGTCACTGACCATGTCATGAGTGATGTAATATGTGATGTCATCAGCAGTGCATTGCGGGGGCGCGAGTTATAGTTAGCTGAACTAACTATAACGGGGAATTTCTATGGTTTTGTACGAGTGAAATGTCCAACTAACTATAACTGTCCCTAAAACCTATGGTTTTTTCAGTGAATATATATATATATTATCTACTAGCGGTCGTCAGTAGATAGTTATAGTTAGGACCACGTTTAGATAGGAAAAGCGATTTTGATTTGCTTATAACTTTGGCGTCGTTTGACGAATGTTTATGAAATTTTCCAAAACACTTCTCTTTTCAGATCAGCTCCTATGTTGAAAGTTTGGGGGTGATTCGTCAAGGGGGGACTGAGAAAAAAGGGGGGTCCCAAAATGTGTTTACTCCATGCAATTTCCATAGGAAACTTTAGACAAGGCTACAGGTCAAACTGCTGAACGGAATTACGTCAAATTTGGCAGGGAGAAAGGTCTTGGTCCAGAAAGCACGCTTTTGTTTAAATGGGGTAAGTCCGTTCAGTAGTTTTAGAGAAATATCAAAATTTACAGATATCGATATTTGAGAATTCTGACATCTGATTGGCTGAGGCGTTACGAGCACGAGCGTGCGGCTCATTGGCTGCGAACTGTTAAACTAGGAAGTGTTGGCAGCCATTTTGTGACTGAGTTGAAAGGCGTAGGGGGAAAAATAAGAGAATAATTGTATAAGAGGTTATAGTAGGAACACTGTGGTCTTAGTTTAAGCCGTCTGTACGGTGCAGAGGCAGGGAGTTTGAATGTTGCGTAGGCCGTGGAAATCACATCCGCAGAACAACGGTGTGCGGTATTGCGGCAAGGTTGCGTAGGCTCTGGAAATCCCGTTGGGAAAACAATGCGCTGTATTGCGGCAAGCAGTGTGTAGGGTGCACACACATGTAGTGTGAATGTTGCGTAGGCTGTGGAAATGCGTAGGCTGTTAAAATCACGTCCGCAAAACAACGATGCGCGGTATTGCAGCAATGTTCAGTAGGCTGTGGAAATCATATCGGGAAAATAACAATGCGCCGTATTGCAGCCTTCCTTTACCTTCCTTTAATATAATGTGCAGTAATGTTTACTTATAATGCGGTGTTCACTTTTATCACGGACAGTGAACAAAATTAAAGTTTAATTGGCTGAGGTGTTCCAACAACGAGCTCAATGTTCATTGGCTGCGAACCATTAAAAGTAAAAGTGTTGCCAGCCATTCCCTCCCCCCGCGCGGAGTAGCAAGGACATCTGATTGGCTCACATGTTACAAGCAGGACCTTCCAGAGGTTAATGTTCATTGGCTGCGAACCATTGAAAGTAGAAGTGTTGCCAGCCATTTCCTCCCCCTCCGCGGAGCATCAGGGACATCTGATTGGGTAATGTGTTCCAAGCAGGACCCTCCCAAGCTTAATGTTCATTGGCTGTGAAGCATTAAAAGTAGAAGTGTTGGCAGCGATTCCCTCCCCCTCTGCCGAACACCATGGACATTTTATTGGCTAAAGTGTTCCGAGTACAAGTTTGCTCATTATTGGTTGGGAAGGTTTCACTGTTGTGAAGCGTTTTGTGACACACTTCAATGGAGTACGGGAAAACAAAGTAGTAGCGGGGAGGGTAGGAACACTATTAACTCTGTAAAGTGGTCACAAGGTGGTGAACAGGGATTGTGTAGGTAAAAATAGTTTTTTATATATTTTAAGGGCCATTTATATAATTGGCGTGGGGTGTACAAATCACGGCGGGAAAATATCACAGTGTGTTGCGGTCTTCTTTTTATTAAGTTTGCGGGTGGGATACTTCCCAGTAGCACTATTTACTTAGAATGTGGTGTTTACTTTTCTGACGGGGAGGTGTGGTTGCGCAGCAAAAATTTCAGTATATGTTTGAAACAGTTTTTATTAAGCAATTACAAATAAACTTTCTTCAAAAACTGAAGCTGTATATATCAAAGAGGTGACAAATACAAACGCAATTCATAAAATATCCCTTAAGCGTGGCCACACCCTCCCTTTTTTTCTGCCATACTTTGTAAAAGTGTTGCCCCATATTCTTGATAATATAAGAGGGCATGAGTTACTTTTAGATAAAATAGAAAAGAAGTGCTACAAGAAACACTCCCGCACTACATCATCTCAGGTCACAAGAACAATAACAAGTAAAAACTGTTAAACACAAATGACTTTATATTACATAGAAATGTACGCTTCATCATTTTTTACAATTTCTATTCTGTAGAACTTTGGAAAGTTCAGTCGTAGTGCTTAGAGGTCGCTCACTGCTCCGCTAACAGATCACGGACTCCTTTAAGAACATATAGGATAGTAGTAATATATACACTACTATTCCTATCAATTCTATAGGGAGAACGAGAATAGGAACCACAACAGAGAAAAAGAGAAATACCAAAAAATCATTCAAAAATGTAGGGTTTATCAAAGGCATTCAGTAAGAAAGTGTCTATGCAAACAATCTTTTTAAACTGCAATTTCGAAAAATATTCTCACTGTAAAAATATCTGATCAAGTAAGTCATAACGGTCAGTAAGCTGTATTTCAGATGGTTTACTCCTGGCGGCGACAAATCTCCAATTCCTGTTGTGTGAAAATATGACACTCTACTACAATATAGAGAGTGACACTGATGCCACACAAAAATGAAAAGGAAAATAAAGTCATGAACACAAAACAAGATCAATAACGAAATACTTTCAAGTGGTGAATATGTTTAGAGCTTCTTGTATCCGGGACTTCGAAATCTTTCATCTTTGCGCCGACGGGTCATAAACTCCTCTGAGATCATAATGACTGTGAATATTACAATATACATACTCACACTATATGATCCCAAGGGGGAAACAGAGTAAGAACCAGAAGCTGCTGACGTTGCATATAAATCTTTAGTCTTCGCGCCGACGGGTCATAAACTCCTCTGAGATCACAATGACTGTTAATATTTTAATATACATATTCACAGTATATGATCCCAAGGGGGAAACAGAGTAAGAACCAGAAGCTGCTGATGTTACATATAAATCTTTAGTCTTCGCGCCAACGGGTCATAAATTTCTCTGAGATCATAATGGGTGGTTATTATAATATACATAATCACACTATATGATCCCAAGGGGGAAACAGAGTAACAACCAGAAGCTGCTCACGTTACATATAAATCTTTAGTCTTCGCGCCGATGGGTCACCAACACCTCTGAGGTCAAGTACAGTGTCAATATTATAATATACAAAGTCACACTATATGATCTCAAAGGAGCCAGGAAAGGAACAATGTTTGCTGTATTCTGTCTGTTTCTGAAAACAAGCTGCTGACGTTACATATAAATGGCAAAAACAACCAATAACACTTTTTTCTAAATACAAATGTATAAATATGAACAAATAGCTGCGTATTATAAATATCTACTATGCCATAATCAAACAACTTACAACTCTGGAATATGTTTTGTTGCCGCAAAACAAGAATCCGACGCTAGAAAAGGCAACGTGCATCGCAGAATGGACATGCGTAAATAAAGTCGCATAAACAAAACTAATCAAAGAACGGGTGTGGTTTATATACTTTTTGGTTATTGAGTAGTCTATGGAAGGAAGATGCGGTTCCGCCCATTTAGATGTCACGTTTTACAGTTGACACGTGCTCACGTTTTCACTGTTTAACTTGTGCACGTGTTGGGAAAAGGTTACAAAATGTGAAGCGGTAAAGGTTTCGATTTCGATCCTAACACGTATAAGGTCCTTAATATGTACATACGTTGGAGAGCTTAAAGACTGTTACCCAGCAAACCGTGTCATTTCCATTCTCATGACTACAAACATCTATTAATTGCCGTAATTCTAAATAGAAGACATAAAAAAAAAAATATCGTTCAGAATAGAAAAAAAAAAATACATGCTAATATTTCTCATCACTATGGTTTTACCTCCAGAGAGGTGTCCCGGCGCTCGGGGCGTCGGGAAGATTAAGCAAGGTATTGCCCACAGTGACATAGTGGTGGGCTAACGTGCCGCCGGAGTCGGGAATCGAACTGTGAACGCTGTTGTTCTAAGTCAGGTATCATAGCTGCTGCGTCACACTTTTTCCACACTTATATGTTAATTAGTGCAAATTAAGTTTTAAACATTGCTAAATTATAACTTATAACAGACTACTGTTACAGTTAGTTTTTCACTACAAAAAGTATGCACGTCTTTTTAAAATTTACTTAAAAACAATATAGATTTCAGGGACATTGTAGTTACAAATTAGCATTTAAAAAACCATTGAAATTCACTGAAAAAACCATAGGTTTCAGGCACGTTATAGTTAGAAATTAGCATTTAAAAAACCTTAGAAATTCACTGAAAAAACCATAGGTTTCAGGCACGTTATAGTTAGTTGGACATTTCACTTGTACAAAACCATAGAAATTCCGCCGTTTTAGTTCGTTTAGCCGGACACGAGTTGAGCACTGCCAATTTCGATCAATTTTTTGGGGTGGGTTACATATATCCACCACTCAAATTACTTTCATATTTCACTATACTAATTCACCACTAATCCATTATGGGTTTCCCGAGTAGCGTGCTACTCGCCCCTCAAAAAAGCGCTTCAACACCCCATCAGGGGTAACAAGCGCTATATAAATGCAAACCTTTCTTCCCTCTTCTATCCTTCAGCTATCCTTCTGAATCCAAATAATTGACTAACCCATCCACCACTTAAATCACTTTCATATTTCACTATACTAATTCAACACTAAACCTTTATGGGTTCCGGAGCAGAGTGCTACTCGCCAAAAAAGCGCTTCGACGCCTCGTCGGGGTTGTAAGCGCTATATAAATGCAATTACAATATTTACATACCTTTGTAAACTGGTTACAGAGGCTGTTTGTTTTCTGGTTCCAGAACCCCCTGTGCCCCCACTCTGCCTATTTCTTACATTTGGATTTTACTTTTTACTGCCTTAGTGTGAAAATGCATTTCATTAAAAGGAATATAAAGTTGGGTTACCAAAAGAAAAATGCCAGCCATCTGTTTAAAGAGCCTGCAAAGGCCTTGTCTTGACACTAAATAGGGTTATAAACAAAATAGTATGTATTCATTTGTAATGTGACTTTTCAATCTTTGTTCCCTTTAATTATCAGTCATGGATCATTCAGGCCGCCCTAAAACACAATTAAAAATGCTTTCTGTTCAAAGTATGCACAGATAAGTGCTGAAAATAGGCTTTAGGTGACTGCTTATTTTTGTACTGTCTGGGACATCAATATAATGAGCTGGCAACCCTAATCATAAGACTGGAAGTTTGTTGCAGGATCAGCACAATATTTATTTCCTCCACCCTCGATCCCTGGACCCTGAATAATGCCATAAAAGCAATAGTGTAACTTATATCTGAAACCCTATGCCAGCCCTCAATAACATGCTGAATAACTTCAACTGTGTCTGGGAATGCAACCTGCATTCAGACAACTCACTCCTCATTCTCGCCCTTCACTTTCACACTCACCCTGCACTCACAGGGATCACAATGTACTCACACTGATCACCATGCACTCACACCACCCGCTCACCCTGAACTCAGTGACCACACTGCACTTATGCCATTCACCATGAACTCACATCGTTCTCCCTCCACTTACCCTGCGGTCACATGAGCACACCGCTCACTCTACTCTCACAGTGATCACTCTGCACTCACACTGATCACCATGCACTCACACCATTCACCCTCTCACTCTGCACTCACACTGATCACTCTGCACTCACAATGCTCTTGCGCTGTTCATCCTGTACCTCACCCTGCAGTCACACGAGCACACTACTCACCCTGCTCATGTGACACTTCACTCACCTGTCCCCCTCACTGCTCACTCTGCAATCTCACTCAAACAAGCCCATTTGTCCCACTCTGCACTTACATCTGCACCCAAATGGTCACCTCACTCACCCTGCAGCCACTCCTCTCACCCTACTCCCACACTGTCGCATCATTCACCGTGCACTCACATGGGGACTCCTGTCACCCACACAGCGCAGAGGGCTAATGTGCCTGCTACAAAAACGTGTACCATGCAGATAACAGAACTGAGTGTTAGTGAACTACGGTAGCCCTATAAAAAAGTGAAATGTTGGTCAGAAAGGGGCTATAGAGAGATGAGGTGCATTGTTGGCGAGTGGTAGTGAGGGAATTCATGGAGAAGGAAGAAATGGGAAAGGGGGCGCTCAAAAAGACTGTTCACCATGGGCGACCAGTGTTAGGGCCAGCCCTGGCTGGGAGTCTTAGCCCCCCCCCCCCGAAGTTCGGGTCTAGTTGCACCCCTGGTTGCTTCCCATGTCAGAGGTACATTTGCTTCCTGTTTTTCATACCCCCCTCTCGAGTTAGGGCTCTCTGATTGGAGTAGTCATCCAGAACCGCCAATCAGCATGTAGTTCCTGCAGCAGAGCACTGCTTTGACGTCGGCACTGACGTTCCTCCAATGAACGGGGCAGCAGGACGGGTGCCTGGGAGTGCCGCAAATTTTGTATACATAAAGTTGCAAAATACTTCAACTTTGCTAATGAAACAGCACTTCTTCACTGTTGCCTTTTGCCTCGTGGTTGCTGAATTTGACATCTGGTTGCTGCCGTTCGCCTCGCTCTTGAATCCTTCCCCCTCAAGGTTATCCTGGTTTGTACCCTGGTAGCTACTGCATTTTACTGCAAGGAATTTACAATGGTTGTATCCTTCCTGAAGATTCCATTCTCTGGCAGGTAAGAGTGAAGAGCTTTTTGTTTTATTTTTTAAAGCTTCGCTCCTTTCCCCTTCGTCCCACTACTAGTGGGAATGTTGGAGGCTTCAAGGAGGAGCGGATTTGGAGATAATGCCATAGGTGCTGACTTTGGTTCTGGGGACCCAGGTTCGAGTCCTGGCATCGGCTCAACATCATGTGATCCTGGGCAAAATCACTTAATTTACCAGTGACTTACGAAAAATGAATTTGACTTTGATTAAAGTCGCTGGTGCTTGTTTAACTTGTTCCAGTCCCTAGAGCTGAGTACACAAGCCTAATATAACAAATATTGTGAAGTATGCCTACCATCTGTCCTCACTTCTTTCGTAGACCAAATTTAAATGCTTTCTTCTGCAGTTACTTCTGAAGCTTTCGAAGCGATTTTCTTTCTAAGCCAACTATGCTAACAAATTGACTCTTGATGCTGCTAGAGAATAAAGATGTATATATCCTCTTGAATCACTTATATCACATGTGTATGATGTAAATGTCTCCTAGGCCTTCTTGGAAAACTGTGGCTGGGCTCCTACTGGCACGGCAACACCTGGCCATACTCCACATAATCACAGATTGTTGAATTGTGTCAGAAAGCATGCTTTGTGGAACCCCTTTTCTGATTTCTTGTATAGGGGCAAGGATGTGGCGCAAAAGCCAGAGCTGAAGACTGTGGAGCTGGGGAGCCAAGTTCAATTCTTGGTGTCTGCTCAACATCCTGTGATTCTGGGCAAATGACTTAATCTCCCTGTGCTTACAAAAAATGAATGTGTGCTTGTGTAATGTAAAAGATGCTCCTGTAAGGCGCTCCAATACCTTTGGGTCATGTTCGTGCTATATAAAACAGCAAAAAATATATTACAACATTTTGTGAGCACTCCCGTTTCCGGGTACTGCTCAAGACTGGAAGTGGAGCACAACCTAAGGATGGCAGAAGCAAGAATCCGTCCACACATTGACTGTCTCTGTGGAGAAAAACAAGCACACCCCTCACCTGTGTTTTGGGAGTGTTTTTACTAATCTATCCTAAATTTGGTGTTTTATGTGAAAAATAAAGCACCAATGTAATTTTTTGGGGCTAATGTTTTCTTGGAGACTTTTCATTTGAACTTTATAATAAGCACAAACACTACAAAAACTTCAGGTTACTAAACACTCCTACTTTATTTAATATTATGTGCCCTATACGACGTGGGCTCTGCAGGAGGGAATGGCCATCAATGATGCAGAGTACCAGCTTCCAGAACTTTTTTGTCAGGTGGTGGTGGTGGGGGGGCTCGACGTGTAAAAAGGTTTAGATGGGGGGGCTCAGCCGACAAAAGTTTGAAGACCTCTGCCCTAATATAACCTTAGGGTGTGAGGAGTGCGGGATTTAGGACGGACACCCTCTGCTGAGGCCCATCTATGGGCTTTGAATTCAACAGGAATTAGTGCTACCATTTGGGGTTTTATTAAAGCCGGATTACAGCTCCCATGATGCCCCACCGCGAATTATCCAATTGCGAGTCATTCGACCGGCCCATCAGGGGGCGTGGGATCATGTTCTTAAGTAAGGGAACTGTGACGGCAGCACGTTATCTCTCCAATCGACCAGCCTCTGAAGAAGAAAGGATTCGAAACGCGTCAGGCGAAGGACATTGGAACGGCTGTTTCATTGTATCGGCAGACGGTGTAAGTCTATACCCATTAAAGGCTTGAAGCTTTCAGCTCGTCCTGAGTGCAACTCACTGCTTGGGTAGACTTGGAGCACAATGTTTTGGCGGCCGCCCTGCCGCCGAGTTTGCACCACCCCATGGACTTAGGGGGCCACCAGGTGTGGATGTCACCGCACCATTTCAGTGGAGCACGAGTGCGGGATTTAGGACGGACACCCTCTGCTGAGGCCCATCTATGGGCTTTGAATTCAACAGGAATTAGTGCTACCATTTGGGGTTTTATTAAAGCCGGACTACAGCTCCCATGATGCCCCACGGCAAATTATCCAATTGCGAGTCATTCGACCGGCCCATCAGGGGCGTGGGATCATGTTCTTAAGTAAGGGAACTGTGACGGCAGCACGTTATCTTTCCACTCGACCAGCCTCTAAAGAAGAAAGGATTCAAAACGCGTCAGGCGAAGGACATTGGAACGGCTGTTTCATTGTATCGGCAGACGGTGTAAGTCTATACCCATTAAAGGCTTGAAGCTTTCAGCTCGTCCTGAGTGCAACTCACTGCTTGGGCAGACTTGGAGCACGATGTTTTGGCGGCCACCCTGCCGCCGAGTTTGCACCACCCCGTGGACTTAGGGGGCCACCAGGTGTGGATGTCACCGCACCATTTCAGTGGAGCACGAGTGCGGGATTTAGGACGGACACCCTCTGCTGAGGCCCATCTATGGGCTTTGAATTCAACAGGAATTAGTGCTACCATTTGGGGTTTTATTAAAGCCGGACTACAGCTCCCATGATGTCCCACCGCGAATTATCCAATTGCGAGTCATTCGACCGGCCCATCAGGGGCGTGGGATCATGTTCTTAAGTAAGGGAACTGTGACGGCAGCACGTTATCTTTCCAATCGACCAGCCTCTGAAGAAGAAAGGATTCGAAACGCGTCAGGCGAAGGACATTGGAACGGCTGTTTCATTGTATCGGCAGACGGTGTAAGTCTATACCCATTAAAGGCTTGAAGCTTTCAGCTCGTCCTGAGTGCAACTCACTGCTTGGGCAGACTTGGAGCATGATGTTTTGGCGGCCGCCCTGCCGCCGAGTTTGCACCACCCCGTGGACTTAGGGGGCCACCAGGTGTGGATGTCACTGCACCATTTCAGTGGAGCACGAGTGCGGGATTTAGGACGGACACCCTCTGCTGAGGCCCATCTATGGGCTTTGAATTCAACAGGAATTAGTGCTACCATTTGGGGTTTTATTAAAGCCGGACTACAGCTCCCATGATGCCCCACCGCGAATTATCCAATTGCGAGTCATTCGACCGGCCCATCAGGGGGCGTGGGATCATGTTCTTAAGTAAGGGAACTGTGACGGCAGCACGTTATCTCTCCAATCGACCAGCCTCTGAAGAAGAAAGGATTCGAAACGCGTCAGGCGAAGGACATTGGAACGGCTGTTTCATTGTATCGGCAGACGGTGTAAGTCTATACCCATTAAAGGCTTGAAGCTTTCAGCTCGTCCTGAGTGCAACTCACTGCTTGGGTAGACTTGGAGCACAATGTTTTGGCGGCCGCCCTGCCGCCGAGTTTGCACCACCCCATGGACTTAGGGGGCCACCAGGTGTGGATGTCACCGCACCATTTCAGTGGAGCACGAGTGCGGGATTTAGGACGGACACCCTCTGCTGAGGCCCATCTATGGGCTTTGAATTCAACAGGAATTAGTGCTACCATTTGGGGTTTTATTAAAGCCGGACTACAGCTCCCATGATGCCCCACGGCAAATTATCCAATTGCGAGTCATTCGACCGGCCCATCAGGGGGCGTGGGATCATGTTCTTAAGTAAGGGAACTGTGACGGCAGCACGTTATCTTTCCACTCGACCAGCCTCTAAAGAAGAAAGGATTCAAAACGCGTCAGGCGAAGGACATTGGAACGGCTGTTTCATTGTATCGGCAGACGGTGTAAGTCTATACCCATTAAAGGCTTGAAGCTTTCAGCTCGTCCTGAGTGCAACTCACTGCTTGGGCAGACTTGGAGCACGATGTTTTGGCGGCCACCCTGCCGCCGAGTTTGCACCACCCCGTGGACTTAGGGGGCCACCAGGTGTGGATGTCACCGCACCATTTCAGTGGAGCACGAGTGCGGGATTTAGGACGGACACCCTCTGCTGAGGCCCATCTATGGGCTTTGAATTCAACAGGAATTAGTGCTACCATTTGGGGTTTTATTAAAGCCGGACTACAGCTCCCATGATGCCCCACCGCGAATTATCCAATTGCGAGTCATTCGACCGGCCCATCAGGGGGCGTGGGATCATGTTCTTAAGTAAGGGAACTGTGACGGCAGCACGTTATCTTTCCAATCGACCAGCCTCTGAAGAAGAAAGGATTCGAAACGCGTCAGGCGAAGGACATTGGAACGGCTGTTTCATTGTATCGGCAGACGGTGTAAGTCTATACCCATTAAAGGCTTGAAGCTTTCAGCTCGTCCTGAGTGCAACTCACTGCTTGGGCAGACTTGGAGCATGATGTTTTGGCGGCCGCCCTGCCGCCGAGTTTGCACCACCCCGTGGACTTAGGGGGCCACCAGGTGTGGATGTCACTGCACCATTTCAGTGGAGCACGAGTGCGGGATTTAGGACGGACACCCTCTGCTGAGGCCCATCTATGGGCTTTGAATTCAACAGGAATTAGTGCTACCATTTGGGGTTTTATTAAAGCCGGACTACAGCTCCCATGATGCCCCACCGCGAATTATCCAATTGCGAGTCATTCGACCGGCCCATCAGGGGGCGTGGGATCATGTTCTTAAGTAAGGGAACTGTGATGGCAGCACGTTATCTTTCCAATCGACCAGCCTCTGAAGAAGAAAGGATTCGAAACGTGTCAGGCGAAGGACATTGGAACGGCAGTTTCATTGTATCGGCAGACGGTGTAAGTCTATACCCATTAAAGGATTGAAGCTTTCAGCTCGTCCTGAGTGCAACTCACTGCTTGGGCAGACTTGGAGCACGACGATATATATATATATATATATAATTTTTTTGTGCTAAATTTTTATATAATTGTTAAGCTATAAAATACATTAAAGTTATGAGTCTAATAATTGTTTTAAGTAAATATATATATATCAATATTAATCATTATATATGTGGGTTTCACTTTTATAAATTATGTTTATTTGTTATATTTGTTAAAATGTCTATTAAATCTAATTTAAAAAAAAAAATGTATTCTTTAATATATTTAATATTTGTTACTTTATTTTATATATATATATATATATAAAAATGATATTTTGTACAACTATATTTATGACATTGATATATTTTTTCGATATTTTTTTGCTTACCATTATAAATATAGGATGTTGATATTTTTGACATCTATATCTATAACTCGATTTTGTGGTATGGGGATATTTTAGTTGTCGATATTCTGTCTGTGAACCAGTATGGCATACATTGTCATACGGGCAGTTTGTGGCACACGTTGACATTGCATTTATTGGTATTGCAGTTGTCGGGCATGTACATATCATGGTACTCACTGACATCGTATTTACCCATTCCAACACTCCCCGTCTAGTTGATTCTTCAACTAGAGTCTATTTCATCAACGTGGAGATGCCCCATTGCATGTCCGGCACGTATAGATTCACGTTGCAGTTCTCATTCTCACCCAACAGTATGGTTCCTTTGCCTGTGAAACATAAAGAGTACAGTATAAGTTTCTGTACAATTAGGGATTTCCCCTTCCCATCCAACCATGTGTACCTATTAATCTTGGTATCCCAGATTTCCTGGCATGGGGTTTCTATGCTAGCATTGTTCTCCCTCCCATGGGACTCATTTCCCCCAGTGTGATTGAGATGTGGCCCAGCATTGGAATTCCATGTCCGGAATACACTCGCCATTAAAGAAGGTGGGCCCAAAGATGTTAAGTCCACCCTGGGACCACAGACGGAGGTGGGAGTCATACGGGCACAGTTTGTGGCACACGTTGACATCGCATTTATTGATATTGCAGTTGTCGTCATGCACATATCATGGTACTCATTGACATCGTATTTACCCATTCCAACACTCCCCCTCTAATTGATTCTTCAACTACTTTATCCTCCTCATATGTAATGACAGTTATATTATTCAAAAGTGTGTGTGTGTCTGTAGCGTCTGTTATTTTTTTCCCGAAGGTGTGCATACTACCTAGTTTGAGGACTTCCTTTTATAGCAGGAAACCCCCACTTGTATGAGATCACATAACAGAAGTACAATAATGAAAACTGGCATCATTGACATGAATAGTTTCGACATCTATATGGGGATCCATGAAAAGATACTATGCAACCAGTCCTGCTCCGGGGTACCTCCGTCTTTCTTCATGTCGGCTTGCAGACAATGCAATTCTTGGTATGGCACAAGCTAATGTCCCATTGTCCATGACATTTCCAGGAATAAAGGTACAACAGGAAGCACCAAGTTTGGCACCCCCCACCTCCATCGTGGGCATCAAGCCCAACATGTACCGAAGTTGCATCACCATAAGGCGGATGGCTCTCAGTTGTTCCTTGAGAGCATTTAGGCCGAGCTCAGTATTGCTGATCATCCTCAGAAGTTCCCACCTAGTTATTTGTAACCAGCATGCGTTCACCTTTGTTTGCATGGTGAGGAAGGGTATTAACCCTCCGACATTTACTTGAGTCTCTGTGAACAGTATAAATTCTTCTGGAATGTCCTTGTACTGACCCCAGCCAAAATATTCAGCAGTTCTTCTCCTCCAAGCCTGATGCAACAGAGTTGCATCCTTACTGAAATTGATAACACCCCTATCAATCAGGGCTCCCTGGTCCAGAACCAGGTCCCTCCCCGGTAAGCAACTTACCACCTTCCCTAATTGAGATTCGGCTTCCCTGACACTACTGATGAATTGTATCAAATCTGGCTCTCCAGCAGACCCCTGCCCCCTGAGGATCTTCCGAATGGCCCTTCCCGGGCTAGAAAGGCAGATCCTCGCTTTATTGAACAACTCCCTGGAGACTGGCTATATACCCTCCAACCTGAAGGAGGCTAGAGTCACCCCCCTGTTGAAGAAACCAGGGGCAGATGCTGATAATCTCAAGAACTATAGGCCCATCTCCCAGCTCCCCTTCCTGGCGAAAGTGGTGGAGCAACATGCCCTTAAGACACTCTCGTCCTTCTTGGAGAAACATCAGCTACTCCAAGCTCGACAGGTGGGTTTTAGAGCCCATCACAGTACTGAGCTGGTGATGCTGTCTGTACTCGACGAGCTCAGAATCATGGCTGACAATAAAAAACCGAGCGCCCTGATTATATTAGATCTATCAGCGGCGTTCGATACGGTCAGCCATGCACAACTTCTGGCCCGAATCACTGACTTGGGCATCTGCGGGCTGGCACACCGGTGGCTGGAATCCTTCGTGTCAGGGCGGTCCCAGAGGATCCAGTTGGGTGAGCAGGTATCGGACAGGGGCATCCTTACCTGCGGCGTCCCCCAGGGCTCCGCACTGTGTCCGCTCCTCTTCAACATGTATCTGCAGCCTCTGGTGGCGGCTCTAGCTCGCATGGACTGCCGAGTTTTCAACTACGCGGACGATACTCAACTCGTCCTCCGGATTGACAACTCATCTTATGCCCATGCTCTGGCGCAAAACATCCTCAGACTCACAGTGAATTGGATGACAGCTAATTCACTGAAAATTAACCCCGACAAAACAGAGGTCCTTGTCATCCCCACGAAAAACAATCCCTGGAGTGACCTCTTTTGGCCCCAAGAGCTTGGTGCCACCCCCACACCAGTACCTATCGTGAAAAGCATGCGCATAAAGATCGACTCCGATCTCTCCATGGCCAACCAAGTCACCACAGTGGTCGGAACTTGTACAGGTCTAATGAGACAGTTGCGGAAACTTGTCCCCCTCCTTTCAACCGCCTCACTACAGATGATTGTGTCAGCCACAATTGTCTCTAGACTAGACTACGGTAATGCCTTATACATCGGATTCCCCCAGAAACGTATCAATAAATTACAGGTGGCTATGAACGACGCAGCCAGGCTGATCTTTAGGCTTCCTAGAAGGACTCACGCTACCCCTTTGCTGTGCAAGCTGCAGTGGCTCCCCATTAAGCAGAGAGCAAAGTTTAAGGGCCTCTGCATTGCCCACAAAGCAATTTATGGCCAAGCCCCAGTCTATATTAAAGAACGCCTTGGGAACTACGTTCCGGTCGTACACTGCGGTCATCCGAGGCTTGCCGCTTGGCCTTTCCACGGTGCAATACAGCATCCAAAGGGGGCAGAGCATTCTCTGTCCAACTCCCACAACTATGGAACCATCTGCCTGATCACCTCTGCAAGGAATCCGCACTCCTCTCCTTCAGGAAACGGCTCAAAACGTTCCTGTTTAGGGAGGCTCTGGACACAAGCTAATCACCTTCCTTGTGGTGTTATGTAACCGCTAGTGGTCCTTGGCCACTCTCTGTAAAGCGCTAAGAGACCTGCCGGTGATTATGCGCTATATAAAAACCAATTAACATAACATAACAGTTGTTTTCTTCTGTAACGATGTTGAGACAACTCAGACAGATCTTCTCCAGGGATGACCAGGGTTGGGGTGTGTATGGTCACCAGGGTGCAGACGCCCACCATCTGTGGATGAGCTGGGTGTAGCGAAGGTCACCACATTGCCAGACTATTTCATCAACGTGGAGATGCCCCATTGCATGTCCGGCACGTATAGATTCATGTTGCAGTTCTCATTCTCACCCAACAGTATGGTTCCTTTGCCTGTGAAACATAAAGAGTACAGTGCAAGTTTCCGTACAATTAGGGGTTTCCCCTTCCCATCCAACCATGTGTACCTATTAATCTTGGTATCCCAAGTTTCCTGGCATGGGGTTTCTATGCTAGCATTGTTCTCCCTCCCATGGGACTCATTTCCCCCAGTGTGATTGAGATAAGTGGCCCAGCATTGGAATTCCATGTCCGGAATACACTCGCCATTAAATAAGGTGGGCCCAAAGATGTTAAGTCCACCCTGGGACCACAGACGGAGGTGGGAGTCATATGGGCACAGTTTGTGGCACACGTTGACATTGCATTTTTTGATATTGCAGTTGTCGGGCATGCACATATCATGGTACTCATTGACATAGTATTTACCCATTCCAACACTCCCCCTCTAGTTGTTTCTTCAACTACTTTATCCTCCTCATATGTAATGACAGTTATATAATTCAAAAGTGTGTGTGTGTCTGTAGTGTCTGTTATTTTTTCCAGAAGGTGTGCGTACTACCTAGTTTGAGGACTTCCTTTTTATAGCAGGAAACCCCCACTTGTATGAGATCACATAACAGAAGTACAATAATGAAAACTGGAATCATTGGTGTGAATAGTTTCAACATTTATATGGGGATCCATGAAAAGATACTATGCAACCAGTCCTGCTCCGGGGTACCTCCGTCCTTCTTCATGTCAGCTTGCAGACAATGCAATTCTTGGCATGGCACAAGCTAATGTCCCATTGTCCATGTCATTTCCAGGAATAAAGGTACAACAGTAAGCACCAATTTTGGCACCCCAACCTCCATCGTGGGCATCAAGCCCAACACGTACCGATGTTGCATCACCATAAGGCGGATGGCTCTCAGTTGTTCCTTGAAAGCATTTAGGCTGAGTTCAGTATTGCTGATCATCCTCAGAATTTCCCACCTAGTTATTTGTAACCAGCATACGTTCACCTTCGTTTGCATGGTGAGGAAGGGTATTAACCCTCCGACATTTACTTGCGTTTCTGTGAACAGTATAAATTCTTCTGGAATGTTCTTGTACTGACCCCAGCCAAAATAATCAGCGGTTCTTCTCCTCCGAGCCTGATGCAACAAAGTTGTTTTCTTCTGTAACGATGTTGAGACAACTCAGACAGATCTTCTCCAGGGATGACCAGGGTTGGGGTGTGTATGGTCACCAGGGTGCAGACGCCCACCATCTGTGGATGAGCTGGGTGTAGCGAAGGTCACCACATTGCCAGTCTATTTCCTCAACGTGGAGATGCCCCATTGCATGTCCGGCACGTATAGATTGACGTTGCAGTTCTCATTCTCACCCAACAGTATGGTTCCTTTGCCTGTGAAACATAAAGAGTACAGTGTAAGTTTCCGTACAATTAGGGGTTGCCCCTTCCCTTCCAACCATGTGTACCTATTCATCTCGGTATCCCAGATTTCCTGGCATGGGGTTTCTTTGCTAGCATTGTTCTCCCTCCCATGGGACTCATTTCCCCCAGTGTGATTGAGATAAGTGGCCCAGCATTGGAATTCCATGTCCGGAATACACTCGCCATTAAAGAAGGTGGTCCCAAAGATGTTAAGTCCACCCTGGGACCACAGACGGAGGTGGGAGTGGAAGTATTTGTGCACTGGTGCGGTGGTCTTGCTACCTCCAGGAACCTCTTTTCTACGAAGTCCTGTGGCCAAACAGTGTCTTATGGTGCCCCTTCTGCTCATCCTGTCTACCTCGGATTGGATGTCGCTAGGCTCATTGAAGAGATACAGTGCAGTGGATTTGGTATTATACCGGGTGATGTTTACTAGTGCCATACAGGGTTCTACTCTATGGGTTTGGATTTTCACCCTGATCCTACATAGGTACAGACAGATGAGGCATTTTGCTCTTTCTGGGGCTATCTCCTAGGATAGGTAAATCCTGTCTGCGCCTATAATGTGGGGTATCAATGAACCTATATAACAAGGCCTGTTCTTAGTTTGTATGCCTACGGCGGTCATGTGCTGATACCAGATGTTGCGTAGGAGTGTGCTGTGCAGAATGTGAGGAATACTAGCATGTGGTTCAGTGTAGGTGTATGTGAGGTGAGAGAAGTCTCTGCGCATTCGTTTTGCTAGAATGTAGAAGCATAATTTATGAGATTAGGCATACGTCTTTCTCCAGAGGGGCTCGAGAGCTCCCAGGGTAAATAGGGCATGCACAGAAATACAAAAATACATAACTGAAAAAGCATTTGTCGGATGTAGAGTCACTTCGGGTGAGGTGTCCGTTGTCTGGGCGCCCAGAGGTGTCTTGTCTTGGTCCAGTGTAAACAATGCCTTTCAAGGGATTGTTGCAAAAAATCAGTGTATTCTGTATTACTTGAGAGATTATCCTTGTGAAAATCTTTGAAAGCATTGGCCGTAGGAATGGTGGGTCGCGGCAGTGTTGGTGCACTTTCACCTTGATTACGGACCTGTAGGATAAGAGCTGTGGTTTGTACATTAATTTGGAAAAAAACACATAGTTAGGCAGTTGTCTGGAAAGTACCTGTGTTTACAATTTGCCAATGCACTCGATGGTTTAGCCATGAGCGAATCTTTTCCTCATGGGGTACTGAAAAAGGAAGTGCTAAGGGTTTTAGGAGGATGGTGAGTTTCAAACTGTTTTAAGATGTGCTGGAATTTTAGGGGAGAAGTGACCTTTAAACTGTTTTAATGCTCTTTGTATTTTGTTTTCCTCCCTCGCCTAGATACGGTGGGGACCATACTCTTTTCATGTGGGCTGTTCCGTTTAAAGATGTGATGCTTTGATCGGGGCCGGGGTTTTTTAGCCGGTCCTGGTTGGTGCTTGCCTGTGTTGTTGGGAGTTGCTTAATTTTAAGAAAAGGACACTGGAGGTGGTTGGAAGGTCTTGTGTGGAACCCCGTAGGAACCTGCAGGGAAATGGCAGAAACTGTGGGGCATATTAGCAAGGGCAGTATCGCCGCTTTAGCAGCACTTTTTGCCGCTAAAGCTGCGATTTTTTTATCGCCCTATTAGCAAGCTGTCGCTAACAGCTGTTAGCGACAGCTTACTGGCGATAGCGTCCGTTTTTTTTTGCCTCTTTGCATGTCAGCGATAAATATCGCTAATGACATGCAAAGGAGGCGTTCCCAACTAAAAGCGACTGAAAACAGTCGCTAACATACCTATCGCCTATTAGCAATGCCCGCGAAGCGATAAAAAAACACGCGCTAACCACGATTAGCGCTGGTTTTTTAGAACTGGTAAAAACATGACTTAACAATAATAGTCAATGGGAGGTGGATTCTAAGGTTAAGTCCCCAGCATTAGCGCGGGGATTCTATCGTGGATTTCTCGTGTTATTGCTGGGTTTAGCCGCTATCGCTGGATATTTTATCGCATTGGAGATAAACCTTGCTAATAGCATGTTATCTCCGCGGTAATATCCAGCGATAGCCGGCGATAGAAAAACGCGCGCTAAGCAAGCTTTGCGATAATTTTCGCAGGTTCTTGCTAATATGCCCCTGTGTTTGTTTGCGGTGTTTTCTCGGCAAGAGTCAGAGTTCTCATTGGAACTTTTTGTGTTCGGCCTGATTGAGGTGGCGCTAATGAATTCGATGGATTTACCTATTGACAGGGGTCTAAGAATGGATTTTTTCAGGCTTTTTGAGGATATTGCTGCCATCATGGCCATTGCTGACCTCTGTGTGTTGAGGAACCCGGCTCCCGACACTGATGCTAGAGCATTTGCCTCATTTTGGAACTAAAGGGAGGCCTCCATTTGGAGGAGGCCTGATAAAGTGTTGAAGAATGAAGCCCTTTCCATTGGGGTCACGCCCGAGTGACTTGGGTGAATGGGCCTGGGTGCCTGTTTCTATGTAACAGCTGAGGCCTGCCCTGCTCCCTCGACATACTGTCCGCCCCCCCTGGGGCATGGCCAGTCAACCCCACCCCGGGGGATCTACAGCAGTGGGGACCCCGAGTCCTTGTGGGCGTCTGAATGGCAGACTCTAACGTGGATTCCCGGTAAACATACTATGGCTGCCCTGAGGTTTTCTTGTACGGAAGTAAAGGCTTGAGTCTTTCCTACTGGTGTGTCACTATCCCTTATGGTTGTACTGAGTTTTCTGAAGTGGATTTGGAGTGGGTGCTATACTGAGGTCTTGGGTTCACTACATACTTGGCTGGCTCTGGGGTTTGATTGGTGGGTATGTAGTCTGTGGGAACTGCCTTCTTATTATTCTAGTCTGTTCACAGTACATTTTTAGACAACAAAATTTGGCTGTGTGGCTCCTTCAATCACAGTAGTTGCAATAGGAGGTTGCGAGTCTTTTGGCTTTCAGGTGCGGGTACTCTGTTGGATCTCTCTGGGACCCTGCAGTTGAGTCCTCATCCAGTTAGGCGTCCCTTGCACGTCTGTGGTTGCTGTAGCAATTTTGGGGCACTCTCACCGGATTTCTGGTCACTCCAAGAGGGCTCCTGCATGAGGGAGTTAGTGGCCTATCCATTGCAGGTTCGGGGACTCTCTCCAGGTGGCACCCAAGTACACCTCCATAGGGTGTCACTATGTCAGTCAGACATGTCGTGTTTCTCACCATGATTACTTGCCTGGGTGCCGCGTTTGATGACAGAGAGGGAGCTACTAGTGCGAGCAATGCAACCCTTGTCACGATGCCACCTTGCCTGTACCACTTTCTCCCTTGGAAAGATGCCAGGGTGGTGGTCAGCGGTTCATGGTTTCTGCATTCATTGCAACACTTTGTTGAATATTCCAACCGGATGGTGGATTCTGATGAAAAAAATCCTTTTTTGAATAATTACTGCAGCATTGTTAAAAAGACTCAACCAGATGGTGTAATTCATTAAATGTGCCGCTCGCATGAATTCATTGTCTACAAACTTCACACTTAAGATTCCAACCGGATGGCGGATTTTTCTTTAAAAATCATTTTATATGCCAATCATTTACCCCGACTTCAGTCCTAAGACTTGAACCAGAGGGTGGTCTCTTCCCATAAACCAATTTCCTGTGTTATTGACCGGACCTTGAAATAATTTTATGATGTCACTCAATATTTTCAGAAGATCTGCTGTGTGATAATCACCACAGTAAGATTTGGCTGTCCACAACTATGTTTTCAGTCCTGAGGAAGACCCGCTGTGACTCTTGTTGAACTGCGCATACCTCTGGGTCGAAACGTTGATGCTCTTTCTGTTCATGTCCACCAGTTTCCTCACCCCAAGGCCATAAAAATATTAGAGGGTCGTTGTGAAAACATGGGTTATAAAAATTATGAAAGGACAGACAAGCGTTGATTTGTAGGATTTATTTGTGTTAATTGTATGTTTTTTGTATAGATTTCACTCATGATATCACTTTATCACCTTATTGCACTTTACTCACGAAAGTCACTTTACCTATTTCTTGATTAGAAATTGCTTATCCGACAGCCATATATTTTCTTTAAAACAGAGTAAATACTGTTTCTAAACTAATGACTTAGTGTTTCTTGGTATGTTTCGTTGGTTATTCTAAAAATACTAGTAATTTGAATTTGACGTTGACAAAACTTCCCTTGTTGTGTTGTATTGGTTACTGAATACTAAGCAATTGAGGTACCCAACAGAACCAACTGTAGATTATATTAGGGTGGTGACAAAGGCTGGACCTGTTACCACTTGGGGAGCTCATGGTCTGGTTGCTACTGATGCAGTGGGTCGGTGCCTGCCCTAGTCTTGGGCTTACAGCTCCCCTTGCACCTTGCATGCTACTTTCTTTGTAGTTCATACCAAGAAATGGTATGCGCGCCGGTCCACTGCTGAGCTAGTTTACATAACTCTAAGAGGTTTACCATATGATCCAGGACTAACCCCTTGGTGTGGGCTCGATGGTCAGGGATCACCCTGGCTGGTGCTCCCAGGTCAAGAGAGGAATTTGCCAGTTTGTCGTCTAGAGGGGAGGCTCCAGGGGAGGAACAGGCTGCGGTTCTATCCTCGTCGAACTGAATGGACATCCTTAGTCTGGACAACAAGTCCCGCCCTAATATATTAGTCGGGTAGGACAGACAGTAGAGCAACAGTCCCCTGAGCTTGTGTCCCCCTAGTTCTAGTTCGAGAGGTTCTCTGAGGGCGACCTCGGCCATGAAACCTATATTCTCTGCACTGTGGAAGTGGTCTTGGACACAGGGGCTGCTCCTTCCTGCAAGCAGGAACTTGCCACCCCTGTATCCACTAAAAAGTGGTATGGTGTCCCACTTACTAACATCATGACCAACGGGCTTTCCTCAGGATGGTCATGTACTGTCAGTGAAGTGAGCGTGTCTTTAGGCACCTGCGGGGTCTCCGGTGTGACCTCTCTGTCTTCTTTCTGTGTTGGCAGGCCCCACACCCCGTTCTTTCACCCTCGCTGTCAGATTCAGAGGAGCTTGAGCTTTCTTCCTTGGTATTGCTAGTTCTGGGGTTATGTGCTTTGCGTTTTGCGGCCACCCTGGGGTCTGCCCATAGTTTTAACAGGACTAATTCCATATCTTTCTCTTTGCCCCAATGTCTTCCCTGGATGTAAGCTTTGGTGTGTTCTGTGATGTTGATATCGCATGTTCTCCCCTCAGGCCAGGTGAAAGTGTATGCTTTGGTGAGGTCATGCCACTCGTGGCAGTGTCTCTCTAAACTCTAAGCATGGGTGTGGAACCTCACTTGCATATAATCAAGTGAAATGTCCATAATGAATGGGGAAACCTTTTTAAGGATTTAACAAATTTGAATTGTCTCGACATTCTTTAAATAATTACAAATTCTACTCTAAATTTGGGGAACAGTGTAAACGGGGTGATACCGAAAACAATCTACTGGTTACGAGTTTTATGAAAACTCAATGCATTGGAAAGGACACTCAACACTTTTTATTAATTGAAACAATAAATGTATTCATTCATTTATTCACTAAACAATAGACAAAATGCAAATGAAATAGTAACAACCTGCAACAGAATGCAATTGTTAGTTCACAGCAGTAAGAGTTGATTTGTAACAGTAAACTAGCAAACGTTAAAATCTGGTCCGGAAAAAAATTGGTTATTGTTTCATAAAGTAGAGACATACTGAACATAACATTTAGACATGCAGCATATTGCAAAATATAACAGCAGCACGATATCAATTAATGCAAAAAAGGAAAAAAATCTAAAAGACACTAAGAGAGAAAGCTTGACAGAAAAAATTATTATTTTTGTCCAAAATGTAGTCCCCTCCTAGCGCCTACAGCCTGAGGAGACAGGATGCTCAGCATAACACACAGAGCTAAGTAAGCCTGATAGGCTGTCGCTATTGCATCAGAGGACACAATTTAGCAATGCTTTATGCGGAGAAAAAGAAGTAACCTGACAATTATTGGCCCTCTGTGGCCAGACACAAGCTATACCTTACTCCCCAAAGAGTAAGGTATATCATCTGATAGCATCTGGATTGCACCCTATATCACACCCAGGGGTAGTGCGTACCAACAGCCTAATGCCCAGCGGTCCAAGCACAAAAGGAAAAGATCACCTTACACTTTTCTTAGACACTGACATTTGTGAAACCGGCAGTCCCTAAAAAAACTATTTGACTAAAATATAAGATCAAGGTGGTAGCCCTATATGACACTGATAGTGCGTGAAGAGATTCTGAAAATTGTAGGGGTACCTTATATTCATAGGTAGTCTGTACCTGCATATATTCTTATGTGTGCGCTAATCTTAGTTAGAATTCGTGTTGTAATAATCATTGGTAAATGAAATGTTAGGCTGAGTTGTGCCACTCAAGAAACGTAAAGTGGCGTTTAGAGGGGAATGTGTAACTTTAATGTTTATTGTAAATGTTAATGAAGTAGCTTAGAAGAAACGTAATGCATTAGATTTAAATGTCCATCATGTCAAAGTTGCACACGCATTAGTAATTAATTGTGTTTAAGCGTGATGAAAAATAGTGCTTACAGATGTAACATTTTAAATGTGTTTAAGTTGATGTTAAAGGCCTAGATGGAGTATCTGCTCCTTTGCGTTAAGAAGGGCCTATTCATTTCCTTATGTTAGCTGGTTTATGTAGGCCCAAAATTTATTTTCCCCTGGTGAGGCTCTCATTTGGAGAGGGTCAGCGAACTTCATTTGCGTGTAAGGTTGTTTCATTCTGATGCATTCGTTGCAGGTGCAAGGACATCGTCTTCGTTAGTTAGAATAATGCTTTTGTTTTAGGAATTAGGTATGGAGGAGATCCGCTACAAAGTCTCCAGGAATGCTGATAATTGGAAGATGCGCTGAGGAAGCCTGAGACCCAAGGACACGTCAACCGTTGTTGGACCGATTTCAAGTTTTAGTGGAATTTCACCTAGAAGAGGTGTTTGGCCAGAAGAGGTGTTACCTGGGCGGGCCTACCAAAGGTCCATTTTGTATTAGGGACAGTGCCCCGTGGGAGGAGGGCCAGTGCCAGTAAGGGTGAGTGAGAGGAGAGGAGAGACAGACTGAGGAGAGATAGAAGAGCAGAGAGGGTAAAAGGAAGGGAGCGATTCTTAGGATGGAGACTTAGACAGATTTTCACAACGTGAGTGTACTTCAGAGGACGTCCTCACAAGGTGACACCTTTTCATGATTTGGCTTGGGCAAAGTTAAGTAGGGATGTCCTTTAGAATAAGTGTAGGGATAGACTAACGGATTTCTTTACAGATTTCAATGAAGACTAATATAGATGTTGGCGCAGTTATTGCTTGTCTAGTGTTTCTGGAGCTACTCATTCTTTTCATGCTATATCGGATTAGATTGGTGCGTAGAATGGACTTTGTATTAGTATCTTTGTATTTTTGCAACCTCGTTCTGAGGTGTGTGTACGTTCAGCTATTTTTGGTTTTGTAATAAACCCCTAAACTTGAACTTCAGAGTCAGTGGTCCTTTTAGAAATTGATTAAATTGATGCATGTTAACTTGTAAAGAATACGTTGTTTCTCCCCTTTACACTTCTCAGCACGTAACAAAGGGCCAGTTGACCGAGGGCTCCTAGTAAATTATCAGATTGGAATCCGGCTTAATCAGTTGGTAGTAGAGTAGGATGCTTACCTCTGTAGTAAGGGGAGAAGTAGAGAAGGGTAGTCATTGAATCCCCATAGAGCCCAAGTGATGGTTATCCAGTGGATTGTGAGCGGAGGACGACGGCGTTTGCTGGAAATCGATGGAAAGTGACAGTGCGGCGGAAACAGCAGTTCGTGGTGGAGTGAGTATGAACAGGGATGTGTGTCTGTTAGATTGCAGTGTTGTTTCGACTGTGTGATGTCTTGCGGAGTTGGAATGAGAGTCGAGTGATTGCGGTTTCGGGCCGAACGCGTGCGTTCCATGAGACTTGATTTATTGATATCCCGGGATAAGAGATTGTGGTGTAAAAGACACCCAGAGTTGAAATTGTCTGACCAGAGATTGTGGGAGTCATGAGACGTCGTTGACTAACCCACCGGTGATAGGGAAACGTGTGTGCGAGTGCGTGAGTAACCGACGCAGGTCGTGGGTTACTGCATGTGGAACATTGAGTGATTGGATCCTATCGATTAAGTACATGACTGTCCAGCCGTTCGTGGGCAGATAGTCTGGGGCAATTTTCCGGTCGTTCGCAGACAGACGGTTGCCAGAGTTGAGGTCGACAATTACGAGACTGTCCGGTCGTTTTGTGGACAGACAGTCAGAGAAGTAACTGTTCGGTCGTTTGGTGGACAAACAGTTATTTCAGAGCATAAGTGAGACGTGTGAGTGTGCGAGAGAGGAATTGTAAAGGAGGGGAACTGCTGCATGAGGAGGAAGAGTGACATCAGAGAGTGTCGCGCTGTGATAGGTCGGTAGGTGTGAAGCCGCGCTAGGATTGGTGAATTGTCATCAGGAAGTCGAGTGAAAACAAGAGAAGAAAACGTTGATTATCACGAAATGTTTTAAAGTTTTACGAGATATGTGTAGAGGAGACAGGCGAGTGGTTACTCGGGGAGGGAGAAGAAGCTCCACCCGAAGATACGCCAGCCCATTACATGGCTACGAATGTGGGATTGCATACTATAATTTGGCTTGAAAATTGGCATAAAATAACTGAACATGAGGTAGAATTGACTTTTCCGCGCTATGGCACTTTCAGGTTGGAAGCGTTGTACCAATTGAAAATGGTGATGTCCTCATTGCGACCGTTACCTAGACCAACACAGTTTGAGGCGCTACATGCATGGATAAGAGCAGCCCATGATAGGAAAAGAGACAGAAGCCACGAAAGAGTGAAAAAGTCAATCAGGGCGTTTCAGGATGCGCGATGGGACGCATTGGAGAAGAGATGGAGGGTGGAAACTATTGAACGGGATAGGCTATTCCCGTTGCTGATAAACGTAGGAGAGGCCCAGAAGAAATGGGGTGAGGAAGGCGATAGTGACACAGATGACAGCTTGCTAGACAGATTGCTATCAGAAAGACCACCAGGGAAAGGCAGTATCAGCGGAGGGAACTGGAGATTCGCCGACTCAACCTAGAGCGAGAGTAGTCGGAAGAATATCAACTGGAACAGAAGGGATGGGAACACACACACCAGCAAGCATCGAAGCTAATGGAGTTACAGTGGTTACAAGGCTACCGGATTCTCTTACAGTACCGGTTACCATCGGCCCCATAGTGTCAGTATTAACCCTGGGCGTAGTTCGCGTAGTAGCGCTACGCGTAGCTACGCGAAGTGCACTTCGCACTACGCGAGATACGCGTAGCACTACGCGAACTGCGTAGTGCAATAGGAAATGCTGTTCGCAATGATGATACAAAAGGGGATGATGGACGGAACGTTTGAGCCAATCAAACACTCACCCCCAGTCAACTGATCTGGGTTTAATCCATCATCATTCTTTAGCTCACTCCACCACCCCAGTTCAGACATGGCCATATGCAAATCAGTCTGACCCTGTGCCTCATGGGAACAGTCCAGCCCGAACTGCCAAGACATGTCTTCCCTGGACCGGAAACAAGCATCCTCGGACCGGTTTCTGGCATTCCAGCCGTCATCAGCCAGGCTTGCTTGAATCCAGTGGCAAAGTGAGCAAGGGACCCACGTCTGGGCATACCCCCGCCAACTTAGGGCGAACAAAGCGATACAAAAGGGGATGATGGACGGAACGTTTGAGCCAATCAAACACTCACCCCCAGTCAACTGATCTGGGTTTAATCCATCATCATTCTTTAGCTCACTCCACCACCCCAGTTCAGACATGGCCATATGCAAATCAGTCTGACCCTGTGCCTCATGGGAACAGTCCAGCCCGAACTGCCAAGCCATGTCTTCCCTGGACCGGAAACAAGCATCCTAGGACCGGTTTCTGGCATTCCAGCCGTCATCAGCCAGGCTTGCTTGAATCCAGTGGCAAAGTGAGCAAGGGACCCACGTCTGGGCATACCCCCGCCAACTTAGGGCGAACAAAGCGATACAAAAGGGGATGATGGACGGAACGTTTGAGCCAATCAAACACTCACCCCCAGTCAACTGATCTGGGTTTAATCCATCATCATTCTTTAGCTCACTCCACCACCCCAGTTCAGACATGGCCATATGCAAATCAGTCTGACCCTGTGCCTCATGGGAACAGTCCAGCCCGAACTGCCAAGCCATGTCTTCCCTGGACCGGAAACAAGCATCCTAGGACCGGTTTCTGGCATTCCAGCCGTCATCAGCCAGGCTTGCTTGAATCCAGTGGCAAAGTGAGCAAGGGACCCACGTCTGGGCATACCCCCGCCAACTTAGGGCGAACAAAGCGATACAAAAGGGGATGATGGACGGAACGTTTGAGCCAATCAAACACTCACCCCCAGTCAACTGATCTGGGTTTAATCCATCATCATTCTTTAGCTCACTCCACCACCCCAGTTCAGACATGGCCATATGCAAATCAGTCTGACCCTGTGCCTCATGGGAACAGTCCAGCCCGAACTGCCAAGCCATGTCTTCCCTGGACCGGAAACAAGCATCCTAGGACCGGTTTCTGGCATTCCAGCCGTCATCAGCCAGGCTTGCTTGAATCCAGTGGCAAAGTGAGCAAGGGACCCACGTCTGGGCATACCCCCGCCAACTTAGGGCGAACAAAGCGATACAAAAGGGGATGATGGACGGAACGTTTGAGCCAATCAAACACTCACCCCCAGTCAACTGATCTGGGTTTAATCCATCATCATTCTTTAGCTCACTCCACCACCCCAGTTCAGACATGGCCATATGCAAATCAGTCTGACCCTGTGCCTCATGGGAACAGTCCAGCCCGAACTGCCAAGCCATGTCTTCCCTGGATCAGAAACAAGCATCCTAGGACCGGTTTCTGGCATTCCAGCCGTCATCAGCCAGGCTTGCTTGAATCCAGTGGCAAAGTGAGCAAGGGACCCACGTCTGGGCATACCCCCGCCAACTTAGGGCGAACAAAGCGATACAAAAGGGGATGATGGACGGAACGTTTGAGCCAATCAAACACTCACCCCCAGTCAACTGATCTGGGTTTAATCCATCATCATTCTTTAGCTCACTCCACCACCCCAGTTCAGACATGGCCATATGCAAATCAGTCTGACCCTGTGCCTCATGGGAACAGTCCAGCCCGAACTGCCAAGCCATGTCTTCCCTGGACCGGAAACAAGCATCCTAGGACCGGTTTCTGGCATTCCAGCCGTCATCAGCCAGGCTTGCTTGAATCCAGTGGCAAAGTGAGCAAGGGACCCACGTCTGGGCATACCCCCGCCAACTTAGGGCGAACAAAGCGATACAAAAGGGGATGATGGACGGAACGTTTGAGCCAATCAAACACTCACCCCCAGTCAACTGATCTGGGTTTAATCCATCATCATTCTTTAGCTCACTCCATTCTTTAGCTCACTCGCAATGATTGCACAGTGCCGGATGCTTGTCCGCACTGTGCAATCATTGCAAACGGCATCTTGCACAGTGCAAGCGGTTGTTTTCTGCCACTCGAGTAGATTTGTACTCGAGCGGCAGTTTTCTCAACGCGGACTGGTAGTTTCTCATCGCGAGCGGTCGCGAGCATGCGTGACCACTCGCAATGAGAAACCTGACCTCCCCGCGTTGAGAATCTCGCCGGGAGGTTTATTTTCCACGCTTGCGATCGGCAACTTGATGTTGCTGATCGCGAACGAGGAAAAAGTCTCGCCGGGATGTCATTTTGCTCGCTCGCGGTCACCAACTTGACGTTGAGGACCGGGAGCAAGCAAAAAATGCCCGCTACGCGTTTTTGCACTGTGCTACATACAATTCGCGTAGCGCGTAGTTGCTTAAACTACGCAATCTACGCGAGCGTAGCGTAGTTTTCCACCCAGGCCTAGTCAGTATATGACCCAGATCAAGCAGGAAATGGAAGTTTAGCACGATCGGTAGCAAGAGAAGGGACTGGCTCTGGAGGGAATGGAATAGTGAGTGGAATAGGTCACCTTCCGCGGCCCGTGGAAGCAAGTACTCCTTTGCCAGCCATGGCAGACTCCTCTAGAGGACAGATAGAGGTAAGAACGGCGAGACCAAGGTCTTTGGCTGATTCGAGATCTGACATAAGGATGTGGGAACCACCAGTGAGAAACCCTAATGATAGGATGACAGGAGACTGGGATCGCGGGAACATAGGAAGTCAACCAGTCTTAGGGAATTTAGAGGAAGGGAACCGATGTGAGGATCAGGACAATGAGAATGGAGAATCAAGTGATACATCAAGTCGAGGGATGCTTAAAACTGCTATAAGAGCAAAGATCCTGGACGTGATGAGATTAAAAGCTGAGGTAGATGAGATAATTAGCGGGAACCTGCCATGGGAAAGAGTAGAGCTTTATGGACCCGACAAGTTGCTGTTTGTAGCAAAAGATGTGACCCGCAAGGCGAGGTTAGCACATGAGAAACTGACAGAGTTGGTGAAAAGACACGAGGTGGATCTATCCAAGACTAAGCCACTGCAGGGAAGCCATAGGTTACAGTACAGTGACCAGGAACTGGAAGAGAAAAGAGTGATAGGGCTAAGGACTCACATTCGAGAACTGATTGTAGGGATACGTGCATGGAGCATGCTTGACAAGTGGGAGGAAAGATGGTCCCAAAAAAAACCCACTAAAAAGAGTATAGGAGAGACACCGCCTCCAGGAGGGGGGATGATAGGAGTAGGGAATTATCCTTTGCGAGAGGTACAGAACGGAGGGTATGTGCATGTGCCTTGGAGTAGAGGTGATTTGGCAGCATTCACGAATGAATTTCCTCAGCTGAGGGAGAAGCCTGTTAAGTGGTACAAACAGGTCGATCGTTTTGTTAAAATCTCGAAGGTGTTGTGGGTTGACTTGAATACACTGTTTGCTATTGTGGTACCAAGTGATTTGTGGGCAGCTTGTAAAGTTGCAGTTGGTTGGCCAACTTCCGAACCAGACAGGGATTTGCTCACCAATGGTCCTTCACCAATTGTTATGAAAAAGTTTGAGCAAGTAATTACATGGTTGAAATCCAAAATCTCACCACAGGATAATGATTGGGTTAAAGTAGATCGAACTGTTCAAGAACTAAAAGAGTCCGTACATGAATATTACGAGAGGCTCTTACAAGCCTTTAAGCAGTACAGTGGGCTAGACACGTTAGACCCCAAAGACATGGGACAATTTGTTTCTAAGTTTCTCTTGGGTCTAAGATCAGAAATCAGCTTCATGATTCAGCAGCATTTGATCTGCTGGCAGAACAAGTCAGTGGACGAGATACTGCGGTACGCCAGGTACTGCAGCGATGAAGTGGACTCGAAACATAGGAAGCTTAAAGATAAGCTAATGCTAGTCCAGATGCAAAATGCTGACAGGGAAATCATGCAGACACAGCCAAGTGGAGGGACATTAGGCAGAAGACAGGGAAACAATCAAGGAGGGACCCAGAATGGCCAGGGTCCAGGAAGGGGGAAACCTATAGACCCTAAGACAGGGATGGATGTGGCAACACTGAAAAAGACAACTGCTTGTCACTTTTGTCACACGAGCGGGCATTGGAAACGCGAGTGTAGATCTAATCCAGCGAACCAAGTGCAACAAGAGGGAGAGACAGTGCAGGCATCTGAGGTCGTCAATACAATGACGAGACCCAGGTCCATGCAAGGGGGGACATTGTCCCCGCAGGCGCAAGTTCCGCAACCTCCGAGAATTACACAGGGAAATCGAACGTACCAGCAGATGCCCCTTTTCGAGGATTATTATGATTACAGCTCAGACCCGTTGTCATGACGGTGCCTGAGGGGGGAGGAAGACTGTGCTCTTGGGGCAGTCTTAGAGGTAGACCAGAGGGGACCGTTTGTCGAGGCGGATGTTGACGGTCATCCCACCACCTTTTTGGTTGATACTGGTGCTACCCATTCTACTGTAAGATCTGCAGTAGTTCCCAACCTACCCCTCTCGGGACAATCAATCCAAGTAGTAGGAGTGGCAAATAAAAAGATGAATAGTCCTTTGACCGAGCCGATTCCTGTGAGAATAGGAACTTTTCGAGATCGACACCAATTTGTTGTGTGCGACTCAAATCCAGTCTGTTTGCTAGGACGTGATCTATTGTGCAAATTGAATTGTACCATCTATTGCACCCCAAAGGGAGTGGAATTACAGACAAATGATGATGATGCCACCTTCAAGGTTGCAAATCAGCATTTCTGCATAGAGATGTATCCTGTGTTGACAGTGGAAGAGCTTACACTTGACCTGAGAGACTCTGTTTCATTGGATGTGTGGGACTTTACAGGAGAGGAGATCGGATTGATCAGAGGTGTTGAGCCAGTTAAGATACTGGTCAAGCAAAATGCTGAGTTTCCGAGAACACCTCAGTATAATCTGTCGCCTGAAATGATTGCAAGGATAAAGCCTGTCATCGAATCCATGATTCAGCAGGGAATCCTGAAGGAGATAATGGGCAGTCCATGTAACTCACCCATTATGGGATTACAGAAACCAAGTGGGAAGTACAGAATCGTGCAAGACCTGCAAAAGGTCAACACGATTGTGGTTCCATGCTGTCCAGTGGTACCGAATCCGTCAGTGATACTATTCCAGATTCCATGTGAAGCTGAGTGGTTCACGGTGATTGACTTGTGCCAAGCATTCTTTTCAATACCGTTGCACGAGGAGAGCCGATTTTTATTTGCTTTCCGTCTGGGGGATCGTGTGTTAACGTGGTGTCGTATCCCTCAAAGGTATACAGAGAGTCCATCAATCTTTAATCAGATCTTGAAAAAGAATCTTGAGAGTCTTGTACTGCCACAGAATTCTGTTCTCGTGCAGTACATTGACGATCTCCTCATCGCGTCCGAAACGGAGGATCCTTGCAGGATCGACACGATTGCCTTACTGAATCATTTAGGAGAAAATGGACACAAGGTGTCCCCGAACAAGTTGCAGTACTGTCTGAGTGAAGTTCAGTACTTAGGTCATCGAATTGAGAAAGGCAAGAGAAAAGTGTCGCCAGATCGAATTGAGGCGATCATGAACATGACTGTGCCTACCACTCAGAAGGAAGTCAGAACGTTCTTGGGAATGGTTGGTTACTGTCGCCAATGGATTCCCAATTTCTCGATGAAGGCGAAGCCTCTGCAGAGACTGACGCATAAGGATGTAAGTGTTCCGGTACCATGGGACAATGACTGTCTGATTGCGTTCTTGGAGTTGAGAGAGGGCTTATGTCGTGCTCCGGCTCTGGGAATGCCTGACTACAATAAGTCTTTTTCACTGTTCTGTTATGATCGAGAAGGTTGTGCATTGTCAGCCCTGACTCAGAGTCATGGAGCTGTCGGTAGACCAGTTGCCTATTTTTCAGCTACTTTAGATCCAGTAGCTTCAGCGTTGCCCGGATGTCTCAAATCCGTTGCTGCAACAGGTGTCAGCATTGAAAGGTGTAAAAGCAATGTTATGGGTCAACCTCTGACTGTCTATGTTCCGCATTCTGTTGAACTGTTGATGACAAGGACTAAAACACAGCACCTGACGAACAATAGACTCACACGCTACGAGCAAGTCATACTTGCCGTGGAGAATGTGACTCTGAAGAGGTGTTCTGTTTTAAATCCTGCTACATTGATACCATTGCCAAATGTAGATGATGAAGATTGTGAAGACCACGACTGTCTCGATGTGACTGAACTTTGCACCAAACCGAGACCTGACATTGTTGATGAACCTCTGTCTGACCCCGATGAAATTTTCTTTGTCAATGGTTCATGTCTCAGAGACAATGTGGGTCATTTGAGAGCAGCATTTGCTGTATGTACCATTACTGGAGTGGTTGAAGCTGCTTGCCTGGAAGGAGTATACTCCGCACAGGTGGCTGAAATCCTTGCTTTGACTCATGCCTGTTTGGCAGCTGATCAGATCCGAATCACCATCTATACCGACAGCCAATATGGGTTTGGTGTGGTTCACGACTTTGGACAGCTATGGTCTCAGAGGGGTTTCTTGACCTCATCTGGATCTCCCATCAGAAATGGAGATTATGTGAGAAGATTGTTAGAAGCGTTGCAATGTCCCAGGGAAATTGCAGTGGTAAAGTGCACTGCACATGGGAGGGGGACGGACTTTGTTTCTGTTGGAAATAAGTACGCGGATGAAATTGCACGTTTTTGCGCTGAACAAGGGTGCATATTTACTGGAGATTACACTGGAGAGAGCCAAGAGGGAACCAAGCTCAACATGATGTTAGCCATGGCATACACTTGGGAAGAACTCAAGAGCCTGCAGGAAGGAGCTCCAGGTCAGGAAAGGGATGAATGGGTCAGATCAGAATGTGAGAAGGGAGACGATGGAATTTGGGTTTCAAGTGATGGTCGAGCAGTGTTACCAGATGACCTATTGAGCCCGATGGCAAGGCAAATTCATGGTGCTGTACATCCAGGAAGAGATGCGATGGTGCGAGTGTTCAGACAAACGTGGTACAATCCACGGTTTCGTGCGTTTGCTGAAGCAGTGTGTCACAGGTGTGTTACCTGTCAACAAATGAATGCTGGAAAGAAGACTGTGGTCACACTGAGTCACATTGGGAGGTCAGGAGGACCTTTCAATAGGATACAGCTTGACTTTATTGAGAAGCCTAAGTGTAACGGATTGAGATACATTTTAGTGGTGGTGTGTGTCTTTTCACGTTGGGTGGAAGTATATCCAACACAAAGGTGTGACACCCTTACAGTAGCAAAGCTATTGTTGAGAGAGTTGATTCCTAAGTTCGGTTTTCCAACTTCGTTGGAGTCGGATAGAGTGACACACTTCCACAGTGAGATCATGAAGTTGCTTTGCGTGGCTTTAAATGTTGATCAGAGACTTCATTGTAGCTATCGACCAGAGGCTTCTGGGATAGTGGAGCAGATCAATGGAACCTTGAAAGCACGGATGGCAAAAGTGTGTTCGTCTACATCTCTGAAGTGGCCTGATGCGTTGCCTCTAGTGTTAAGGAGTGTTCACAGTGTCCCAGATAGGAGGACCGGTCTTTCCCCGCATGAAATCATTATGGGGAGGGCGATGCGATTACCAGCAATACCGTATTCAGCCTTGATAAACATCACTGATGACTTAATCCTTGATTACTGTAAAGGACTAGCTGATGTGGTCCGTCTATGTCTCAGCAGGTGAATGCTGCTGCTGTTCTGGCTTCACGAGATCCCTGCCACGACCTGTGCCCGGGAGATTGGGTACTGGTCCGGAAGAACGTGAGGAAGACCAGTTTGGGTGCTCGGTGGCGAGGCCCTTACCAGGTGAAGTGTGGAGGATTGCCAAATTGGATACATGCTTCCTATACTCGTCGAGTTTCAGAACCCTTGGAAGAGACAGCTCCTCTCGTGAATGAAAATCCAGCGGTGGCGGCAGGGTCATGAGAGAGGACAAGCCAAGCTGTGAGGGTTGCTGACGAAGCTGGTTGCTCACCAGACGAGGCTGAGGAGGGTTATGCTACGCCCAACCCAGGTATTGACTCTGAGGGAGAAGGTAACGATGCGGGTAATATAGAGTCAGACTCAGCCGCAGAAAGTGGTGCGCAGAGGGTTCGAGAGAAAGGCAAAAGGGCTGATCGAGCAGAAGAATCGTGGCCTGAAAGACAAAGGAGGCTGAATCTGAGGTTGGCCCCTGAGAGAGATCTCGCCCCTGTGTCCGAGACATCTGAATCAGAAGTAAGACAAGAAGAGCAAGACCGAGAAGGACTGAGAAGGTCAAGAAGGACAAGAGTGCCTTGCCAGAGATACGCTGCCCCGGAGTGGACTTACGCAGTAACTGATGCCGGGAGTAGTGAGATCCGGGAGGCTGAGGTCCGTGCGAGTGATCAGCAGGAATCCTCTACTTGAAATTGATGTGGGACTGATAGTTCCAGGACTCGAAGTTGAAGGAGTGCTGATAATCACGGTCCCAAAACCTCCAGTCTTGAGCAAGGTGCGAATTTTGATATTACATAAATTAGTTTTCCCAACGTTTGGATTTGAAGCATCACCTCATGAACTGGTAGATGTTCGTCTTGAGGTTTTGCAACATGTTTTAGCTGCAATCGGATCTGAACTTATCTTAGATTGTGAATGAACTGTGCATTGTAAATAGGTGTTCTAAAGAAGATAACCTAGGCCCAAGTGGAAGAAGAATACATTTAGGGCTTTTTCAATAGAAGAAGAAAGAGGGCTAGGGAAGTCTTTTTGGACTGCGTAAATAAATCCAGAAAAATCGAACTTTGAACGAATTTCCAGAATTCCAATTAACTTTGCTTGAACTTTTGAGCAGCAAACCGATGTGGAAAGAAGAGACTTTTGTGTATCCTCTAAAATTGAACGACTAACAAGAAAATGGAATCTGAAAATCCGAACCGTAGATCAAAGTGTGTGATAGGTACTTCCATAGTGGGAGTGATATTTTCAATAGTTATAGTTATTATGGTGTCAGTTATTAGTTCACATGAGCCAGAAGTCGTGCAGGTGAAAGGGACACTTACACCTAGTACTTCTAGCAAGAAAGAGGACACCATAGGAGCTGAAAAGGCTATGCTAGATCAAAATAGTCGTAGATTGCATGTAGATTTGTCTAGAAGTGATTTTAAGCTTAACGCGTATGCCAAGCTGCTATACGAATACATGGAAACGATGGATGTGAGTGATTGTTATGTATGTATGCAGTTGCCTGCGTCAGTGGATGAGGGTATTAGATATCATCATCTTCCGTTGACTTATGGGATTTCATGTAGTTTGTTGCTTGGCATGTTTTATGGGAGAGGTCATTATGAATACTTATTTTCCAATTATGATGCGGTGCTTTCAGAAGTTCCAGCATATAAGCATCTGAACAAGTATGATTATTACAAGCAAGGAGATAGAATTGGGAAGTATTTCATACCGACTGCATCACTAGATACAGCTTATGCCCATAGACATAACCTAACTTGTTCACTAACAGAGATAGAAAAGAAGTTTGTAGATCAGGTAGAGGATAGATATAGACAACTAACACAAACACGTAACACTGGAGAAAGTCCATTAGATTGGACGAAGGCGGAGTTAGCTCACAGAGCGAAAGGGAGCTATGGCCCTATAGCGTTAGATCTGGTGCAAAAAGGGAAGTTGTGTGTGAAACGTGTCCAGACCTATTATGATAAGGTTTACGTGGGACAGAGTGAGTGTGATCACGTTTTCACCATGGAAGTGTCAGCGAAGAACTTTTTGCAGGGTCCGGTACAAGTGGTGCCAACAGTATACTTCGTATGTGGGAAGAACGCTTATGTGAGATTGCCTGCCAATTGGTATGGTACTTGTTACCTGGCAGCTGTTTTCCCTAAGATTTATCATGTGGAGGAGCTGGGACTCCTCGAGGGAGGAATACACTCTAGGGTAAGGAGAGATGCAAGTGCAGGAGGAGTGATTGGAGACATTTTTGGAGCTGTAATACCAGGTTTAGGAGTGATTTTGAATGATGTGAAGATTAGAAAGCTGGCAACTGTGGTGGACAAATTGTCGACGAATACAGCTAAATCACTATTGCTCATGGATGGAGAGATGTTGTCGATAAGGACAATGGTGATGCAGAACCGTCTTGCTTTGGATGTCTTATTGGCAAAAGAGGGTGTAGTCTGTAAAATGCTGAAAGTGCAAGAGTGCTGTACTTATATACCAGATAATAGTAAAGATCTGAAGAAGTATATAAGTAACATCACTGAGATTCATCATGAGATCCAGGATCTGACCGAAGAGGGCGTTTGGGAGAAAGTTGGAAAAGGATTTGGTAAAGTGGGGAGTTGGTTTGCGAGCTTGGGAAAGGGTATTCCTGGTTACATTCTGAGACCTATCCTTATAATCGTGGTTTGTGTGATTTGCCTATGGGGTTTTGTGAGGGCCTATAAGTGGAACCAGGCGAATCAGGTCGAAAGGTCCCTTAGGGCAAGAGAAGTAAGGATGACTAGACTGCAGGACAGTCATTATGAGAATATCAAGAATCTGGAAAGGTTCCGACAGGGAAGAATGGCTACGAGCTCTGTTTAGGTCGGTTCTTTCTCCAGGGAATTGTGGTTTTGTTGATGACACTAGTCATTAGAGGGGGGAACTGATAGAGCGCAAAGAGATTCTGAAAATTGTAGGGGTACCTTATATTCATAGGTAGTCTGTACCCACATATATTCTTATGTGTGCGCTAATCTTAGTTAGAATTCATGTTGTAATAATCGGTGGTAAATTAAATGTTAGGCTGAGTTGTGCCACTCAAGAAACGTAAAGTGGCTTTTAGAGGGGAATTTGTAACTTTAATGTTTATTGTAAATGTTAATGAAGTAGCTTAGAAGAAACGTAATGCATTAGATTTAAATGTGCATCATGTCAAAGTTGCACACGCATTAGTAATTCATTGTGTTTAAGCGTGATGAAAAATAGTGCTTACAGATGTAACCTTTTAAATGTGTTTAAGTTGATGTTAAAGGCCTAGATGGAGTATCTGCTCCTTTGCGTTAAGAAGGGCCTATTCATTTCCTTATGTTAGCTGGTTTATGTAGGCCCAAAATGTATTTTCCCCTGGTGAGGCTCTCATTTGGAAATGGTCAGCGAAATTCATTTGCGTGCAAGGTTGTTTCGTTCTCATACATTCGTGCAGGTGCAAGGACATCGTCTTCGTTAGTTAGAATAATGCTTTTGTTTTAGGAGTTAGGTATGGAGGAGATCGGCTACAAAGTCTCCAGGAATGCTGATAATTGGAAGATGCGCTGAGGAAGCCTGAGACCCAAGGACACTTCAACCGTCGTTGGACCGATTTCAAGTTTTAGTGGAAATTCACCTAGAAGAGGTGTTTGGCCAGAAGAGGTGTTACCTGGGCGGGCCTATAAAAGGTCCATTTTGTATTAGGGACAGTGCCCCATGGGAGGAGGGCCAGTGCCAGTGAGGGTGAGTGAGAGCAGAGGAGAGACAGACTGAGGAGAGATAGAAGAGCAGAGAGGGTAAAAGGAAGGGAGCAATTCTTAAGATGGCGACTTAGACGGATTTTCACAACGTAAGTGTACTTCAGAGGAAGTCCTCACAAGCTGACACCTTTTCATGATTTGGCTTGGGCAAAGTTAAGTAGGGACGTCCTTTAGAATAAGTGTAGGAATAGACTAACGGATTTCTTTACAGATTTCAATGAAGACTAATATAGATGTTGGCGCAGTTATTGCTTGTCTAGTGTTTCTGGAGCTACTCATTCTTTTCATGCTATATCGGATTAGATTGGTGCGGAGAATGGACTTTGTATTAGTGCCTTTGTATTTTTGCAACCTCGTTCTGAGGTGTACGTTCAGCTATTTTTGATTTTGTAATAAACCCCTAAACTTGAACTTTGGAGTCAGTGGTCCTTTTAGAAATTGATTAAATTGATGCATGTTAACTTGTAAAGAATACGTTGTTTCTCCCCTTTACACTTCTCAGCAGGTAACAAAGGTCCAGTTGACCGAGGGTTCCTAGTAAATTATCAGATTGGAATCTGGCTTAATCAACACTCAGGGCCCATGCATACCTCTGTACCCCACCCAGTGGTCCAAGCGATCCCCTACTAACACCCAGGGACAAAGCGTACCTCTGTGCCACGCCCATAGGTCCAAGAAATTACTGCCACCCAGGGACATGGTGTACCCTGTGTCCCCACAGCAGTCTCAAGCAGTAGAAGACAACTTCGCCCTTTCTAGCATAAGTACTAGGGAAACAGCAAAAAATAAAATACGCTTGTCCTAGTTTGCCATACGCCACCTACTGGGACTAACAATCTGATGTAGTCTCTTACCCTATGATGGCTGCCTCTGCATGGACCCCCGCGCCACGGATTCAGCAGAACTAATCAATTATGGCGTCTGCTCACCAATCTTGTTTGCGCAGATGAATCAGTTTGGGCAGGGGTCCTTGTCCTTCCGCAGTAGTCGGGCTCAATAAACCAATCTCTCCTGGTTGGCTTGCCAAAATGTTGCTCGGATATGAATTTGCCTGAAAGAAATGAAAAGAAAGGCGGTGTTTGGCAAAACAGGAACAAGTTGGTTTAATTAAACACAGCAGCCTGGAGAGTCTCGACAGAATGTATCTGAGGAAAGTCTCTCTGTGTACAAAGTTTTGGCTGGTATTATAAACATCTTGATAGGTATAATAAAACAATTTCTCCATTCTTGAAAAACATCTGTCAGAACTTAATAAATATGGGCACCTGATAAGGACACAGATGGCTCTCGACCTCGGGGAGAGCTAGCGTGGGCCAGTGTGTATGTGTCCGATGTCCGGCATGAGAAGCGTGTGAGCACTACGAGCGGTGTGCCTGTTGTGTCCTGATTGGCTGAGTGTTTCTATCTACATGTGGTATCTAGCTTTGTAGTATTTTTGGGGAATGTGAGCCTTTGTATTTTATTGGGGTCAATTGCCTCGGTCCTGTTTGTGGTGCAACTATCTATCTGTCGGATCAGTCAGGGTTTGCCCTGGGCGTGCGTTTGTCTTTGGAATCAGAGAAGCCCCACCTATGACCTGTTTTTCGATAGGCATGGGTGTGGGTCGCAGAACCTGTCTGACTTGGGGGTGTTGGGGAGTCCACCTTGGGTGAATCCGACAGAAATGATGCAAGTTCACTGGAACGCCTAAAAATAATATGGCAGTCACTGGTATCATTTTTATCGACAGTCTCAAAACTGTGCGTACAGTTGTCATATCGTACATTGATATTGTCTTTGCTAATATTGACATAGTCATGCATTCCTTAATCATGACATACAGCGATATCGCTTTTACTGGTAACAACATTGTCATTCGGGCATAGATTATGGCACACATTGACATTGCTTCTGCAGGTATCATCGCTGCTGTGTGGGCATAGATTATGGCATACATTGACATTGTATTTATGGGCATTGATATTGTCACAGGTTGTGGCATAAGTTGACATCACATTTATTGGCATTGCCATTGTTGGACCTGCACATATCATGGTACTCATTGACATCATATTTACCCATTCCAACACTAGATAGGCATTGGTATTCCTTCCGCTTGCTGTTGTTGAGACTTGCAGATTGCTTTTGTCCCAAAAAAAGATGGACCTTTGATCAAGAAAATCCAAAGAATTTTAGTCTTAATCTAGTCTAGGCAAACTGAGAAGTTTCAGAAGAACCAATGTGCAAACTACCAAAATGCTAATAAAGTAACGTTCCCAGCGCACACCATGAATCAAATGATCACCCAAGCATGACATAATAAGGTTACCAAAGCTAAATCCCTGACATTCATCACAAGTCAATATTTAACATTTGTTGATACAAGTTACCATTTCAAAGTGCAGTGTATATCAATGTTTCTCTTTTTCCCCATGGAAGCTTTGCAGTGCAGTGCTTTACATTTTCAATTACAGCTGAGCATGGGAATGCAGGGTTAGGCAAGGGAGGCAGACACCTTGTTTTTTTGGAGTTGAGTTAATGTGAATGCTGTGCCAGATAATTAAATGGTAGATTATGAATATGTAGAGAATGTAGTGAGTTGTGCGAGACATCAGGTAACCTACTTGTGTGAACAGGTTGTTATTGATTCAGAGATTCACATTAGAGATTAGGAATGTGAGAGTGCGGTTAGGGTGAATTAGTTATTAATTTGTACGTATCAGTCTAGACTCCGCCTGCAATTCCCATGATGTCTTCAGCATGGAGTATGGACATTATTATCTCCTCTCAGGGCATGAGATTGGGGGACTCGGAAAACCCACCATCAGTTGCCATTTAGCCTGGAAGTGATGGAAGGGCTCTCCCTAGCAGGCTGTTACATCACTTCCAGATGTTCTCCTGCGAGCATCTGATGTTGGAGACAATGGTCACCTTAGCGACGATTCTGTCCCATATTTCCCCTTTCTGGCTCATTGTTGTTGTCTGGACCAGTGCTCCAAACAACTGGGGTTTAGCCCTAATTATCTCATGCACCATCACAGTCAAATAATTTTCAGAGAGTCTGGGCTGTCTTCTTGTAGACCTAGTACCAAATATTGAAGAAGTGGATCTGCTGCTGGTGGTTCGTATTGTAGGTGGTAAACGGTTTATGTGGTTAAAGGAATGTATTTTGTAGTGGGAGCTGCAGGTGTTGTTTGTGGATAGATTTTGATCGGGTGAGTGCTGACGGATGTGTCTGCCATTGGAAAACCTGTTTACTATTGTTGCCTTCTGTGATGAGGGTCACTTTGTCCCACTCTGATGGGGGACAACTCTAAATATGCCAGATGGTGTCCGCCATACCAGCTTTGATAGACTTGGGTCCAATGTCCTATGGTGGACAGGGAGACCAACGATTGAAAGCAGTCCTTCAGACCAAACCTTAAATACGGAGAATGGAAATCCACCAGCCTGACAAACAGATCAAATCTGCCATGAAGGAGGAACGGAGGTCCGTTTACCAAACTCTAGATCAGGCCCATATTAATTACCTTTTCTCTGACATTTAAAATGGAAACTCCTTGCCCTTGCAAACTAATATGATCTCTAGCATTGATGGTAAATATATTAAAATCAAAAAGAGGTAAATATGTTTTATAAGGCTAACAACTTCTCGAACAATATTAAGTCAGCACGTCCAAATTCCTCATAAAGAGGAGCTACCTATACAACACAGATGGCACTGCTTAGTACAGTTAAAGTATGGTTCTCATTTTGCTCTAGAGAAAAATCAAGCCTAATTAACCTCTGTATGCTAGCAAAAGGAAATAACTATCAGTAATAATGACTTCCTGGCAGAGCAATTACTGTTTATTGGCACTTTCAAATGTGGAGATGGACGAATTGTACTTGTATATGAACTTCCACTGGTGATGAGCCTCTTAAGCAGTCTACAATAATATTGCATTCACTGGATTGCCTAAACTATATCATCTTCCTATGTATATATGCATTACTCTTACCCAGTGTCCACTTACTTATACCTACCATGCGATATATTGGTTATACCGATACAGTGGATTTAATATTGTTGTCATGCACTATAATGCTTATGATACAGTGAGAATATACCACTTACCCCAATCATACTCCTGTTCAGAGTTCACAAGAAGTATCCATTCAATTATGGTTCACAGCTGATACCCAGGTTGGTCTCCACTATCCTGGTGTTTAGGTCATAAAGGGAACAGCATAGGTCTTAGAGCCCTGCTTAGTTTCTGTAGTGTACATTCCTAGACTTTTCTTAGCCCCCCAGCAGCAAGTAGGAGGTTGTTGAGGGGTTGAAAGTAGGACATGGAATCAACCCTGTCAAGTCACTGGGAGTTAAAGAGCTTGATTCCGATTCTGTCGGTTTGACAGTGCTATTTATTGCATGGAATTAAAAATGATACCCATCAGTTTGACAATTATCGGGTGCAATGAATAGCACCTATTCAGAGTTTTTGGTAAATAACATTTCTCAATAAATACCGTATTGTTTTTCACATGTTACAAACCTGGCCAAACCTGCTGAAATTTAAGGAAGGGTGAGGTAGTTAACCTACCCAGTGTTGGTAAATGCAACACAACTTGGAATTCCGAAACTTGCCAAACAAGCATTTGTGTAGGGGTTGGAAAACAATGACAAACATGGAACCAGGGCCACAAAGTGCACTGCTTCTTCCAATCCTCAGACATCCAAGTTCCATAACCTTATAAAGAAACTTTGGCCTCATTCCTCTATATGGTTATGAAAATCCTCAGTTTCTTGCAATAGCCTTATAATGTACAGCAGGGGGTGCTTTATACCTTACATAATTAAACTTGAGAAGGTGAGGTGACGCAATCTATAAGTGAAGTGACTTGGTTGCGGGAACCATTAAATCTCTTGTACCCCATCAAGAGATTGATGGATCCTGTAAATCAGTTGAATGATCCGGCCCAGGACCTTTCCCCATACCTGTTTCCTTTCAGACATTTGAATTGTAGCAAGAAATAGCTAACTGCATATCTCCTCTAGCTAAGAAATGGAATGCATTTCATGTTGTCCCGTTCTTTCAGCCAAGAGAATGACCTACTCAATGCAGGTCATAGCCCGACTTCACTAGCAGGGACCTGGCCACCTAGCCTGTTACTTGCCTGTGGCCTCCAATTCCTGCTTGTTACAGCATGATCCATTAACACTTCAGCTGCCTGGATTTTCCCACTCACTGTTCTTCCAGCCAAGAGAAACCCCGCCCACCCCAGGACCTACTAATGCAGGTCAAAGCGCGAGTGTACAGCGAGTGCCCACAGTCGCGTCAAAGGCGCACCAAAGGCAAGCCCGTCTGCACCAGTCCGTGCCTGGACCATGCCCGGTGCCATGTCCCCTCGCCTTCCCGGGTCCCGCAGATATACCATTGCTGAGCTCTACACCCTCGACTGCGGATGCCACAACAAACACTGCTATCAAGCTGACACACCCTCCATGGTAGGACCATGGTAGGACCTTTCATCTGCACCCATTGCCACCTCACCTGCCACAGCACACACACCAGCACACTGACCAGCCCCACTCCGAATACACCACAGACACCATCTGAACAAAAACACCAACTCAAATGTGCCTTTCTCAACACACACTCACTATGCAAACACACCACAGAGATTTGTGACCTCATCTGTACCCTTACACTTGATGTCTTCCTCACTGAGACTGGCTTAATCCCACTTCTGCATCCAACATCGTCACCACAATACTCAAAGGATACAAGATCACCCACTGCGACCACGCCAACAAGTCTGATGGAGGGATCTCCATCATACACAAGGAATCCATTCAATGCACCACCACAAATGGTGGCATCACCCCAGCCCTGGAACACCTCAACTTCTGACTCTAAACAGGGGCATCCTTGCTTACCATCCTTCAGGACCACGTTCAGCCTTCTGCAACTTCACCGCCAACTTCATTGTCCCTCTCTCAATAGACTCCAACTACATTTTCCCGTGTGATCTCAATTTCCATCTCGATGACCACAATGACATCAACACCGCTAACCTACTCAACAGCTTGAACATCGGACTCACCCACCTCACCCATGACCCCACGCACATCGCAGGCCACACACTAGACCCCAACCTCACTCCCAGTGACTGCATCAAGTACAGCTACACCTCGAAACTCACCTGGACTGACCATTCCAACGTCCACTTCAGCATCACCAGCTCACGGACCTCCGCCCCCAGTCTGCCAAATGCCCTTCACTGCAACTGGAGCAAAACCTCAAAGGGCAAATGGATCAACACCCTCAACACCATCCACCCAATCTCTTCCAACACCGGAGACCAGAATGTCAGAAACTTCAGCAATTGGATCACCAACTGCGCCAACAGCTTCGCTCCCATTGGCAACAACACCCACAGAAGGTCCACCAAGCAGTCTAACTGGTACACTGAAGATCTCAGAACTGCTAAACAACAATGTAAACATCTGGAAAGGAGATGACGCACCAGCAAGGACACGACCAACAAGACCGTCTTCAAGACAGCCCTCAACCTCTACCACAGACAGTTGAGAGAATCGAAGAAAAAGGCCTTAGCCTCAAGTATCAAGCAAGCTCCAATAACAGCAAAGAACTCATCAGCATTGTCAAAAAATTCTCCAACCCCTCAGTTGCAACAAACAACCATGTTCCCTTTCAGGAACTCTGCAACGGCCTTGCAAACTTCTTCCACGACAAGATTGCCAACCTCCATAGAAGATTTAAACCTCTGCTCAAGGCCAATCAATCAATCACAGAATTTGTAAAGCACACTACTTACCCGCGAGGGTCTGAAGGCGCTGGGGAAAAAAGGGGGGGGGTGCTGCTACTGGTCGAACAACCAGGTCTTGAGTAGCCTCCTGAAGGTCAGCAGGTCTTGGGTCTGTCGTAGGCTTAGTGGAAGGGTGTTCCAGGTCTTGGCGGCGAGGTGGGAGAAGGATCTTCCGCCGGTGGTGGTTCTTCGAATGCGAGGGACGGTGGCGAGGGAGCGGTCGGCGGAGCGGAGTTGGCGGTTGGGGACGTAGAAGAGGAGTCGTCTGTTGAGGTAGGCTGGGCCAGTCTTGTGGAGTGCCTTGTGTGCGTGGATGAGGAGTTTGAAGGAGATTCTCCTGTCGACGGGGAGCCAGTGCAGGTTCCTCAGGTGGGGGGTGATGTGGCTGTGGCGTGGTACATCGAGGATCAGGCATGAGGAGGCGTTTTGTATGCGTTGCAGTCGCTTGATGAGCTTGGCCGGGGCTCCCGCGTAGAGGGCGTTCCCATAGTCAAGTCTGCTGCTGACGAGGGCCTGGGTGACTGTTCTTCTTGTGTCTGTCGGGATCCACCTGTAGATCTTGCGAAGCATGCGGAGGGTGTTGAAGCAGGAGGATGAGACTGCGTTGACTTGCTTGGCCATGGAGAGCGTTGAGTCGAGGATGACTCCCAGGTTGCGAGCGTGGTCGGTGGGTGTCGGGGCTGCTCCCAGCGTCGTTGGCCACCAGGAGTCGTCCCAGGCTGAGGGGTTGGAGCCGAGGATGAGGACCTCTGTCTTCTCCGTGTTCAGTTTTAGTCGGCTGATCTTCATCCAAACGGCGACGGCCTTCATTCCTTCATGGAGGTTGGATTTGGCGGCGAGGGGTCCTTGGTGAGGAGAGGATCAGTTGAGTGTCGTCGGCGTAGGAGATTATGTTGATGTCGTGCTGTCTGGCGATGCGTGCGCGCGGGGCCATGTAGATGTTGAACAGTGTTGGGCTGAGGGACGATCCCTGGGGTACGCCGCAGATGATCTCGGAGGCTTCGGATCGGAATGGTGGGAGGCGGACTCTCTGGGTTCTGCCGGCGAGGAAGGAGGTGGCCCATTCCAGGGCCTTGTCTCGGATCCTTGCGTCGTGGAGGCGTGCGCGTAGAGTGCGGTGGCAGACAGTGTCGAAGGCGGCGGAGAGGTCCAGCAGGATGAGGGCTGCGGTCTCACCGTTGTCCAGCAGGATCCTGATGTCGTCGGTGGCGGCGATGAGGGCAGTCTCAGTGCTGTGGTTGCTGCGGAACCCCGATTGGGATGGGTCCAGGATGCTGTTTTCTTCGAGGTATCGGGTTAGCTGTTTGGTGACGATCTTCTCGATGACCTTGGCTGGGAACGGAAGCAGGGAGATGGGCCGGAAGTTCTTGAGGTCTCTCGGGTCCGCCTTGGGTTTTTGAGTAGGGCGTTGATCTCTGCGTGTTTCCAGCTCTCTGGGAAGGTCACGGTCTCGAAGGTGAGATTGATGATGTTGCACAGGTGGGGTGCGATGGAGCTGCTGGCTTTGTTGAAGATGTGGTGCGGGAAGGCGTCTGACGGGGAGCCGGAGTGTATTGTGCTCATGGTCTTGATGGTGTCCTCGATGTTCACGCTGGCCCAGGCTGGCAGGGGGTCGTGGTCGATGGTGTGCGGCGGGTCTGGTGCATCGATCTTAGTTGGGGCTGTCTGGGTGTTGAAGCTGTCTTGGATGTCGGCGATCTTGCGGTGGAAGAAGGTGGCGAGGGAATCGCACAGGGGTTGCGACGGCGGGATGTCGTTGGTGTTGGAGCTGGGGTTTGAGAGTTCCTTCACGATGTTGAAAAGCTCCTTGCTGTTGTGTGCGTTGTTGTCGAGGCGGTCTTTGAAGGAGATTCTCTTGGCGGACTTGATGAGGTGGTGGTGGTTACGGATGGCGTCTTTGTGGGCTGCGTGGCTGTCCGGTGTCTTATCACTGTGCCATTTCTTCTCTAGTTTCCGGCAGGTACGCTTGGAAGCTAGGAGTTCCGAGGTGAACCAGCAGGCTCTTTTGGTGGTGTCACTGTAGGTCAGCTACTTTTTCAAGCAATAAAACAACCCCTTTATGCCCACAGACATCCGACTAACTGAATGGAGCCAGCTCACCCTACAGGACAGCGCCTCCATCATGAACTCAGTCCATTCATCCCCAACCACTCATGCCCTCACAACACATCTTCAACCTAGGAGAAGCTAGAATCAGCCACGTACTCGCCACACTGGTCAACACCTCAATTGCCACGGTCACCTTCTCCAAGGACTGGAAACATGTAGAAGTCAAAACCCTACTAAAGAAACCATCGGCAGATGCCAGAAAACTCAACAACTACCGATTGATCTTTCTGCTCCTGGTCCCAGCCAAAGTATTAGAAAAAGCCATTAACCAACAACTCTCCTCACATCCGGAACAGAACCTCCTACTCTACTCCTCCCAATCCGACTTCCACAGCAACCACAGCGCCAACACAGCCCTCATCGCTTCTACAGACAAGGAGAGACGGTGGCTCTGATCCTCCTAGACCTCTCAGCAGCCTTCAATAAGGACTCATCGCAAGGCTGAACAACATAGGCACCCAAGAAGCCACTTTCAGATGGATCACCTCTTTCCTCACTGGAAGAATGCAAAAAGTCCACCTGCCCTCTTTCACCTCTGAACCCAAGGAAATCATCTGTGGTGTACCCCAAGGATCCTCGCTCAGCCCCACCCTCTTTAACACTTATATGACATCCCTGGCCAGCATCGCCAAAACCTATTGACTCAACATCATGTCCTATGCCAATGACACACAACCCATCCTCTCCCTCACCAACACCAAGACCACCTTCCACAACCGCATGACAGACATCACCAACGGGATGAAGGATAACTGCCTAAAACTCGACATGGACAAAACAGAGGTATTGATTTTTGGAAACAAAAGCTCAGGGGACGCATCCTGGGGGCCCTCAGAACTTGGACCTACTCCTACCCCAACTGACCATGCTAGGAATCTAGACATCATTCTGGACAGCAAGGTACTATGACGACTCAGGTCAATTCCGTCTCCTCCTCCTGCTTCTTCATTCTATGCATGCTTCATAAGATATTCATATGGCTACCCAAAAGCTCAAGATGCACCATCACCCAGGCCCTTATCTCCAACTGACAGGACTACGACAACTCTCTCTACGCAGAGATCGCAGTTCACCTCCTCCAACGACTACTGACCATAAAGAACACCACAGCAAGAGTCATCCTGGATCTCTCAATATGAACCCACATCACCAACTACCTCAGGAAACTCCACTGACTTCCTGTACAGAAAATATGCAAGTTCAAGCTCCTGACCCATGCATACAAGGCCCACCTACTTGAACCACCTCCTGAACTTCCATCAGCCCACCAGACAACTCCGCTCCACATCCCTTTCTCTAAACCTCACCCCCTACATCCGACACAGCAGATGCTAAGGTCAGTCCTTCTCCTATCTAGCAGCGAAGACATGGAATGAGCTACCCTTTCATCTAAGTACCTCCACATCTCTTCCAAAGTTCTGAAAGTCCCTGAAGTCCTGGCTATTCGGCTAATCAACTGATCCCTGGCAGCGCCTGGGTACCCTCACAGGTGATAGGAAGCACTCTACAAATCTGTTGATTGATTGATTGATTGAATGAACTCCTAATTTGAATCCAAATTCCACACTTGAACCCACTGTAGTTCCTTTCAATGTCATGCAGACTATTTTGTAGGATAATACTTTTGCCCGAATGAGTGCAAGCATCTAAGAATTTATAACACTTTGTTATACTAACAAATCAATTGCTTTTCTGTTAGTTTCCAAAGGTACATTAAACATGAAAGATATATATTTTTACACATAGACATTATGGGTAGTAGAATGTTTTGATCTAGGGATATCTTTCAACCTTGAACCTGAGAAATATTACTTTAGAATCACTAAATGCATGGTTCTGTTCAGTAGCGGCTGCTACCGGGCAGTAGTGGTGAGGCGGGGAGGGTGGTGAAAAAAAAAAAAATCACTTACCTTTCCAGCGGCTGCCTTTCCTCCATCGTGGACCTCTTTGGTGCACAAAAAAGGAAGCACCCAGGCTCCCGACTCCCATGACCAATCACAACGCTGCCTTACAGCAGCATTGTGATTGGTCTAAGCGCCATGGTTCGGCACTCAGAGCAGGACTGGGAGGCTGAGCATGTTCTCCTCCAGGCTGCACAACACAGCCTGGTGGAGAACATGCCAAGTGGGCATAGCCGTTTGGCCAGCCCTCTTAGGTAATGGCTACTCATTCAAGTGCTTTTCCACTCACTGGAGAAACTGCTGCCACATTAGTCTCTTTCTTGGCTTGGTTCTGATAATTCAATAAGAGAATAACATTTTTGGAATTCTGAACTAGTGTCACAATTGCATAACACCCTGTATCTGGACTTGTTTCTACCCATAGGTGTATGCTGATTTAAGGTATCAAAAAAACAGTTCTGAGAGTTTTATAATTGACGGCAAAACAGCAGCTCTCCTCAACAACAGCATCTTGAAAGTCCCCTTTCTTAACTTGAATGTCTATGGAAGCAGAAATCTTGCAACAGTGCCCAATGAAATTAAATCTTAGACCTCCATGCCATAGAAACTAAATGTCTCTGCAAACCAATGAAACTGGTGCTTTGGTGAACACCCCACTTACAAATGGTTGAAAGCATTATTAGAAAAGGAAAGCACAAATTAACCTCTGTAGGTAAATCCCAGGGATCAAGCCCACCAAAGATGCCTCATTAAATATGTAAGATAGCGGTGGCTACCGAAGCCACCCATAATAAACAGGTAGTCTCTACAATGGCACTCACATTGTAGGTCTCCTGCATTGACTAGTTCTTGGATCGCTAAGAGGCTTTATAAGCCAAGATAACAGAAGGCACCATTGAGTGTAAATCATGCAATCTGATGCACATTTAACTTGAGCGTTACAGATCATATTTTGCTAATGCTGATGGTAGGACTCTGGTTCATAACTAAGCAAAGACGAGAATTTAAGACGCAGGCCCTGATTATGATGTGGCAGTAATCAAACTTCAGTTTGCACCCAAAACAGTATTACAATTTAGGTCTAAATCCTGGGTTATTGCTCCCGTAAGTTTAAGGCAGGTGATACCTGATCAAATCACAGGAGCAAAAAGTGCCTCGAAATAATGAATAACATGTACTATTAGAATGTTATTTCTGATTCTGCAGTGCTCAGTTTTTAATCAGGTGCAAATTGCACACTTGCTAATTTGCAAATCACAGCCCATCCCACATTAGTGTGACCTTAATTTGGATCTGCTTTTTCAACCCTTTTTGTGATCAGCCGTCAGTATACTTCAAAATGTCTCCATAGTAAAATATCCTCCATTGTGGAGCATTTTGATTTTCTGCAAGTAAGCCAGTGAGAGACCAAGGGTCAGCTTCCTAAAACAGGTCGTCCATTCACCTGGCAAAATACAATAGTTTAGGGGAGAGATCTATACATCTACAAGGGTTCCTCCTTTGGAACTCCCTACCTCTACCAACATGTCTAGAAGCAAATCTTTTTTGATACAAAAAAGTTCAAAAACCTACCTCCTCTAATAAGCATATGAACTGTAAAGCAGCTAACTCCTTACTCCATCTGCATGTACTATTTGTCTCAGAATCAATAAATCGAGTATCCCTGTGGACGTTCCTCATCCAGACCTGCCAACCTCAAAATATTGTTTACTGTCTGAGTGTAAAGGGATAAGGATGCATTGCCTTGAATACAGGGTGGGCAATGGTGAGTAGGGGTTTCGACCACATACCCTGCCTTTGTAGTGTCTCTGCTAAAGGGCACATGGGCAGCAATAACATATGATACTATCCCTTACTATTTGTGCCTGGCTCACCTAAACGGACAGGCTATTTATGTATTCCAACACGTCACATGCGGGCCCAAGCCATGACCTGACTCTGACAGGTAGGGTTTCCATAACTCCCCCACATGGCACTCTCAAGTGGGTCATTCGGAATCCACAATACTACTTTCCTCCCCAACTGCAAAACAAACTGACTGTCCTTGCAAACGCATTCTCAAAACACTGTGGGACCAAGTCAAATGGCATCATGAGAATAAAAGGAGGAACAGACAAAAACACAAACAGAAATGCTGGTCAAGATACTTCTTGATGTGTGCCGGACAGGAGGCTTCACTCTGACACAAAGGGGCAGATTTACAAGAAAGTGACGCATCTGTAGAGATGCGTCACTTTCCCTGCTCCACTCTGAGAAACCCTTGCACCACCATGGATGCGCCGTATTTACAATACGGCGCACCATGGCGCAAGGATTGACAGATGCGTCAGAAATTCTGACGCATCTGTTGGGGCAAAAGTCACGCATTGCTGGAGTCATGTCACAAGCACGGCGCAACTCCAGCAATGCGTGTTGAGGCCTATTCCCACTACACTACGTCACTACTTATGCCTGCTTCAAGCCGGTGTAAGGTTTTGATGCAGTGACGTCCTAGAAGTGACGCAGTGAAATCTTGTAGATTTCACTGCTTCACTTTTACGAGGCCTTCCTGCGTGGGAACGCCCACCCTGCATACATTATACCTGACGCAGGTATAATGTGACGCAGGGCTTTACAACGTGACGCGTCTCCCTAGATGCGTCACGTTGCAAATAGGCCGCATTTTTTGCGCCGCCGTTGCATCAAAAAAAGTGACGCAATGGCGGGGCAAGAAGGCGCAAGGGGCTTGTAAATCTGCCCCAATGTCTTTATATCGCTGCGATGGTACAGGGTTCGCCCTCAGGTGGTATCTCTCTGAACTGAGTCAGAGTTTGCGATGATCTGACTTTTCCAGAGTCTGGCACCGGGCATGAGTCACTCTTTGGTGGCACCAACCGGTCCTGGCTTCCACGGGGTGGTCAATGGCTGCTTACTTCCGACCTGGAAGCATGCCCTCAGTAACATCGTCCATTTCCCCACCTTCACTGGGAGCAGAGGAGATTGAATATTTCTGGATGCACTCTGGGCTGGTTCTGAGTTTTTTGAACTGAGAATCATTTTGGGTCACTATTTCAGCCCCTTGACGGGCAGTGATCATGGTTCCCTTGATGCCTGTCCCTACCCACACTTCAGGTTCAAACAGGAGTTGGAGCTTTCCATCATGGTGGCGATCTTTCACAAGTATTTGATCTCTGGGTTGAATGTCTTGATATGTGGCACGCCTCCGGCAACTGGCATACTGGTTTCAGCATTTTTGCCGATGTTCAGAGCGGTTGCCAATGTTGGTATGCTCAGCCCACGCCCGGTGATCGGGATTGGTGTCCGTCACGGGGCACCTTAGACATAACTGACTTAGAGAAACTTCTGCAGTCTTGTGAAGGGTCACTCAGTATTCTCATTAGAAGGCATAGATGGCACTTTCTTCATTGGCTTGCTCTGCCTCGACAATGTGCATGACTTTCGTTATGGCCACATAATTCTCTCTACTTCCTCATTTGCTTGAGGCCATTGGGCTGTGGTGTGCCGATGCTTGGTACTTCAGGATTTGAGATGATTCGACCATTTTCAGCCATTGAATGGAGGCCCATTGTCAGTACGAATCTCACCTATGAGGCAGTACATCACCATGAATTTCTCAACCTTTGGGATGACTTCCACCGCGGAAGTGGAGGTCACTATTTTGACCTCCGGATACTTTAAGAAGTAGTCTATGACTATCGGTATGTGACTGTCGTCTTGGAGGCTGTTGAAATTGACACATGCTAGTTACCACAGGGACTGGCTTCTGTGATTCCTGGGGCCAGAGGTTCGGCCCCCAGCTGCCTGGCACACATTTTTGCATGGCCTTCCTGACAGTTTTGTATTGCAGGGGCGGCTGGTGGAATTTGAAACTGGTGGGCGTATGCAGAACGAATCAACGTATGCGAGCGAGCGCAGCGAGCGAGCGCAGTGAGCGAGCCCGACGGCAATAAGGGGAGTTCGGGGGGGCTCTCCCCCCGTGAAGATTTTATTTTAAAATTGGCATTTTTTTGGTGCGATTTTCAGCACTATTTCTGTGATAAATGGACTAAAAATTCAGTTCTTCTAGGCATTCATAAAAGAAAACTCATACATTATTTCAGAGAATTTCTGGGTTGCCAAGCAAGTCTGACTTCTGAAGAGGGCTAGGGTACTAAGCAAGACTGCTTTGGCTCTACCCTTTCCAATAGAAAACACTAGTTAGTGATGTGAACAAGTTCAATGGACAAACCTGGGGTCTAGGGAGAGTCCCTCTCCTGAGAAAGAAATTTAAAAAGATTGCCAAATGGTGCATTGTAAAGCAAATGAATGCAGCGATAAAGCAAGGCTTATTAAGTAGTGGGAACGTATAGTCTTGAAATATTAAACACATTAAAAACTGCCCCGTATCTTCTTGCATTAATTTGTTCAACAGTTACTGTAATATGTAAATTGTTCTGCATGACAACTTTAGCCCTTTAAAATGTATGCTTGCCCAGTGTCTTGCACTGCATGCAGCATTAACTTTGGAAAAATATGCTCTAACCAGACTTCGGGAAGCACCCACAGCTGCTGACTGTAACCAGTCATATAGAAATATGTGCACACAGGTCTTTAAGTGAGATGAAAAAAGTGGGTGCTCCCTATAAAGGAACATGCCAAATACATTTCTGTGAGTCCCATAGTGTGCCATCAGACCGGTATTTTGGTTTCTCTCTGAGATGTAATTTTATCCTGATAAATGGCACAACAACTGACATACGCCTAAAGCCTGTCAGTATGATTGGCTTTGTCACTGGGTGTTAGCTGGTTCAGATAAATGAGGCAGAGGAAAAGGAAGAAGTCACACCCTCAGAGGTTCAGGACGTTCCAAGTGGCATTTAACATATGCAGATATTAGGAAACACAATAGACCCAACAAAACAGCATGTATTAAACAAACATCAGCAAATAAACAAACAAAACCAGGCAGAAGATATCATGTACGTAACACAAATACACAGAACTAAAAAACAACAGAACAAGGGAAACTGTGGGTACATCACAGACAGAAAAACTCACGGAAGCAGCCAGGGACAGAGAAGTGTGTGTGTATAACACAGACATCAGCAAAAATCAACAAACCCGGACAGGAGGGACTGTGTCCACTATCAGGAACTAACAAAAAACAACAGAACTTTGGAAATTGTGCTTGTAGCACAAAACAGGACATGCCATGCACAGCGCCTCACGAAAAAGAAAACAAAGAGTTCCCAGAAAGTGAGCACACGTGGAAGAATACAAGGAGCAAGTCAGAGAGGTGGTTAACAGGCTATGCTCTACAGGAGGGACAAAGACATGCCGGGCAGCCTAAAACAAATAATGCCAGCAAATAGAAAGCAAGCAAATGCAAGTTAAAAATACTAAGCCAATAGTACGCAATGTGTGGACTGCATTGCCAGGGAAACTTTCAGAATGTCCCCAAGAATTCTTTTAAAACCACACCGCTGCGCTGTCTGGTAGGCTTCTGCCTTAAAAGACGTCTCAGAGTGCCTTACAGAAATTAAACTCTGGATGGCCCAATGATCTCCAATGTTTGAGTTTCCCGATCCCACTCTTCCTGCAACATTGCCTTCCACATTCTTCTTTACCTGCCACCAGAACCCACGTTAAAATGTATCTTTTTCATGAGATATAAATGTATTATCTCCTCCACTGTTACAGCTGCTGTGTTCCAATTGCTTAGCGTTAGAAATGTCCCACCTCCCAGTCTTGAGGACAAACTATTAACACTTGAGTGATGCACAGACTTGACTAATGCAACTATCTAGTTGTGGACCTTCCATGCACAGCTTGCTTTTTCACATTTTGCCACTAGATCCTTGGTATTTGTACCCAGACCAAGGCATTCCCCTCGTTAAAGCAGTTGAAGGCATCCAACGGAGAACCCCCTATACAAAGTGGCACCAGATTTCACAAAAGGTCTAAAAATGCCTACATCCTTTAAAGATTTCCCTGCTCTTTTTGAAACTCAGGAGCAGCAACATTGTCGTGGTGTCACCAGGGCTTTAAGTGGAAGCTTTTTCAATATTATATACAATACAAGGCATAGTTGCTACTTATTTATCTTATGCAACTAACAACCATTGACAAAGCCAATAGTCCTGGCTTTTTATAGGTGTAATGTTACTTGTATCATATATCTGGATGCAATGACAGAAACAGCAAAATACAAGTCGGGCGGCACACTATGCTAAGCACAGATTTTTAGCTTGTGTTTTTAAGCCACGCCCTTAATTACACTGGCCACGTCCCTTTGAGAGACCCCTAGTTTTTTCATCCCACTTAAAGCCCTGGGTACCCCAAAGGCAAGATGAAAATGCTGTCAATATCCGCATTTCACTTAGCATCACATCTATGCTGAAATTTTGCTAAAATGTAGAAAACCATTGGGGACCATATTTGTCTGCGACTTTCTGTCACGGGAACATCATTCGGCAAAGATTCTGATGAAGGCGGCACAAGTAGGCGAAATGCAGAGTAAGAGATAAGAATTTAAAGACACTGTTCATCTTTTGTAATTTCCTCCTGTCGCTCTCCTCTCCCTACCTTCCCCCCTCCCCATCGGCTTTGTGGTTCCTACAGTTCAAATCTCATCTGTTCTTTCTCACTGTCTCTCATCACTTTTTGGATAAAAACTGTCGTATTTGAAACCTATACTCTTATTTCACAATGTAGCTTTCTTCCCCCTCCTGACCCCATGTACTATATTATCAGTCGCTCAAATTCTCTCTTTTCCATTTACCCCTCTCACGCGCTCACCTACTGCATCTCCCATCGCACTATCTGCTCTCTCTCTTTTCTCTAGCAATCTGACCTTCTCTCACTCCCTGTCCTTCCTCTGACACCTTACTTCTCTGTGCACCGACCACAATTCTCTTTTCACTTTCTCGCCCTTTCTCCCAACATTTTCTTTCACTTCCTTCCTCCTGCCCACCCCTTTCAATCAGTTCTTCTCCATCCCTTCTGCGTACTCCTCACAGCCCTCCCTCCTTTCCATCTCTTCTCTCCACGCCTTCATCCTTCACTTTCTGTGCGCTGTCCTTCTCCCCCCTTACAGTCACTACCTCTCTGCTCCTTATTATTTATCTCCCCTTTCTCGCTGCCTCTCCTAACTTTTCTCCCTCCTTCACCTTTCCGCTTTTTCTCTCCTCTCTCCAACCTTCCCTTCCCCTGATCCGATCGCTCAGTTTCGCACTCCCTCGTCTGCCGCTCTACTTTGCAACTCTTTCCCTCACTGGACACTCTCTTCCGCCACCCTCCTGAGTCCTGTTGTTACTCCAGCAGCTCACTCGCTGTGCTGCCCTGCTCTTTCCCTAGACTCGCTTCCTGTACTGTCCCTTCTCCTCCTCACACCCTTTCCCACTCTCTCCTGCCTCTCCCCCACTTCACTGGTCTCTTTGACGTCTCTCCCTTACCGCACTCCATCTTCTCACGCCCACTCTTCTGCCCCCTCTCTCTCGCTGCATTCCCTCTGCTGTCCATTTCTCCACCCCTTAATTCCCCCTTCTCTCTTCTACTCCGTTGCCTCTTTCTGACCCTCTTCTTCAGTTTAATTCACTTGCTGCTCCCTTCATGTCCCTTTCTCTTCCCCGCCTCCTCACCCACTTCTCCTGTCACTGTCCTGCTCCAGGCTTCCTGCTCATTTCCTCTAGTGACTGCAGCAACAGCATCCGCCCCGCCTCCGCTGTCCCCTCCCCCACTCCATGTTCCTGCTGTAGCGAGGGGCAGATGTCCGGGAATGTCCCCCGAGGGTTTGGCCCATTCCTTTCTCTTCACCTAGAAGCGCGTCGCCCCGCCGCCTCCCGAGGAGAAGGTATTCATTATTCAGCAGCTCCACGGAGGGGGCAGCAGAAGGTTGTCTGAATGTAACGGACTCTGATCTGTCACAGATGTCAGCGCAGCTGCCCAGCTAAGGACTGCCTTAGACTCAGGTGACCCCCGTCAACCCCCTATCTCTTGTCACCGGAGGCTCTGCTCATAACTCTCCCCTACCTACCACCAGTTGCAACTTGCAATACGCGCGGGGGGTCGTGCGAGGGGGGCGGGGGTTTAAAAATAAAGTTAATAATAAAAAAAAAACTTACCTGACCGCCGCCGGGGGTCCGCGCCGCATCTGCTGTGTGTTCCAGTGCCGGGGTGGTCCACCGCCGCCTCTCAACTAATCAGTGGCCGCCGCCTCTCAACCAATCCAGATGCCAGGATTGGCTAGAGCACGGTCTGTCTCCGCCCATAGGAGACCGGGGGGCTGCGGCCACTGGCCAGTAGCAGCCCTCGCCCTAGCTCGCTCGCCTAATGCAGGGCACTGCAGGCTACTAGTGCGCATGTTCGGGCTGGTCAGAAAAATGATCAGCCCAAACCTGAACATGCGCACTGGGCCTGCCCTGCTGTCACTCAGTGAAGTCAACAACAAACCCAACCCTCCAGTGCTGCCCCACCCCCTTCAGCGACGCGTCCTCCTGACTGACTCTGATTTCGAGTCAGGACGCGCCCGGCGGTGAAGTTCTTTCTCCATGGCCATGTGGTTAGTGGGGCAACGCCCCTACGTCCCAATGGATGCACCGCGCCTGTTGTATTGGCTGGGAAACTAGGATTTGCTGCGGAGCCGGTTTTTCATTTTTACCGCCTCTTGGTGAGACCTGTGGGCCAGCTGTATTGCTTGCAGTCTCAAATTGCTGGGTATAAGTAACAGTGTTCCTCTCATAAGGCACCCTTCAGTTGTCATGGTCAGTTCATTTTGTACGTTGTGAATGAGTGTAATGCCAGTCGTGCCATTTCGGTGTGCTGAGCGGTGTGGTTTAAAAGGAGCTTCTAGTTATTGTTCTGGACTGCCCCAATGGCAAGTTGGAGGCAATCACCCAGCTTGGTGGCTTCCACTTCATAGGCCAAAGACATATGGAGCAGCCTGGCTCGGACTAGCACCATCCTTACAGACTCTTCGGTGTCATGGGCAGCTTCTTCCTCTTCTGGGGGGTCAGGTCTTGCATGACTGGAGAGAAAATCTGCTGGGTTGCACGATCCTGGTGGATATTTTATTGTAAAGTGGAACTCTTGGAGTTGCTGTATACATTTTTCAATTCTGGGTAGCAGCCTGGAGGAAGAACCCGTTAATAGCAGGATGAGTGGTTTGTGGTCAGTATGGACAGTTAACTGGTGTCTGTACAGATAGATATGCAACTGTCTGCACCCCTAGTGGGCAACAATTACTTCTTTTTCAATCTGGGATTATCTTTGCACCGTGGGTGTCAGGGTTCTGCTTGTGTAGGCTATCGGAGGCCTTTTTCAGCAGCATTGTTGTTCAGAAAAAACAGTTCTAAGTCCAGTGGGGCTGGCATCGACTTGGATTCTTTCTGGGGGTCGAAGTATGCAAGCGTTTCCGCTGAGAGGGCTTGCTTTGTGTTTTAGAATGCTTTGTATCGTTCGATTTCCCAGAACCAAGTATAGTCACTTTTAGTGAGTTTATGAAGGGGTGCCATCAGGTCAGCCAAGTTCTGGATAAAGTGGCCACCCTAGGTGATCATTCCAAGGAAGCTCCAGACCCTTGATACTGATGTTGGTGTCAGGGTTTCTTAGATGTCTTTGCACCTTTTCAGGGTCTGATGCAGGGTTAGAAAACTGGTGTCCAAAAAAACTGATTCTGTGCTTGAGGAACTCTCTCTTCTTGTGGTGTAAGGTTAGACCATGATCCTTTAGTCGGTTGAACGCAGCCCTTATGCAGACAAGGTGGCTCTCCAGGGTTGAGGTATGGATGAGGATGTCATCGCTGACATTCAGTACACCAGGTAGTCCTGTGAGTACTTCCTTGATGATATTTTGGAAGAGTTCGGCAGCACTTGAAAAAACAAAGTTTACTCTTTTGTATCTTCTCAGTCCTACATGGGTCAAGAAGGTGGTTATCTGGTGTGAGTCTGGCTGCAGTGGTATTTAGTGATACTCTGATCTTAAGTCGATTTGGGAAAACCACTTCAACCCAGGGTGCTCACCTATGATATCATCCACAGTGAATTTTAGGTGGTGCTCCCTCTTGATGGCGAGATTTGGTAATCTCATGTCCATGCAGATCCGTACAGCACCAGGCTGTTGTGGTTTTCTTGTCATCACTATGGGAGAGACCCGGGGTGGTGGGGCCTGCCACTTTTTCTATGATGCCAGCGTCTTCCAGAAGTTTGGGACTTAGGTGAAAGATGATTCTCCTGTCGTGGAAGGCAATTGGTTCAATGGACTTGTCTATGTGTAAGCATACCCCTCTCCCTTTGAGGTACTCTATGTCATGGAACAAGTGGGCAAATACCTGCACTAGTGCTTTGACTCATGAAGAGTGGATACTGAAGGAAACTGAATGAGACGGAGGTACTCTGCAGTCTGGCAACCTACCAGGTAACCTTTGTCTTCTGTGGAGACATATACCTTTGCTTGTGTGGTGGAGCCACGGTGACATATCTCTGCCTGGAGCATCCCTGCTAGCAATAGCAGGGTACAGTTCTCAAAGGCGTAGGCTTTGATTCGAGTATGTTGCAGCTTGGGTGGAGTCAGCAGGACCTGGTACAGCTCCGCCACTAGGAGGTTGATTGAGGTGCCTGTGTCAATCAGAGCAGTGATGGAATGTCCTTGTAGTTGGACTTCACATTGTGGGGCATTCCAGATGGGTGTCCCCAGTGATTAAAATGCTTGGATAACGTGAATTGACTCACTTAGCTCATTGTCATCTATACGGCTTGTTTATGGGGCTTCCGGTGTGGACCATGTGTATGCCTTTCTTCTAAGACCTTGCTTGTCTTGGGACGAAGTAAATGACTTTTGCAAAATTAATGGGTTTCATACATGCTGAGCGCTTCATCCTTGCTGTTGTGCAGTCCCCGGTGTGGGGGAACTCTCCTCCACACCACCGACAGGGGCAGATTTAGGCTTTTGAGCTTATTAATGCCTTGGAAGGTGCCTTGTCTCTCCTTATGGGGCTGCTACTGACCAGATTGAAAAGTTCTTTCTTGATGGGTCTCTGGAGGGTGGCCTCCATGTAAGATGCCCTTGCCTTTGACAATTCCTTTGAATGTCCCATGATAAGGAAGTCACATATTGGCATGTTTGGCACTTGTAGGATTTGCTCTTGTAGTTTAGCTGACGTGGAGCCTGGGATAAATTGCGCCTTGATTTCATCTTGGTCATTGGGAAGGGTGAAAGGGCTACCTAGGTCCTTAATGCATGCATGAAAGCTGCCCACAGACTTATCCTGATTTTGGCATGCATACCGTAGCAGGAGATGCTCATAATCGGGATTGGCAATGGGTCCAAAATGTGAAGTCAGAGCGTTCTTTAGTGTTGCATAAGTTGTGGTGGCCCTGATTCTCTGATGGTTTTAGAAATTTTTCGCACTGACTCTCCCACTAGATGAAGGAGCATTGGTCGTTGTCTTTCCTCCTCAATGGCCAAAGAAGTGAAGTAAGTCTCAAGGCATTCATCTCACGTTTTCCATCGCGTTGATTGTGTGGGCGAGTGACACCCTGAGCAAGAAAGGTTCAAGTGGCAGGATGACCGCCAGATGACTGGAGTCCAGCTGAGACTAAGGGAGTGCACATACAGCACTAGACCGGGATGGATGCTACCTGGGTCCAGAGCCGCCGGTAAAGCACTCTGTCATGAGGGTTTCAGCACTGTGCTTGATCGTGGGGTGGTTTTGACAGGTCAGCAGTACCTGGGATGTGTGGTCACTGGGCAGCAGGCGGCTGCAGTGGTTGTGCACTGGAGGGCAATTGGTCTTTAGTGAGGAGAGGCACAGATAAGCTGAGGCGATCTGATGCTTTCTTGATGTGGGCCTGGGTAGTTGAAACTTTGTACTGGATGGCTGCAAAGCCACGTGAGAAAGAATAGCCACTCTGGCTGTGAAGGAAGTGACCTGCTTGGAGCCACCACGGTCACTACGGACCACCTCTCAGCCTTCCATACCAAATGAAGAGTCGGAGGAACAGTGGAGAATATACCAATAATTATTTTATTCAGGTACACTCAGAGCGGAGCCCCGTCTGCATAGTCTCGAAGAGTGGTACAGAGGGAACTGAAGTCAGCAAGCATAAAGATACATTATGTACATTTCATAGCCGGGCAAAGACACACCCGCAGTGGAATTTTCCAAGCAGATGCATCTGGACAGTGAAATACAAAAAATAAGTTTCGGTTCTCATATCTCACGTCACCCAGTACAGCCCAAGGTTGTTTCACCCTGCACCCGCCACCAGACAAGTGGGAGAAGGCCTCTATCTAACAAGAAAGGTATGCACTAATATGAACAGTCTATTCATTAGTGAGGCAAAGCTTCAACGTTTTCAGAAACAAAACTTAACAGAGGCTTTTTCTCAGAAATGGCAAAGAGCTAGTTTCACTCGTGTATTCAAAATGGCGTCTGAAAAGAAAATGGTGCCACAAATGCTAACTTACATAGGGCACTAAATAAGCAATTGTGAGTTTATTCTAACAGCCCCTCCTTTTAGCATGAGCTAAAACAATTTCTATTGGAGAAGGAAGAACTAAATGTCAAACAATAACAGTGCAGAATAGCAATGTCATGTTCAATTATGAGCATTCCAAGGCATCAGCATCAGCATCAGAGAGTGAAACAGCAAGGAGGGATGAATTCTCAAATATTCACTCATCTATATTCATGAGATCATCAACATCTTTCTGAAGCATTATAGCGGCATTCTTGTCATGAATGGATATTTTCTTTTTAGGTGCAAAAACATTAGCACAATAAGAACAACAGAAGGGGAGGCAATGAACAAGTATACAGCAGAGCATCAATACTACAATATGATAAATCACCTTTTCAAGGATCCAACCCCAATTACCAAAAAGGGACCAACTCAAATTCCCACTCTCCATTCCCTTGACGTTTTCAAGAATATCTAGAATGTGCTTGGTAATGTTCCCTGCATACACCACCACTCTTAGTCAGAATTAAATCCACTGCATATCTAGTCTGTTCCGAATATATCCGCATACTCTCCAACTGAGTGGCGAAGTTGCATAAAGCTGCCACAGTAGTATTAGATAAAATTTGTAGGTTACACCCAAAATATTCTCTGGCCTTTTCACCTCTGGCCATGGAAGTACCACCCAATGTGAAAATAGAAGAAAGGGTGTATCCAAAAGTGATCTCAAAAAGGTTTGGGAGGTACCCTAGTACTTGGAAAAGGGATGGGTATAGATACTGAAACAAACACAAAGTTCCCTTCTCCTTCTACTCTGAAAACATGAGGATTCGATCCTCTAATTGGATTGGTTAACTTAGTTATAGTAAGGCCATACACTGAGATATAATAAGACAAATTTTACCAGGTTGCTAAATGTACAGCCAAAAATATATAAAATCATGCATAGAATAATCAATTTCTAATCAAACATATGAATTCAAAGGAATGTATTATCAATATTTTATTCAAAAGATCATGTTCTATACAATTGATATTAACAAAGTTAAAAACACATTTAAAATCATATATTCATCATATTTTTAAATAAAAGGTAAACAATATGTGCAATAAATACATGAAGAACAACTGTCGACGCGGCGTTTCGGTGCTAAGGTGGATCGTCACCTTCTTCAGGACAATAGTTCAATATTTAAAAATCTGAATAGAATGTAAAAAACTTTATTAGAAAAACATTTTTTAAAACATTCCTTTGTTACATTATTCATGATTTATATTTAGCAATCTAGGAATAAGTCTGCATGGAAGAAAAGTGTAGGCCAAAAATCCAATAGGCTTAGACTCATTAATTTAAAACACAGAAAGATTACTCAAACATAATAGTTTAATACACCGGGTCTCATTCATATTAATAGTAAACCTGTTACATACCTATTGATTTATATGGAAGCTCTTATATTTGCCTCCAATGAAGTTTTGGACGGGTTCCTCGTCTGATTTTTACAGTCTCATAGGTGCCGGATGATACTATGAGGGAAGAGAATTCCATTAAGATCAAACCCTCTGAATATTGTCTCATTTCAAATATAAAACGGCCTGAATAAACTTACCCCTATAATTTTCTTTGGAGGGTCTTTGTTTAGTTCTCTCACCCTTCTATTTCTATGAATCCCTTCAAGGAGTAAATGTAATACCTACGGGGGTATGCAAAAATATGCTATTTGGAATTATTTAAAAAAATATATATCCCCAAGGTTTTCGCATTCTAAATACAGAGCCAACTTCACTTTAAATTGCTAAAAGATAACACCACTTTTTAATCGTGTGGCTTACCTTTATTAGTCACACTTCGATGGGATTATTCACAAATAACTTTTATATTGTCAAGTCCATCTTAACTCAAAATATTGATCTGAAAAGATTTTTTATAAAGAATCACTTATTACAGAGTATATTAAATGGAAAAGAGTTTTTCTGATTTTATTATAGTCAGTATAAGCAAGTTACATTTTACTTATCTCACCTCTAATTAAAATCTTGTTTATTAGATCCACCCACTTTTTCTTCTTTAGGGGTGCTGGTTCCAGTTAATTTTAGTTCTGGTCCAGATTTTATTCTACAGAGACAACATAAGAATGTATACTCAGCTATTGTTCAGACTTTCTAGATTTTAACTTGACCTATAACTAGCAATGTTATTTTATAGTCAAAGTTAAGTTAAGTACTCTGTTCTATACATAGAGCAGTATAAAAATGTATTTATTCTTCAAAGTTTGTATATCTAAAAAAAATATCATCTAAGTCTACCTTCATTCTGTTTAGAGATATATAAAGATCAGAGTTAGCATTCCCTCAATGGTCCCACTTACCTGGTATGAAGTTAAAAGAACAAGCATCCGTCTTGCTGACCTGCCAAATTGAGTCTGAAAGCAGTGTTGTTTTCAGGCTCTTTATATACTCCTTTTGATTTCCTAATTAGGCCCACCTGTCCGGTGAATGACATCACGTTGGATTAAGTGCACTGAATTACCACTCAACCAGGGTGGCCAGTTTGAAATGTGTGCTCGCCTCATGTTAATGAATTATAACTGCCCGTTTGTCTGATTTTATACTAAAATGCCCATGTCATGGCATCTGCCATTACCAACAACTTGTTATGCTCTCTTGGTGCGATCGTCTCGCTAAATTTACGGGGTCAAAATATTGAACTTAATACCCCGTTTTAATCGTAAACTAACGCTATCATAATTAAGAGCGTAACACGGGAATCACGTTAGTATCAATCCCCTACATATCATTTCTTTAATAATGGAAATATCGCTAAGCGAACCATGCATGGAGCGGACTATGTTCAATAATATGCCCTGTTTTAAGCCTCGACTACGGCGGCCATATTGTATTATACTGTGGTCTAATACCGCTCAGTTATACCTACCTGCAAATCTTATTTATTTATGAAGCACCTATTCTCTGGTTTGTAATAATGATAATATTAGTTACTCTTTATTATGCTCCAAGATTGTCATATTGCTAAATCATTCGGATCGTGGTAATGATTTTAATTATAATTGTACCGCCATGTTGTGTTAATCAATCGCGCGGCACGGTAATAATACTTGCAATATACTGTTTCATTTTATATCTTCACGAACTCTAGGTTCATACCAGGCGAACTGAAAATCAACACAGGTACCTGTCCCTTATGGTACCCCATGTGTTTTGTGTACACTTATGCCGAAATGATGTTTCACTCGTCCTTCACTATGGCGGCCATCTTGGTGCAGTGTCATATTTGTCTTAGACACATCAATGCTTTTTAACTATAAAACATATTGACGTGTTGTCAGTTCCTGTCGCCACTATAGGTATACCCATTTTATTATTTTTTGGCATAAAAAATGATGGCACATATAAATGGTGGTACATAAAAATGCAGGTAATCAGTTCTGCAATATCATGGGGATTATGACCCTGTAGATATGTAGATCTCAATTTTTGTTATGTAGAGCCATATACTGTCTCCCCGAATATTATTTTTTATATCCATAAATACCAGGACATCCTTTTTATCAATGCGCTCCCTGTGTGTCAGGGACAGTAGGCAGTTTATACTAAATTTGTGAGCATGTTTCCAATGGCTATCTTTCTATTAGTTCACTGCTATTTGGTATAAAGGCCTCTTTGGGCCTACTATTGTTCGTATTTCTATAACTTATTCTCATTTTTATTGCTAAAGATTCAAACCGTGATCTCTCTGATGATAATTATTTCTAGAAATGTTATAATTCGGTAATCAAATGGCTCTTTACATCGGAAACGCGGCCACTATGGAAAAATCCAGGGATATTATACGGGATTGTAACTGAGGGACATGGGAATATACTATATTTGATCTTAAATAATTCTTTCCCATTCTTCCCTACTATTCAATCCACATCTATATGTATTAAATTTAGACATGTAGTATTGTTCCCTCTTCTTCCTTTTTGCTGTTAAATCTCCTCCTCTTATATTCATTTGTACTACCTCAATAATGCACCACCTGAGTTCTTCAATTTTATGTGCCCTTTCAGTCCAGTGTTCTACTAAAGGGGCATTCTGGCGTTTGGTTCGAATCGCTGATTTATGTTCATTTAGCCTCAATCTTATTTCCCTAGAGGTCTCTCCGATGTAGCCTTTGCTGCATGGACATACAATTAAGTAAATAACATTTTTGTTTCTGCAATTCACTAAATTTCTATGGTGGTGAGTTATTTCATTATATGTTATTGAGGTACCTTTCATGATGGTGGCACAGTTCTTACATGATCCACAAGGAAAATTGCCTTTAGGGCATGAACCATCTATTGTGCAAATTTGGTTTCTATTGCTTGAGGAGGGATATGTATGTACAAGGCAATTCCTAATAGTTTTATTTCTTCTGAATGCAAACAATGGTTTTGGTAAAGGATTGGAGCCGCTATTATTTAAAAGGTTCCAATTCCTATTTATGAGATTTTTTATTTTATTACTTATAATTGTGAAGTTAGTAACACAAACAAGTTGTTTCTGATCTTCCATTTTCTTTATTTTGGGTTCAAACAAGCTATCTCTATTATAGTATTTAGCTCGTTTGTAGACTTTCTTGACCATTTGCTTAGGATAGCCTCTATCAATGAATTTTCTGGTTAATATTCTAGCATGATATTCAAAGTCTTGCATGCTTGTGCAGTTTCTTCTAATTCTGACAAACTGTCCGAAAGGAATATTATTTCTCTGACTGACAGGATGATAACTCTCGAAATGCAACATGGTGTTGCGGTCAGTAGTTTTAGTGTATAGTTCCACGGATAGTGTGCCATTAGTGTCCTTAATTTTAATGTCCAGAAACTCGCACATATTATTACTGTAGGATGATGTGAATTTTAAATTCTCATCCCCTAAATTTAACCACTGTATAAAGGACTCAAGATCCTCCTCAGTGCCTTGCCAGATAAAAAATACGTCGTCTATAAATCGTGACCACTGGCTCACGTTTTCATAGTACGGAGCTAATTCATTAAAAATATGTTTCTCCTCAAAGGACGCTACATATAAACATGCCAGGCTGGGAGCACACGTGGCTCCCATACTGGTCCCTTGGATTTGCCTGTAGAAATTTTCTTTAAATAAAAAGATGTTGTTTTTTAATATAATTTGTACACATTCAATTAGAAAAATTGAGTGGGGTGAAAGATCTCCTTCTCCATTATTTAAGAGGCCCTCTATCATGTGAATTGTATCATCTTGGGGAATGTTTGTATAGAGGGCCTCTATATCTAAAGTCACTAACCATTGTCTTTGTGAATCGAACGGTATATTTTCCACCTTATGGATCATGTCCGTTGTGTCCTTAATGTAGGCACGTTGTTGGGTTACTAGCGGTTGTAAAAATTTGTCTACGTATTTGCTGAGTGGCTCCGTTAAAGAGTCAATACTTGACACTATTGGCCACATGGGGGGATCCTGCATACTTTTATGCACTTTAGGTAACCCGTATATTGCTGGGATAGTTGGGTTATCATTCAACATATAGTTATACTCCTCCTGACATGGGAAAGAATTATTTAAGATCATATATAGTATATTCCCATGTCCCTCAGTTACAATCCCGTATAATATCCCTGGATTTTTCCATAGTGGCCACGTTTCCGATGTAAAGAGCCATTTGATTACCGAATTATAACATTTCTAGAAATAATTACCATCAGAGAGATCAAGGTTTTAATCTTTAGCAATAAAAATGAGAATAAGTTATAGAAATACGAACAATAGTAGGCCCTATGAGGCCTTTATACCAAACAGCAGTGAACTAATAGACAGATAGCCATTGGAAACATGCTCACAAATTTAGTATAAACTGCCTACTGTCCCTGACACACAGGGAGCGCATTGATAAAAAGGATGTCCTGGTATTTATGGATATAAAAAATAATATTCGGGGAGACAGTATATGGCTCTACATAACAAAAATTGAGATCTACATATCTACAGGGTCTTAATCCCCATGATATTGCAGAACTGATTACCTGCATTTTTATGTACCACCATTTAAATGTGCCATCATTTTTTATGCCAAAAAATAATAAAATGGGTATACCTATAGTGGCGACAGGAACTGACAACACGTCAATATGTTTTATAGTTAAAAAGCATTGATGTGGGGGGCGTGGCTTGGCAGCCAAGCATGGCGGACGCTGCTTGAGTGAGCTCCGCATCTCCACGCCAAACCGGGACCAGAATCCGCCTGTAACCCTTGTCCGGGGGACTTTCTGTATAGCGGCTCACGACCAGGACAGTACTGGGCACCGGCGGCAGCAGTGTAAAGTGTCTACGTGCCGCGACGGCTCTGCCACGTCTTTGGTGAGTGGCGGCGCCGCGGTCGGCGGGCCGCGAGGTGGCGTTCCCCTGTTCGGAGACGGCCTGAAGGCGCTAGGCGACGACGGGGATTTGGGCCTGGTTGGGGCCTTGTAAAGACCGTCCAGAAACCTCGGCGGCGAGAGGGGCAGCCGGCCGGGGTCCCGTGTGGGAGGGCCCCCTCCGCGGACAGCTCCATTCTCCGGGTGCTCCGGGCGCATGTGGGCAGGCCTGCATGCGGTCCGGTCATCGTCAGACGCGGAGGAGACTGGTGCCTCACTACTGCGGACCCCGGGGACATCTTGTGAACTGTGCGACTGCCCGGCCCGCGGGGGTCTGCCGCCTGGGATCCATTGTGGCCTCTTTTCCCCCCTCCAACATCACAGGGCTGAACTAGCCCCCTTTGGATTGAACGGCGCTGCACCGGGGCCCCATCTGAACGTTGCTCAGATCCCCGAGGCCCGTGGCCGGCCGGCTTCCGACTGATGGGACAGCATAGATCCTGGCTGATGAAGCTGTGTCCATCCTAGGACGGTGCCCCGACACGCCGGGGCCTGCAGCCTGGAGTGACCAGAGTGGGCTGCGGGGGTCCCGCGCCGGAGTGTGGGCCGGTCCGGGTGGTGGTGCGTCCCGGCGCCCCCCTCCTCTCCTCTCCTTTGTTGGTCGCCTGGGGCGCCCATAACTAAACAGAGTCGAGCATTGGGCCCCCCCCGGAGAGGCGCTGTGTGCCGTCACCGGCAGCGGCAGGATGGGAAAGGATAAATCCGGAGGTGCGGGTGCGAAACAGGGCACCATTGATCATTTCACTGCGCCGGTCGGCGCTCCTCCAGCGGGTGTGGGTGCAAGTCCGCCGCCAGACAATGCGGCCCTTTTGGAGGCGATTAACGGTGCCAGAGATACACTGGAGGCCAAGATAGGCGCAGTGGGGTCGGAGGTGTCATTCCTCCGTCAGGACCTGCGCAAAGCCGTTGACCGCATAACAGAGGCCGAAACAAGGGTCTCCACGGTCGAAGACACAGTATCCACCCTCCAGAAACAAGTAAATAAGCTCACAGTGGAGTCAAGGGAGCTTGCCTCCAGGGTGGAGGATGCAGAGGGTCGGACACGCCGCAATAACCTACGCTTTGTGGGCCTGCCGGAGGGTTGCGAAGGGCCTTCCATGACCCGTTTCATCACAAGTTGGCTGACTGACCTCATGCCCAGCGACGCGCTATCGCCATGCTTCATCGTAGAGCGCGCCCATAGGGCCTTGACCCAGAAACCACCTCCAGGCGAACGCCCCAGACCGGTCATCGCTAGGATTTTGAATTATTCGGACCGCGATGCTATCCTGCGAAGTGCCAGACAACATAAAGACCGGTTCCACTATGAGTCCAAACCAATCATGGTATTCCCGGACTATACTCGGCTTGTTCAGCAACAACGGCAATCCTTCACGGCGGCGAAGCGTAAACTACGCGATCTGAACCTACAATACATGCTGCTGTATCCAGCCCGGATGAGAGTCATTTTCAACTCAAAGTCTTTCTTCTTTGACACCCCCGAGGCTGTGTTTGCATGGGCCGAGGAGCGCCCGCGGCTGCGGCAGGGCTCGCCATGTGCCAGGGACTCTGATTCGTCTAGGGGATCGAGGAGAAGCCGGTCTCGCCGAACAAAATCAAGGAAACGACAAAGCTCAAGACCTGACAGTCAATCGGCAAGCCCAGATCATATCTCCTGAACCGCTGGACACTGCTTTACTAACAGACTGCAAGTATATGTACTCTTTCCTATACACACTCAAATGCTGATTTCATAGACTTCTTCTCCGTGAAGCGTGGAGACTGATCATGGGACTGCCAGGCCACAGACTCTTTTTCTTTTTGAGCACCCCCATGTTTGTAACGTTGGGTGGGAGGGTTGGGTATTGTTGGTGCTGGGGTTCAGGACCCCCGTTGGGGGCCCGGCCCCCCAGCATCGCGACAGATGCTCCTCAGTTTTGGTAGCGTAGGGTGGGGGCGGGGGGAGGTGGGGGGGTTTTTTCAGTTCCAAAGTTCGATATGTTATATGCAGACATGTCACACAGATCGTTCTCCTTCATCCAGCACACATTCCGCACATGGGCTGAATGGCACCAAATGACATAGCCCCACCCGGCGACCTTAGGGTGGTATCTTGGAATGTCCGGGGTCTTCACAATAAGATAAAGAGGGGTGCCGTGCTGCGCCAGGCGAAGAGATATGGTGCGGACCTCCTCCTGTTGCAGGAAACCCATCTCCTGGGCAATAAAATCCCGTGCTTGGCCCATTTTGGCTTCCATCATGTTTATCATGCAGGGTATACCAGGGGCTCCAGGGGGGTGGCGATCCTAATTATTCATAGGGTGCAGTTTCAATACATCGCCCATAGGGCAGACCCTGGGGGTAGGTATCTTTTTGTGACCTGTACATTATATGGCGAGCGGGTTACAATTGGTTGCATTTATGCACCCCCCCGCTGGGTCAGACATTCATCGATAAGATCACTGCTGTATGGGGGGATCTCCAAGAAGACCTGATACTCCTAGGGGGCGACTGGAATGACATTATGGGCCCGTTAGACCGGTCACGCCATATAGATCCTCTGCAGCCCCTGAGTGCCTCTAGACTATACTCTTTAGCATCCGCATTAGGTTGGGCGGACGTGTGGAGGGAATTCCACCCCTCGGAGCGAGGATATACGTTTTTATCCCCAGTACACGGGACTCAGTCCCGCCTTGACTACTTTTTCGCCCCCCGTGCCTGCCTCCATCGCCTTTCACAGGTAATACACTACCCCCGCGGGCTCTCTGACCATTCCCCAATTGCCATGCAATTTCACATTCTTTCCCGCAGACCCCCCTTCCGCTGGCGTATGTCTCCCTGGCGCTTGCAATGCCCCAAATATCAAGACATGCTTCATACTGCCGTGTCAGATTATTTAGAGTCCAATGGCCCGACCGCCTCGTCTGGTAGCATACTATGGGAGGCTCTCAAACCGACTGTCCGGGGGGTTGAGATAAGCTACTGTACAAATGAAAAGCGCCTTCGCCGCGAACGGCTCGCGGACCTAGAGGCGCGTCAGATCGCTCTCGAACAACAACTAGCTGTCGACCCCAGCCCAGTATCAGGCGTAACTTGTTGCTGACACAACAGGACCTACGCCAACATCTATTGGCAGAAGCCAAAGAAATTTGGGAAGCATCACAGAATAGGGTATACCAATGGGGGGATAAATCAAGCAAAATGCTCCATCGGCTTTGCCAGCTGGATAAATCCCCTGCAATAGTCCCTATAATCTTGGGGGTAGATGGATCCCTTATCTCCTCACCGATAGGGGTGGCCAATGAGTTCGCACGCTATTTCGCTGCCCTCTATGCCGAGCGGGAGCAAATCTCGGCCGATCTAATAGCCGAGTTTCTTAGAGACATTCCACCCAGGAAGCTCTCTGATCAGATGCGCGACCGACTGGAGGCGTCCATCACCCTTGAAGAGTTGACGGGAGCGCTTAACGCGCTCCATCCGGGGCGCGCTTAACGCGCTCCATCCGGGGGGCGCTCCAGGCCCTAATGGGTTCCCGATGGAGTTCCTCCGACCACATCTTCATCTTCTGGGGCCCCATTTCCTGGCAACGATCCAAGAGGCTGTGGACTCTGCCATATTACCCCAAGACTGGCGACATGCTGAGATTGTACTTTTCCATAAGCCTGGGCGCCCCCCGGAAAACCCTTCATCTTATCGCCCCATATCCCTAATTAATTTTGAGCCTAAATTATTAGGGAAAGTGCTGGCCGACCGCCTCCGCTCTTGCATTACTGACCTGGTCCACCCAGACCAGGCCGGTTTTATGCCCCTTAGAGCCACTCGCCACAATATCCGGCGGGTACACAACGCCCTGGCCACGGCCCCAGCCCTCGGTAGGCCCGCAGCCATTCTACTGGCTGATATAGATAAGGCTTTTGATTCCTTGAGCTGGGTTTATCTATTTCAATTATTAGAGGCCTGTAATTTTGGACCCCGGTTTCTTGCCCTTGTTCGCCTACTTTACACAGATCTGTCCGCCTCAGTGCGCATTGCCGGACATCGTTCGCCTCCATTTGGCATTCGGCGGGGGACTCGGCAGGGGTGTCCCTTATCCCCCTTATTTTTTGCTTTGGCCATTGAGCCGTTGGCGGCATGGGTCCGGTGGGACCCGGTTTTTCGGGGTTTTGATTGGTCGCGATCACGTTCCGACCGCATCGCGTTATACGCGGACGATGTGTTGTTCTTCATTACGGACCCGTGGTTCACTGGGCCCCGGGTGCTGCAGATCCTACGGGTGTTTGGGGAAACAACTGGGCTCCATACGAACCCGGCCAAGTCAATCCTATTCCCGGTATGCGGCCCTCAGGGTCGTGACGCCTGGGCAGCGCAGCTGACTCATGCGACAGATGGCTTCAAATATCTGGGGATTTATATCTCGGCTTGCCCCAGGATCTCCTGGCTACATAACATTACCCTTCTTCTTGCCGGCCTGAATAGTGAAACTAATATATGGTCCTCGCTCCCGCTGTCTCTCTATGGCCGATCTGCAATATTTAAAATGGTTTCGCTTCCCCGGTTGCTCTATCGCCTTCAAAACTTCCCATATCCGATTCCGCGCACCTGGTTTGCGCAGGTCAATGCTATACAAAATAAATTCCTCTGGAACAGTGGCGCGGTCAGAGTCGCGCTTCGCACATGCGTGCAATCTACCTACTGCGGGGGCATTGCGGCAGCGGATATATACTCCTATTATATGGCTTCACATTTACTCGTGCTTAATGAGTGGTGGTACAATTCCCCGACAGACCCGGCATATGCAGCGGAACACACAGCATTAGAGCATACCCCCCTCTTACACCTCCTATATAGCACAGCACGCTTAGAAGCCTTACCTCCCAGTGCAGGGTCGTAATCTCGCTCTGGTGGACCAAGGTGAGGCAGATGGGCTAGGGAGGGAGGCTTACTCGGGCAACTCCATTGTGGCACGGTACATGCCTACGCCCGGTGGCGGCCCTACAGGGCTTCCGGAGGTGGGACCTGGTGGGGATATCAACCCTTGGAGATGTAATGCGAGGTACCATTATGAAGACATACCAACAATTGCAAACTGAGTACCATTTGCACAGAACACAGTTTTATAAATATCTTCAACTTCGTCATGCACTCACCCCCCTCGTCCGCACAGTGGATGCCCTGCCGGAATTTCACCCGTTAGAGGGCCGCCTACTTATGGGTGACCTAGGCCAACACAAAATAAGACAGGTGTACCAGACGTTAATAACGCACACTACGACAACATTGGACAAGACGCGTGGGGCCTGGACAGCTGATATCCCCGACATAACGGACGATGACTGGGCCGAGGCCATAGCGAGCCCGCGTGGGGCGGCGGTCTCGACTAGATACCGTCTGATACAATTCAAGTACCTACACCGGGTATATTATACACGGGTCAGACAGTGTAAGATGGGGATGATTCAGTCCCCCATGTGTCTGCGGTGCGATAGAGACGAGGGGACATTTTTGCATACCGTGTGGGGCTGCACAGTGTTGCAGCCATACTGGAACAAAATCAGGATTTGTCTTCAGGAGGTGCTGGGGTGGGAGCTCCAGTTAAACCCACAACTCTTTCTCCTTCATGCTACAGAAGATATAGGGGGCAACATATATAAACAACACCTGCTGTTCCTAGCCCTTGTCGTAGCCAAACGAGATATAGCGCAATCCTGGAAAAACACACAGGCCCCGTCACTTGGCAAGTGGAAAAGGGAGCTTGATAGATGTATGGGGGCGGAAATGGCAGTCTTCCTGGCACGCGGCTGCCCTCAAAAACACAGGAAAATATGGAACCGGTGGGCGACGTATCGAGGCATGGAGCTACCCCCATTGCCCTCAGTAGACCCATAATTAATACTATACCTACACTCTTCAATGCTGGGGAATTTCAAAGTTGTGTAGGGATGATGGTTTTGTATCATGTTTTTCATGGATTCTCTGTAGATCTAGCGACGTCTGCAAGTTATGTTGGTTGTCTGACCTGCATGTTCAGCAGGTGTTTCGATATGGGCAAGAAGATGGTTTTCAGAGATGATATATGCCAAGTTCTCCTACAGACCACTGTAGGGCGATTGCCCATTGTCTTTTCACAAATGCAAATAAAATTTGTTATTAAAAAAAAAAAAAAGCATTGATGTGTCTAAGACAAATATGACACTGCACCAAGATGGCTGCCATAGTGAAGGACGAGTGAAACATCATTTCGGCACAAGTGTACACAAAACACATGGGGTACCATAAGGGACAGGTACCTGTGTTGATTTTCAGTCTCGCCTGGTATGAACCTAGAGTTCGTGAAGATATAAAATAAAACAGTATGTTGCAAGTATTATTACCGTGCCGCGTGATTGATTAACACAACATGGTGGTACAATTATAATTAAAATCATTACCACGATCCGAATGATTTAGCAATATGACAATCTTGGGGCATAATAAAGAGTAACTAATATTATCATTATTACAAACCAGAGAATAGGTGGATCATAAATAAATAAGATTTGCAGGTAGGTATAACTGAGCGGTATTAGACCACAGTATAATACAATATGGCCGCCGTAATCGAGGCTTAAAACAGGGCATATTATTGAACATAGTCCGCTCCATGCATGGTTCGCTTAGCGATATTTCCATTATTAAAGAAATGATATGTAGGGGATTAATACTAACGTGATTCCCGTGTTATGCTCTTAATTATGATAGCGTTAGTTTACGATTAAAACGGGGTATTAAGTTCAATATTTTGACCCCGTAAATTTAGCGAGACGATCGCACCAAGAGAGCATAACAAGTTGTTGGTAATGACAGATGCCATTACATGGGCATTTTAGTATAAAATCAAACAAACGGGCAGTTATAATTCATTAACATGAGGCGAGCACACATTTCAAAATGACCGCCCTGGTTGAGTGGTAATTCAGTGCACTTAATCCAACGTGATGTCATTCACCGGACAGGTGGGCCTAATTAGGTAATCAAAAGGAGTATATAAGGAGCCTGAAAACAACACTGCTTTCAGACTCAATCTGGCAGGTCAGCAAGACGGATGCTTGTTCTTTTAACTTCATACCAGGTAAGTGGGACCATTGAGGGAATGCTAACTCTGATCTTTATATCTCTCTAAACAGAATGAAGGTAGACTTAGATGATATTTTTTTTAGATATACAAACTTTGAAGAATAAATACATTTTTATACTGCTCTATGTATAGAACAGAGTACTTAACTTAACTTTGACTATAAAATAACATTGCTAGTTATAGGTCAAGTTAAAATCTAGAAAGTCTGAACAATAGCTGAGTATACATTCTTATGTTGTCTCTGTAGAATAAAATCTAGACCAGAACTAAAATTAACTGGAACCAGCACCCCTAAAGAAGAAAAAGTGGGTGGATCTAATAAACAAGATTTTAATTAGAGGTGAGATAAGTAAAATTTTACTTGCTTATACTGACTATAATAAAAACAGAAAAACTCTTTTCCATTTAATATACTCTGTAATAAGTGATTCTTTATAAAAAATCTTTTCAGATCAATATTTTGAGTTAAGATGGACTTGACAATATAAAAGTTATTTGTGAATAATCCCATCGAAGTGTGACTAATAAAGGTAAGCCACACGATTAAAAAGTGATGTTATCTTTTAGCAATTTAAAGTGAAGTTGGCTCTGTATTTAGAATGCGAAAACCTTGGGGATATATATTTTTTTAAATAATTCCAAATAGCATATTTTTGCATACCCCCGTAGGTATTACATTTACTCCTTGAAGGGATTCATAGAAATAGAAGGGTGAGAAAACTAAACAAAGACCCTCCAAAGAAAATTATAGGGGTAAGTTTTTTTAGATATACAAACTTTGAAGAATAAATACATTTTTATACTGCTCTATGTATAGAACAGAGTACTTAACTTAACTTTGACTATAAAATAACATTGCTAGTTATAGGTCAAGTTAAAATCTAGAAAGTCTGAACAATAGCTGAGTATACATTCTTATGTTGTCTCTGTAGAATAAAATCTAGACCAGAACTAAAATTAACTGGAACCAGCACCCCTAAAGAAGAAAAAGTGGGTGGATCTAATAAACAAGATTTTAATTAGAGGTGAGATAAGTAAAATTTTACTTGCTTATACTGACTATAATAAAAACAGAAAAACTCTTTTCCATTTAATATACTCTGTAATAAGTGATTCTTTATAAAAAATCTTTTCAGATCAATATTTTGAGTTAAGATGGACTTGACAATATAAAAGTTATTTGTGAATAATCCCATCGAAGTGTGACTAATAAAGGTAAGCCACACGATTAAAAAGTGATGTTATCTTTTAGCAATTTAAAGTGAAGTTGGCTCTGTATTTAGAATGCGAAAACCTTGGGGATATATATTTTTTTAAATAATTCCAAATAGCATATTTTTGCATACCCCCGTAGGTATTACATTTACTCCTTGAAGGGATTCATAGAAATAGAAGGGTGAGAAAACTAAACAAAGACCCTCCAAAGAAAATTATAGGGGTAAGTTTTTTTAGATATACAAACTTTGAAGAATAAATACATTTTTATACTGCTCTATGTATAGAACAGAGTACTTAACTTAACTTTGACTATAAAATAACATTGCTAGTTATAGGTCAAGTTAAAATCTAGAAAGTCTGAACAATAGCTGAGTATACATTCTTATGTTGTCTCTGTAGAATAAAATCTAGACCAGAACTAAAATTAACTGGAACCAGCACCCCTAAAGAAGAAAAAGTGGGTGGATCTAATAAACAAGATTTTAATTAGAGGTGAGATAAGTAAAATTTTACTTGCTTATACTGACTATAATAAAAACAGAAAAACTCTTTTCCATTTAATATACTCTGTAATAAGTGATTCTTTATAAAAAATCTTTTCAGATCAATATTTTGAGTTAAGATGGACTTGACAATATAAAAGTTATTTGTGAATAATCCCATCGAAGTGTGACTAATAAAGGTAAGCCACACGATTAAAAAGTGATGTTATCTTTTAGCAATTTAAAGTGAAGTTGGCTCTGTATTTAGAATGCGAAAACCTTGGGGATATATATTTTTTTAAATAATTCCAAATAGCATATTTTTGCATACCCCCGTAGGTATTACATTTACTCCTTGAAGGGATTCATAGAAATAGAAGGGTGAGAAAACTAAACAAAGACCCTCCAAAGAAAATTATGGGGTAAGTTTATTCAGGCCGTTTTATATTTGAAATGAGACAATATTCAGAGGGTTTGATCTTAATGGAATACTCTTCCCTCATAGTATCATCCAGCACCTATGAGACTGTAAAAATCAGACGAGGAACCCGTCCAAAACTTCATTGGAGGCAAATATAAGAGCTTCCATATAAATCAATAGGTATGTAACGGGTTTACTATTAATATGAATGAGACCCGGTGTATTAAACTATTATGTTTGAGTAATCTTTCTGTGTTTTAAATTAATGAGTCTAAGCCTATTGGATTTTTGGCCTACACTTTTCTTCCATGCAGACTTATTCCTAGGTTGCTAAATATAAATCATGAATAATGTAACAAAGGAATGTTTTAAAAAATGTTTTTCTATTAAGGTTTTTTACATTCTATTCAGATTTTTAAATATTGAACTATTGTCCTGAAGAAGGTGACGATCCACCTTAGCACCGAAACGCCGCGTCGACAGTTGTTCTTCATGTATTTATTGCACATATTGTTTACCTTTTATTTAAAAATATGATGAATATATGATTTTAAATGTATTTTTAACTTTGTTAATATCAATTGTATAGAACATGATCTTTTGAATAAAATATTGATAATACATTCCTTTGAATTCATATGTTTGATTAGAAATTGATTATTCTATGTATGATTTTATATATTTTTGTCTGTAAATTTAGCAACCTGGTAAAATTTGTCTTATTATATCTCAGTGTATGGCCTTACTATAACTAAGTTAACCAATCCAATTAGAGGATCGAATCCTCATGTTTTCAGAGTAGAAGGAGAAGGGAACTTTGTGTTTGTTTCAGTATCCAAAAGTGATACCATTGCTATAATTATTGACCTCTATATCCGTTACACCCTCGCAGAACCTTTTCGTCAACATTCTTTTAACCCATCTTGGTTTAGGTTTGGCATGTTTACAGGGCACGCCCAAAGGTAATACCATTCCAAGGGCTGTATTGTCTGTACCATTATAAACATTGGAATATGTTCCATTAGACAAAAAGAAAAACCCTGGGTGTGTATAAATCGGCCCCTCATAATCCACTGCAGCATACCTGGAATTCATTCCAAAAGTGCTTGGATCCTCTTTATTCACTAAGGGGACCGTGTATTTGTACAACACTATCCCTGAACAATTGATATACAATGAAGTATCTGTACTGTTCACAATGGGGGCAACAAGCAGGGTAATAACCGGCCTCCCTAGGGACTGTCAAATCCTTGTAATGCCAACCCACCAATGTTACGTTCTGTTTCTCCATATAAACATTATCACAATATGTATTGTTATCACAACCTGGATAACCCACTCCCAGTGGCTTTTCTATGGTATAGACATGGTCCCGGATAACCAAAACCAAACACTCCATTTACTTCTGTAATATCAGGTGGCCAAGTATATGTGTAATTTACAAGTGATAATGGATATGCAGTCCACAGGCTGGTAACAGATTGGGTGGGTTAACAAGCGGTCCCTTCGCCAAAAAACCTCCTATGTGTTTCTAGAAATACATTACTCGGGGCTGTTCTTTTATTTTGTCTCGGGGAAATGATCTCATCCTTAATACATAGAGGCACACTGTTAGCATCTTCCAAAACCCACGACACCTCACACAGTATTACTATCATCAAAATCAAAAGAACTACACATGTTATTTTTCTTGTCCTTGACCATATCATACTGTGTTGTGCAACAGTAACCATTGGCTGCTCCTCCTCAGCAACCTTTCTGCCAAAGGGATGCATAGTGAATTCGAAAGAAGGAGTAGGCAAGAAAATATAAGTATGTGTTTCCAGTGTCCGTCAGAACCTCACTGGTACAGACTCCTATTGTTCATCAATAAGTTGGCGCTCTTGAGCACCGGCAGTGGAGCTTTCTCTGTCCTAAACTCTTTTATGCCACGTCGATAACAGTGGTATACTTCCAAAGTATACTTCCTTCCCTAACTAATGTTCAAACAATTAAAGCAAGGTATATACAAAATTATTACTTATTTCAAGCATTCGTTGGTACTGTTACTCAGTACTACCTGTCTTGCGCAGCCCGTCCCTAATCTTTTTTCTCCTTAGACTCGGTAGCCCTCATCCGAGAGCGCAAATTGTACCTGGCAGCCCCAGGCACTGTGTGATCAGTGAACAAAGGCTCCTGGATAGCTCCTATTTCTGGCAGAGCAGCCTAGTTCAAAACATCATCGTTCTCTCTCTCTGTTTGTGTCTAGGTCAGTTGGGCGTCACTGAAAGGGACAAACCTGGGCACTTGCTCGCACTCTGTGTCACCTATGCCCTCCTTGACCAACTGGTCATATGGCAACGGTAAAGGAATCCCCCAGCAATGGGTGGTATGAACCCAGTTCTTCCGACCAGTGACCTTTACAGCCGTCTGTGTCACCAACAGAACCTGCTCAGGACCTTTCAAACGAGGCTCCAGACTTTTCTTCCTCTGAAAGTTCCTCACGAGGACATAGTTCCCAGGCTGAATGTCATGGCTGGGTCCCTCTGGTTTAGGAGGTATGGCCTCCCGCACCTGTTGGTGAATAGAATGTAGGCTTTCTGTTAACTGGCAAAGATAATCAAGCAACACAGGATAATATCGGAATATTTACGAGGACATGGGACACCCCATACATTTGTCAGGCGTTCAAACACGACCTCATAAGGTGACAAGCCTGTTCTAGAATGAGCTGTAGTTCTAGTTGACAAAAGAGCTAACGGTAGAGCATCTGGCCACTTTAACCCTGTCGTTTCTTGGATTTTTGCCAATTTCAATTTGAGAGTACCATTGTACTTCTCAACCAAACCCGCTGACTGAGGATGATTGGCAGCATGAAATTTCTGTCTAATATGCAAACCTTCACAAATCAATGTAATCACTTTCCCATTAAAATGACTCCCATTGTCACTCCAGATAATTTGGGCAAGCCGAATCGAGGAAAGTACTCTTTAAGAAGCACCTTCGCAGTTGTAATGGCCATATTACCTTTCGTGGGTAAGCCTCAACCCATTTACTGAACGCACAGATAACCACTAAAACATACTTAAGATTATTACATCTCTCTAGTTCAATGTAGTCCATTTGAAAGACTTCAAAAGGAAAAGTAGGTGTGCAAAATTACCAGGTGGTATAGGGGTACCCTTCCCTGGATTATGTATCATACAGACCATACAATGTTTCACCAAATGTGCAGCTGTTTTGGAGATGTTATCATTATGCCAAACAGGGGCTAACAATTTATAAATGCCTTTCGCACTAATATAGGCCGGACCATGGGATATAGTAACCACAGGAAGGACGTATGCATCCGGCAACATCCATTTCTACTCTCCAGATTTATCAATTCAGCATCCTTCCTCATTTAACTGTGTTGTACTCTTCTGCCATTTTGCTAGTTCCTCTATCGTGACTTCACTTTGTATCTCCTTTACACTTTCAACTGTATTTTCAAACATAGCAACTTCAGGAACCCACCTAGCTGGACCTGCAACAAACATCCTATTCATTTTACTTCTAGCCGTTTCCTTCTTCACCTGATCTGCAAATGCATTCCCTCTACCCACATCATCGGTAACCTTCCTATGGGCGCTGCTCTTAACTATTGCCAATCTCTTGGGGAGCGTTAAAGCAGACAAAAGCCGCAATGTAAGGTGCCCATGTTGGATCTTGGTCCCTTGGGAGGTAAGAAATTCTCTCTCTGCCCACAGTCGCCCAAAACTATGCGTGACCCCGAATGCGTACTGGCTGTCAGTATAAATATTGACAACCAGTCCTTCACTCAATTCACAAGCTTGAATAAGGGCAGCAAGCTCAGTGGCTTGGGTCGACTGATAGGAGACCCGTGATGTCTCTACCACCATCCGCAATGTAGTGATAGCATAAGCTGCAGTGGTAGTGCCGTCTGGTAATTTAAAACAAGAGCCATCGACATATTGATCCCCTAGAGGGTCAGATAAGGTAACATCAGTCAGGTCTACTCGTCCTTTTGTCTCTCCTTCCGTCCGGAAAATGCAGTCATGTTTGTCGACTGCATCATTCTCAGAAGGAAGGGGTAGTAACGTGGCTGGGTTCAGAGTGGCACATCTTTTGATCGTAATATGTTTAGCAAACAATGTCAATTCATATCCAGTAAGACGTGCAGTGGTGAGGTGCTGTGTCTTCGTCTTGTTAAAACGTGGATCCACAGCATGGGGTATCATGACTGTGAGGTCAGTATCGAGTACAAGTCCAGACGATTGCCTGATTGAAATGGCCACAGCCATGACTGCTCTCAGACAACTCGGAAGGGCCCTAGCAACAGGGTCAAGCACAGTAGAAAAATAAGCTCAAAGCCTCTGTTTATCCCCAAATTTCTGTGTTAGGACAGAAAGTGCGCTGCCAGCCATCTCATGGACATAGAGCACAAACAGTTTTTTATAATTAGGTGTGCCAAGCACTGGAGCAGAACAAAGCACAGTTTTTATTTGCTCAAAAGACTGCTGACATTCTGGCGTCCAAGGCAAAGGCTCATGCACTTTTTTCATTGGTAATGCAAGCAAAGGTTTGATTAGTAAAGAATAATTTGTGATCCACTGACGACAGTAGGAAGTAATCCCTATAAAAGCACGTACATCTTTTTGAGTTTGTGGAATGGGCATTTTATTAATGGTACTGATGCGCTCAGGGTTCAACCTCCTACCCTCCTTCGACAGTAGGTGACCTAAATAGGTAACCTCCTGTCGACAATACTGAAATTTCAAAAGAGATACTTTATGGCCATGATGTGCCAAATGCAACAACAATTTCACTGTACTGTCCGTACAACCTTGTTCCGTATCAGAAGCAATTAACAGGTCATCGACATACTGCACCAATACATTACCTGGGGAAAGCGATAATGAATCCAACTGACTTTTTAAAGCCTGACTATAAATACTAGGACTTTTTGTATAGCCTTGAGAAGCACGACAGAATATAAAACTTCTGCCGGCAAGTGTAAATCCAAACAAATACCAACTGTCCGGGTGGATGGGAATACTGAAGAATGCGTTTTTCAAATCAATAACAGAAAAGAACTTAGCAGTAGAAGGGATCATCGTTAAAAGCGTAGTGATATGAGGAACCACAGAAAACTGTGGAACTACAATTTTCTTAACCTCTCACAAATCAATCACAAAGCGATAAACATCATCAATAACATCAGAACCCGAGCGTGTCCTCTTAAGGACTGGAAGAATAGGACAGCTACAAATATTGGCGGACGTTTCTTCAACTACTCCCTTCAGTATCAAATCCTGAATAATTTGAAGAAGAACCTGTTCCCCTGCTGGTGGTATTTTATATTGAGGAATACGGGGCAGAATGGCATTATCTTTAACCTGTATGGAAACTGGTGGTACATGCAACAGACCCACGTCTGTATCACCTTTGGCCCATAGTGTGGGGGGTACCTGAGCAAACTCATCGGGAAGGGGCGCATCCTGAGACAAACACTGTCTATTACTCACATTTGGACCCATAGTAATATAAACACCATCAGGAGAACAATAAATGGTAGCATACAACTTCTCCAACAAGTCCAAACCCATCAAATTTTCACCACAATTAGATGTTAGCAAAAATGGAGACTCCACAGTAAAAGGACCAACAGTAAGTGCAAGAGGGCATGAAATGGGGCTGACGACCGGTACAACAGAAAAACCCACCGAAACATTATTCTGGCCAGACAGGGCCAACCCAGGGACCATATGTCGAGAAACAGAACTTTTTGTCGCACCTGTATCCACCAAAAATTCCTTAGTCGAACCCTGCAAATCTGCTGTAACATAAAGCCCACGCTGATCTACAGGTATCTGGACTGGTCCCTCACCCTGTTCTTGGCTGCCCTAGCTATAAGACATGACTGTCACATCATCAATGTCATATTCATCATGATAATACTGTCCATCTCTGGGGTCATTGAAGTAATTATTGTCAGAGCGGCTGGCAGGAGCCGCAGCATTCTGATTTCTGTCTGTCCCACGGCCTCTACCACCTGAACCACGTCCTCTTGAGGATGAAACCTTCTGTAAAAGCATGGGGCACTGGCTACGCCAATGTCCTTCCTCCTTACAATAGGCACACTGATTCTGTCCCAAAGATGTTGTTGACGGCTGCCTAGTACGTCGGAGTTGTCGAGAAGGACCTCCCCATCCCCTGTTATTTCCCCGAAATGCCTGTTGCAACAACACCTTTGTCTTTAAATCCTTGTGTATTTTATTCGTTTTATCCTTCTCCTCCTGATCTCGATGCTCATAATATTGAGCCATATTCAGGATAACAGAGGGAGAAGACGTAGACCAAGTACTTTCAGATGCCTGCAAATGAGTAATTATTTCAGGAAAAAGATTAGTAACAAACCTGTCAACAAACAAACAAAATTCCTCCCTCGGTGGACATATCCTGTCCACTGTAATCCAAAAACGTATCTTCAAACCTAGTGAAAAAATCAGATACACTCTCATCCTTCTTCTGTCGACAAGCTGTCAATCTATCCCAACTTACATTCTTTGGTGGTATAAGTGTATGCATATATGTAATAATGCGGCCACGCAAGGCAAGTATCTCCGCACATGGCTTATCTCCTGGCTTCCTTTTCTGATCCCATCCCTTAATCTACATCCCATGTACCACCCAACTCAGCAACATAATCTTGAGTATGCACCTGCCACCAAATATCGACCGGAACAAGAAGACCAAAGTACATTTCAATATCAGCAAGAGTCATCACAGTAGAAGAGGCAGTTTCCGTCAATTCCTTATAGTAAGCTGTGGGATTTTTCCTAGGGTCGGGCAACGTTGCCTTAAGGGCTAAAACCTCACTTCTTTTCCATGAAGTATAAACCCATTGCTCCTGAAAAAGGGCAGCTACGGCTGGTCTAGTGACGTTACCACGCTGGTCCGTTAACTCAGGTATTTCTGGATGGTAAATTGGGTGAACTTCAGGCATAGGGAACTGAGTTATTTGAGGAGGGCTCTTATCATACAGCCGACCTCAATAAGAAACTATGGCAGTAACATTACCAAATACCTGTCCTGGTTCCAAATCAGTAACATAAACACGGTCTCTGAAGTCAAATAATATTTGGGGATATTTGACCCGATGTGTGTATGCCAAAGATCAATCAATGTAGCAGACATGTGTTGAAGAGCATGCTGTATTAAAAAAGGGCTCAGAATCACGTATAACTTGCCAAATGTCCTCCACACTATAAACTGCATTACGAGCCCCCCCCGCATGGCCTGACTCGCTATTGTCCTCTTCTCTTTCTCCCCTATATCAGAGCGTGTCAATGAACCTATTCGTTCCCTAAATCTCACCAAATCCCTGTCTTCAAACCCATGTACAGGGGTATCAACATCCAATAGCATCGGAGGAAGCATAACAGCAGAAGGAGAGATAGCAGGAGTAGTAGGTACAACTGAAGTCACTGATTGCACCGGAGAAGAGAGAACAGAGGAAACAAGAGTAGGGGCAGTGGACTTGACAGAGGTCACAGTCGTCAAAGAGGGCGAGGGGAGAGAAAGAGTAGGGGGTGCGGTAACCGGAGCAGTAGGGATAACAGTCGTAGATACAGGCGCAGCTACAGCAGACGAGATAGGCTGTTGTGTCTGTAAAGGAACAACGGGGTATATCCTCTCCGGGGCATAAGGAGGCGGGGGTCGAGTATCTAACAACTCCTCTACAAAAGTATCATCGTCCTCCTTGGCCACATAGGGCTTATCGATATGCAACCGAAATCTCCTATCCTGACATTCTATTCCTGTCTCCTGCTTTTCTCTATCATACGCCACAACTTTCTGTGTAAGAGTCCACATCCTTCCTTTCCGTGCATCTTTCTCCATTTCTAACCGTCTTTGCTTAGCCTCCTTCTGCCAAGTTCGAAGAGAATCAAACATCGACTGTCTACTTCATCTCTTAAATAACTGTTCCTGTATGAAACCAATTTTCTGTTCATCAAAGGAGCCTGTCAAAGGCCACTGCAACTCGGCATGTCCCTCGTATATTTGTGCCATAATGTACTAAACATAATAGGGCCAAGACCATGTTTCACGTACATATCAAAATTAGGGCTGCCCTCAGGAGGCGCAGGCTGAGCTTCTTCCAACCAAGCATCTGCAGAACAACAACGACAACACAAACTCCAAAACCTACTTAGGCCAGGCATTGTAAAGGAAAAACAAAATCGTTATTGTTACCTGGCAAAATGTTTGCAAACACTTTTTATCGAAACAGTCAGTAGACCGTACCAAACTCAAACGGTACCATATCCACAAAGAACCAAAACAAACTCACCTGATATCAGTTGTAGGAATGAACCAATTCTCCACTGCCGACTCCTCGGGCCAAAAAGTCAGAACAAGGTTTTCGCCATTCAGGACTCCAGTCGGGATGACCACTGGGCGAGGCACCCTCCAGCGGGACAGAAGGGGCAACTGCGAGTAACAGAAACTCTTCGTGCAGGGATCCCTGAACCGTCAATCCGACCCGATGATGTCCTCGTCCTCCCCTCCTGTCTGTGGCAAGGGGATGGATCAATCACCCGAAGGAGTCCCTGTTCGGGTGCCAACTGAAGGAAGTGACCCGCTTGGGGCCAGCCGGGTCCCTCCGGACCACCTCTCAGCCTTCCATACCAAATGAAGGGTCAGAGGAACAGTGGAGAATATACCAATAATTATTTTATTCAGGTACACTCAGAGCGAAGCCCCGTCTGCACAGTCTCGAAGAGTGGTACAGAGGGAACTGAAGTCAGCAAGCATAAAGATACATTATGTACATTTCATAAACGGGCAAAGACACGCCCACAGTGGAATTTTCCAAGCAGATGCAGCTGGACAGTGAAATACAAAAAAATAAGTTTCTGTTCTCATATCTCACATCACCCAGTACAGCCCAAGGTCGTTTCACCCTGCACCACCACCAGACAAGTGGGAGAAGGCCTCTATCTAGCAAGAAAGGTATGCACTAATATGAACGGTCTATTCATTAGTGAGGCAAAGCTTCAACGTTTTCAGAAACAAAACTTAACAGAGGCTTTTTCTCTGAAATGGCAAAGAGCTAGTTTCACTCATGTATTCAAAATGGCGTCTGAACAGAAAATGGTGTAGCGAATGCTAACTTACATAGGGCACTAAATAAGCAATTGACAGTCTATTCTAACAGCTGGGGCAGATAAGCGTGTCCTTGCATGGTGCATGTTCCAATTCCAGCCTGGGCCAACTGCCCATGTGGTTGAAGGCTCCATAGTTGATGTCCGTCAGGCAGCTGCTATGTTCTGGGTGCAAGGGGGGGATCACCGCAGGAGCTTCACTGGTGAGCCTGGGCTAAGGCGGTGGTGTCACTGGAAGGCCGTGCGATATACAGGAAAACAATAGTGGTCGAGGAGCGGTTCTGTAGCGGATGAGGCAGCTACTGCAGGTTGTCGGGTGCTGGTGCAGCAGCAAACAGGACAGCCGCGTAGCAGCAGGAGAGAAGCCACAGAGACAGGAGTGGAAGCACGGGTCCAACATCAGGCCCAATGTAGTGTCTCTCTTAAAGTGGACACGGCAGCAATAATACACGATAGTACCACGTAGTATTTGTGCCTGGCCCCCCTAAGCGGACAGGCTATTTATTTATTCAAATACATCACACGCTGGGCCAAACCATCGCCTAGATTCTGACATGAGGGGGTGTCTATACCCTCCCCACGTGACACTCTGAAGTGGGTCCCTCAAAACCCGAGATACTACAGACTTAACAGCCACAGCTGCATTCTCCCACAATAAGGCGGTGATATAGTACCACCTCCCATGTCGTTGCGAGGTTTTATTTGGATCCCAGCTGTGCAGAGTGTTCACAACTTACCTGGAAACCCCTTCTGTTCAAGGTTTCCAGCTCACTGTGTGAATGTACCTATTCATTGTGTGCTTCTTCACTGGGTGGCCGTGAGATGAGGCATTAAAATGTGTGTCACATGGCAGCACCATGTTAGTTGGTAGACCTGCTCATCCTCCACTTGCAAAGGACTGAGAAGCAGTCCGAGGGAAGTATTTTAAATAAATAAATAAGGGGGGCAGGATAAGAAAACCAAGCGACTGTGGGTGAAAAATATAGAGAGGAATAGAAAGAGTGAGAAAGTGGCCATGGAAACAGAAGCAAAGTGGGCGTATGGGGAGAGTGAGAATTAACAAAATAGTGAGAGCCATCAGAAGCCGAAATGGAATGAGGTTGGACGAGGGAACATAGCTCATGAAACAAAGAACATTTAATGGACTGAGATTTATACGGAAATGCAAGAATGTAGAAAATAAAAAAACTAATAGGAATTGGTGGATGGTAAAAAAAAGAAATACTTCATGAATATTTAAGCAATGCAGATATGAGGTAAGAAACGGTGAGTGAGATTTAAGGAAAGAGATGAACTTTTAATTTTGAATGAACACATTTAAGTTAATATGTCTTTGTATTATTATTTTCAAGCAATAACAAAATCATCTATTGCTTTAAGAGCTCCACTTTCCAGTATAGTTTACTGCTAATTAGAGAAGCTAGAAATATTAGGCATACCATTTCTTCATGTGACGTCTACCAGTGGCTATGACCTTTTCATGAAATGCCAATTGACTTGGCACATTAACATAACTGGTCTACATTAAATATACATTTCGTTGCAAAGGAACTATAATTTCCATCATGAAATTTCATTGACATATTTTTGTACGGGTCTTAACTGTAGCGCCCTCTTATGGTTACATCATAAGCATACGACAACATTTTTGAAGAAACGTCTAGCTTTGCTGCTCTCTCACAATGGTACTTCTGCACATTGGAAGTGATAATTTAGTTTGTAAAAGTAAAGAAGCATTTTCCCTGAAATGGAATAGAGTTCCCTTTGGTAGCAATTTAAAATTAATCTGAACTATAAGGGTTCGGCAATATAAGTGTTTGTGTTACACCTCTTAATGTGTTCATTTATAGATTTTTGGGGCACATGCATCAAGCAAAATACGGGTCGCAAGTTTGCGACCAGTATTGAGCTATTTGGGATGCATCAAGCCCAAAGCAAATCGCCAAATAGGGAATCGCAATTTATGCGATTAGCTATTTTGCGAATGCATTTAGGGAATCGCATTTCTGCTCTCTCCCTGTCACGCATGCAGCACAGCAAGTTGCCCTTTCTGATTTGTGTGGCTTCATAGTAAATCTGTCCCTGGGGGCAAATTTACTAAGGGCTTGCATTGGCCTTGCATCACACAAGGTGACGCAAGGCAATGCAAGTCCTAAAATGGGATTTATTAAGCCACCCAAAGCCACCTTGTACAGCTCCAAGTGGCTTAGTAAATCCAGTGTAACACAAGGCAGCACAAATCGCTTCTTTGCATTACTCTGCATTGAGAAGGCATTCCATGAATAGAGCATGGGCATTCACATGCATCCGCCCATGGATTTTGATGCAATCCCAGATTTACTATGGGGTCAGTAAACCTGGGATTGTGTCAAAATGGTTCACCTTCCTAAGTGCGGGCATAATGAGGAGAAATATCTTTATTTCTCCCCGTTATTTCCCCTGTCCACATGTGCTGCTTTCTGCAGCACATGTAGAAACAGGAAAATGACTCTAAGGATTGTGGGCCTCATTTATGGGTTTTTTGCTGCAGGGCAGCAAAGCAGGCCTTGCTGCTGTGCTGCCCTACGGCAAAAGAAAAGGGCAGGAATGCGCTGTATCCCTTAGATATGGCGCATTCCTGTCCTTTTCCCCTGCGCCAGCGCACAATGGGCTGCCGTGCGCCAGCGCAGGCACCTTTGCACCATGGTGCAAGGGTGCCTGCGTTTCGGGGATGATTATTTTTGTGATTGAAGGGAAACCTTCCTTCACAAAAAGAATAACAAGAGGCTTTTTCCTCTTTCAATGTGTGCTGCCGAATGCAGCACACATAGAAAGAGGGAAAATGAGGAGAAATAAAGATATTTCTCCTCGTTGTGCCTCCTAAGTTTTTGGCGCTGCCTCAGACTCACGATTTCTCGTAAATATGTGGCAGTGTCACCCCCAGCAACACCCATGGAATGCCCATTTCATGCAGTTTTCTGCACGAAAGGGGCACATATTAATAAGGCCATGAAAAGCCACATAACGTGGCTTTATGTGGACTTATAAATATTCCAGTGGCACATTGCACCACCAGAACGGCGGGGCAATAGTGCGGGTATGAGGCCCCTGTATTTGTGCAGGAAGGTATCTCTTCCTGCACAACAACAATCATGCCTGATACGCAGTCACGCTTGAACCATGGTGCAAGGGTGCCTGGGATGGTGCTAGACAGCACACTGTGTGACACAGCAGAGAGAGGGCAGAAGTGTGTCTTATCTTCAAGCTATTGTCAAGCAACACGATGCAGGAAATTATCTTGCTGCATTGTGTTGGGTGACTTCTTATTAAATCTGCCCCTACATTTCCACTGAATTCTGTAGGGAACCAATCCTTCTTCACAGAGGCTAAGCCAGTTTCACCACTATTGAGATCTCCTGTGCCTCCGAGCAAATTGAGACTATGCATGCTTCAGAAATCTGGAGTCTTATAAAAAGGCCCTGCCAGCTATTCATTTTAGATTGTTTCTACACTAGATTCCTACTTTGATCACTGACGGGTTTTAACCAAGGCATTGCAGTAGGGGAGGACCAAATTATGTAACAGACTTGACTAAGTTATGCAGCAAAAAAGGCAAATTGTGCTGCATAATTTGGCACATTTTGAAGTAGCATCTTTTTCCTCTATTTGTATTCGACATGTTAACATGTATAGGCAAAGGTTTCACCCAATTATTGTCAGTTTAACACCTAAATACAGCAATCAGCAACTGAACGGTGTACTGCTTCTGTGCTACAAAAGGCCTGCCACTGCACTTCATCATGAGTGGTAGCCTATTTGTAACATTTGGTCCATTTGAACTAGATTTTTTTTTTTAAATCTAAAAGAGATGCCGAAGATGATGGATTATATGGCAAGATCGGCAAATCCATATTTATATAGAAAATGCAGAATATAGAAAATGCAGAGTCTAATATTTCCACTGTCCCTAATTTTAAACCATCTGAAAGGCACCTAAAAATGTTGTAAGCGTCAACGGGATCAAGTGAGCTATGTTTTACTCATTCTCATTATTCATTACTCATTCCCATTATTTTGCAACATTTATGGACTAGGAATATTTCCAGTGTGACCTATTGTTAGTTTAGCAGAGTTTAATTCCATGATGGCAGAACAACCTGTTGATTCTTAGAATGGTCTTGATTGAAGCATTCTTGTTTATTTTTTTTTTACTTTATTGCTTGGGATAATTGACAATCTTTAGAGTTCGAAGCATTATTATAATACAGAGTAGAAAACAGCAAAATAGATAACTGTTCAAAAGTAAAAGCCCGCTGCCATATTTACCTCAAAGTGCTGGTGCATACAAGTTTGCAAAAACACAGATATCATTCATTGCACTTAATCGGTACTGCTCCATATCCTTAAAGTGTTGCTTAGATTCTGAAGTCTAACATAGTCAGCTCATTATTCCATGAACAAATTATAATTTCAAAGCATCACGTGTATGGTAACCCAGCAACTGACACAGTAAACTGGCTATGTAAGTACTGTACTTAAATAACCAGCATATTTGCAGCGGTGGCTCATCCGCTATAGTGGAGGAGCGTCGCGACGCCGACCCCTCCAGCTGCCTCAAAACAGCAGGAAAGTAAAAATAAAATGATAATAAACATGTTTTTTATCATTTTATTTTTCCTTTCCTGCTGTGTCTTTGGGGGTGTGGCCATGGGGAATGACAGGCTACAAGAGGACTGGTGGGCACTGTTGTCAGTGCACATGACGGTTTGGCCAGCCGACTCAGGCCGACCAAACCGTCATGCGCACTGAAGCTGTCTCCAAGCCGAGCTGTGTTGCCGGGTTGGAGAGAGCAGGCACAGGCTCCCAGTCTCACTGGGAGTGCAAATTCCGAGCACTCAGGCCTATCCTGACGCTGAGGAGAAGAGGAGCAGAAGAGCCCGACGTGGCCGGCTGCAGGTACGTTTTTTTATTTTGGCCCCTGACCCCTCCTCCCCCTGGCCCGCCACTCTTCCACAACATCAGCCGATAATGCATATTTGACTGCTAACTAACTCAGTAAAGAAACAGTGCAAATAAAGTGTTAACTTCCCTCGATATCAAAGGGAGATCATAAAATGCCTGTTGCTAACCTAATAGCTAACACTATAAAGTAACTGTGCAAATACAGTACTTATTTAACCAACATATTTGACCACTGACTAACTGAATATAGTGCTAACTTCACTGTATATCAAAAAGGAAATCTGAAAATCCCTGATATTAACCTTATAGCTAACACATTAAAGTGACGGTGTGAATACAGTACTTATATAACCAGCATAATTGATCACTAACTAACTCAATAAAGTGACAGAGTAGGTAAAGTGCTAGCTTCCCACTATATAAGAAATAATTTGGAAAGTGCATGTGCAGTGTTGATAAAGTGCAAAATAGCCCATCTCTCATAAGGGGTTTCTTCTACTGCGAGGACCCCCCCATATTTCCTTGTGTCGCTGTATTTTATTCACCTGAGCATAATTCCTTTGTGCTGAATTTCCTCATCTTGCTTAACCACTCCCCAAATGTAAGATTCACTTATGATTTCCAATAGCGCATAATGATAGACCGTGACACCAATGCAGAGATATATATATAAATTGTGCACATCTTTTCCCATACTGTGCTGGAATGGCCAGTCCTTACAAAGTCATACCGGATGAGGGTTTAACGATCTGTCCTAACCTAGGTGAGATATACTCAAAAATCTGTATCACCATCATCATAAATGTTAAATGTCAATAAAGGCATAAAAGACCTGTATACATACAAATTACATACACCATCCATTTCATAAAATGAGCAAAGACATAACAGATAAACTCCAATGATAAAAGGATAAAAAAAAATCTTAAATTACCCAACCAATCAAACATCTCAAATACTACAGTATAATTGTGGGGTGAATTCATCCCTGCCCAATTAACAGTGTATATTCCTAATGGTTAAGGATTCTCGGATGTAACTAATCGCAGCATAACAACCCTCTGGCGATTCAAGGTGCCATAGAAAAGTAAAACCCTTCTTATATAATTTAAAACCTAGTGGTAAGAAAAGAGGAAGTAAAAAAGGGTAGCTCACAGACTTATAAAGTGCACAAAAGAGCATAAAAGTGTGGTGTGCTTTGCCTTGAATTAGTGATACAAAAGGGGATGATGGACGGAACGTTTGAGCCAATCAAACACTCACCCCCAGTCAACTGATCTGGGTTTAATCCATCATCATTCTTTAGCTCACTCCACCACCCCAGTTCAGACATGGCCATATGCAAATCAGTCTGACCCTGTGCCTCATGGGAACAGTCCAGCCCGAACTGCCAAGCCATGTCTTCCCTGGACCGGAAACAAGCATCCTAGGACCAGTTTCTGGCATTTCAGCCGTCATCAGCCAGGCTTGATTGAATCCAGTGGCAAAGTGAGCAAGGGACCCACGTCTGGGCATACCCCCGCCAACTTAGGGCGACCAAGCGATACAAAGGGGATGATGGACGGAACGTTTGAGCCAATCAAACACTCACCCCCAGTCAACTGATCTGGGTTTAATCCATCATCATTCTTTAGCTCACTCCACCACCCCAGTTCAGACATGGCCATATGCAAATCAGTCTGACCCTGTGCCTCATGGGAACAGTCCAGCCCGAACTGCCAAGCCATGTCTTCCCTGGACCGGAAACAAGCATCCTAGGACCGGTTTCTGGCATTTCAGCCGTCATCAGCCAGGCTTGCTTGAATCCAGTGGCAAAGTGAGCAAGGGATCCACGTCTAGGCATACCCCGCCAACTTAGGGCGACCAAAGCGATACAAAAGGGGATGATGGATGGAACGTTTGAGCCAATCAAACACTCACCCCCAGTCCCCTTTTGTATCGCTTTGGTCGCCCTAAGTTGGCGGGGTATGCCCAGACGTGGGTCCCTTGCTCACTTTGCCACTGGATTCAAGCAAGCCTGGCTGATGACGGCTGAAATGCCAGAAACTGGTCCTAGGATGCTTGTTTCCGGTCCAGGGAAGACATGGCTTGGCAGTTCGGGCTGGACTGTTCCCATGAGGCACAGGGTCAGACTGATTTGCATATGGCCATGTCTGAACTGGGGTGGTGGAGTGAGCTAAATAATGATGATGGATTAAACCCAGATCAGTTGACTGAGGGTGAGTGTTTGATTGGCTCAAACGTTCCGTCCATCATCCCCTTTGTATCGCTTGGTCGCCCTAAGTTGGCGGGGGTATGCCCAGACGTGGGTCCCTTGCTCACTTTGCCACTGGATTCAAGCAAGCCTGGCTGATGACGGCTGAAATGCCAGAAACTGGTCCTAGGATGCTTGTTTCCGGTCCAGGGAAGACATGGCTTGGCAGTTCGGGCTGGACTGTTCCCATGAGGCACAGGGTCAGACTGATTTGCATATGGCCATGTCTGAACTGGGGTGGTGGAGTGAGCTAAAGAATGATGATGGATTAAACCCAGATCAGTTGACTGGGGTGAGTGTTTGATTGGCTCAAACGTTCCGTCCATCATCCCCTTTTGTATCGCTTTGGTCGCCCTAAGTTGGCGGGGGGTATGCCCAGACGTGGGTCCCTTGCTCACTTTGCCACTGGATTCAAGCAAGCCTGGCTGATGACGGCTGAAATGCCAGAAACTGGTCCTAGGATGCTTGTTTCCGGTCCAGGGAAGACATGGCTTGGCAGTTCGGGCTGGACTGTTCCCATGAGGCACAGGGTCAGACTGATTTGCATATGGCCATGTCTGAACTGGGGTGGTGGAGTGAGCTAAAGAATGATGATGGATTAAACCCAGATCAGTTGACTGGGGGTGAGTGTTTGATTGGCTCAAACGTTCCGTCCATCATCCCCTTTTGTATCGCTTTGGTCGCCCTAAGTTGGCGGGGGGTATGCCCAGACGTGGGTCCCTTGCTCACTTTGCCACTGGATTCAAGCAAGCCTGGCTGATGACGGCTGAAATGCCAGAAACTGGTCCTAGGATGCTTGTTTCCGGTCCAGGGAAGACATGGCTTGGCAGTTCGGGCTGGACTGTTCCCATGAGGCACAGGGTCAGACTGATTTGCATATGGCCATGTCTGAACTGGGGTGGTGGAGTGAGCTAAAGAATGATGATGGATTAAACCCAGATCAGTTGACTGGGGGTGAGTGTTTGATTGGCTCAAACGTTCCGTCCATCATCCCCTTTTGTATCGCTTTGGTCGCCCTAAGTTGGCGGGGGTATGCCCAGACGTGGGTCCCTTGCTCACTTTGCCACTGGATTCAAGCAAGCCTGGCTGATGACGGCTGAAATGCCAGAAACTGGTCCTAGGATGCTTGTTTCCGGTCCAGGGAAGACATGGCTTGGCAGTTCGGGCTGGACTGTTCCCATGAGGCACAGGGTCAGACTGATTTGCATATGGCCATGTCTGAACTGGGGTGGTGGAGTGAGCTAAAGAATGATGATGGATTAAACCCAGATCAGTTGACTGGGGGTGAGTGTTTGATTGGCTCAAACGTTCCGTCCATCATCCCCTTTTGTATCGCTTTGGTCGCCCTAAGTTGGCGGGGGGTATGCCCAGACGTGGGTCCCTTGCTCACTTTGCCACTGGATTCAAGCAAGCCTGGCTGATGACGGCTGAAATGCCAGAAACTGGTCCTAGGATGCTTGTTTCCGGTCCAGGGAAGACATGGCTTGGCAGTTCGGGCTGGACTGTTCCCATGAGGCACAGGGTCAGACTGATTTGCATATGGCCATGTCTGAACTGGGGTGGTGGAGTGAGCTAAAGAATGATGATGGATTAAACCCAGATCAGTTGACTGGGGGTGAGTGTTTGATTGGCTCAAACGTTCCGTCCATCATCCCCTTTTGTATCGCTTTGGTCGCCCTAAGTTGGCGGGGGGTATGCCCAGACGTGGGTCCCTTGCTCACTTTGCCACTGGATTCAAGCAAGCCTGGCTGATGACGGCTGAAATGCCAGAAACTGGTCCTAGGATGCTTGTTTCCGGTCCAGGGAAGACATGGCTTGGCAGTTCGGGCTGGACTGTTCCCATGAGGCACAGGGTCAGACTGATTTGCATATGGCCATGTCTGAACTGGGGTGGTGGAGTGAGCTAAAGAATGATGATGGATTAAACCCAGATCAGTTGACTGGGGGTGAGTGTTTGATTGGCTCAAACGTTCCGTCCATCATCCCCTTTTGTATCGCTTTGGTCGCCCTAAGTTGGCGGGGGTATGCCCAGACGTGGGTCCCTTGCTCACTTTGCCACTGGATTCAAGCAAGCCTGGCTGATGACGGCTGAAATGCCAGAAACTGGTCCTAGGATGCTTGTTTCCGGTCCAGGGAAGACATGGCTTGGCAGTTCGGGCTGGACTGTTCCCATGAGGCACAGGGTCAGACTGATTTGCATATGGCCATGTCTGAACTGGGGTGGTGGAGTGAGCTAAAGAATGATGATGGATTAAACCCAGATCAGTTGACTGGGGGTGAGTGTTTGATTGGCTCAAACGTTCCGTCCATCATCCCCTTTTGTATCGCTTTGGTCGCCCTAAGTTGGCGGGGGGTATGCCCAGACGTGGGTCCCTTGCTCACTTTGCCACTGGATTCAAGCAAGCCTGGCTGATGACGGCTGAAATGCCAGAAACTGGTCCTAGGATGCTTGTTTCCGGTCCAGGGAAGACATGGCTTGGCAGTTCGGGCTGGACTGTTCCCATGAGGCACAGGGTCAGACTGATTTGCATATGGCCATGTCTGAACTGGGGTGGTGGAGTGAGCTAAAGAATGATGATGGATTAAACCCAGATCAGTTGACTGGGGGTGAGTGTTTGATTGGCTCAAACGTTCCGTCCATCATCCCCTTTTGTATCGCTTTGGTCGCCCTAAGTTGGCGGGGGGTATGCCCAGACGTGGGTCCCTTGCTCACTTTGCCACTGGATTCAAGCAAGCCTGGCAAATTGCGAGTCGCAATTAAGGAATGGCTTCCCATTCATTCCTATGGCCCTACAGGCCCATAGGAATGAATGGGAATTGCATGTGCAATTTGCGAGTACCCATTAGGTACTCGCAAATTGCACATGCAATTTCAAGGGTGCAAGGGGGCCTAAAGGACACCCTGTTGCACCACTGAAATTGTAATGTGCACCCATGTTGCGCACACACATGCCCCAAGGGCATGTGTGTGTGTAACATGTAATTTTGAAAAATGCACTTTAGTGCATTTTTTAAAGTTTTTGCAAATTACTGACCATTTTTTTTTCCCGGTAATTTGCGACCCCTAATAGCGAAATTGCTATTATAAATTGCTTCTAGCATTGCATTTAAGGAATCGCAATTTGCGATTCCTTAAATGCAATCGCAATTTGCGATTTTTGCATTTGGGATGATGCATCCCAAATGCAAAAATACCGGTCGCAAAGGGGCAGATTCTGAGAATTTGCCCCTTTGCGACCGGTTTTTAGTTTGATGCATGGGGCCCTAAGTATGAGGAGGAGAACGGCACCATTATTTTCAACTAAGAGAGACCTCATGTCTGCCCAGTTGGCCACTCTTTCATCTTTCCAAAAAATGTGATGCACCAATAGCTCTAGCCACTGAGTCCAGTCCTTTGGGTTGTCCTCTTATTGAGAGGCTTTTCAAAAATTGCCACCAACAAAATGCCCAACCGGATATTATTTTGTTATTTTTTATAGGCCATACTGTATACTCTATTCTAGTATCCGAATTGTAGATAGTGATGTGTGTGGTGTATGTATTATTAATTATGTATTTTCAATCTTGCTAATAAAAAACAAAATAGGGGAGGCATATGGCATCTAAAAAATGTGAAATGTTTTTTCCAGGCGTACCGACCACCAGTGCCGGGGCCAGTGGTGAGGGCCATGCCACTCCAGAGGGAGCAGATGCGGCAGCTGCAGGGGGTGAGCCAGCAGCAGTGGCGGGCGGTGGTAAGTCATATTCCTTACTTATTGAGAATGATGAATACACTTGCTGCAAGGGTGTACACACTCAGTAGTACGTTGTATCTCTGCTGAGACCAAGTTGTTGTGAACACTGAACAGTTGAAGAAGACACCCTTTACTTAACATTAGCATTAGCGGCGGGGGTTGAGTAACTAATGGCCTATTCGATTCTATCTTCAACTCAGCAGAGAAAATTTTATGACGAAGACAAAGAGTCAGACCACATGTAATATATGACTGGCAGAGAAGGACGCGTGGGTGAAGGAAGGGGCCTCGGGATGCATATATGTGGCTGATGATAGGATGCCTGGGTAGTTGAAGGATGGGTGAAAGGTGAAAGAAAAGAAAGCAGAAAGGATGCCTGCCTGGGTGGGTGAAACTGTATGGTGAAAGTAATCCTCCGGAGGGTTTGAGGGGTCAAACTGAAAGGCAAGCAAGGACGCATGGGTGGTGGTTGGTTAGCTATATCTATGACAAATGTATGTTGTCGGTGAAAGGTTTATGATAGCCATGTTTGGATGGATGGATGCCTGGATGGTATCATAGTAGGTGAGAAGAAGAGTCAGACTGGATGAAGAGAATGTAAAAGAAAATTGAACTGTGCCAGAGTACCAAAGCCAAGGGTGAAGAATAAAATAATGCTAGAAGAGCAATGCAATGATACATGAAAAAAAAGCCTCGGGAAGAACAAGGACTGTTTTTTTGCAAGCTTTTTGAATCTGATTCAAAGGTTTGAAGTTGTATTTCAGAATGGAATACTCCCTTGACTCATAGTAGTTTGCAAGCACAACATATATATTGTTGTGCATGACTATTATGTACCCTACCCTCCCATCATCAATCGCCTCCCTCCGACTCCGAGGCCCACTTCCGCTCCAGTCCCTACCCATGACATTTTGACTGTGTCAGCCATGGGTGGCCTATCGGCTGCATGGTAACTACTTACAAATCAGTATGTCATCATCATCATCACGTGAGTGGCGTGATGTCAGCCCGTATATCACCATCATTCATAAGCATGTCATGTTGTACCTTATTGCAGGGTGAAAGTGAAATTGAGCATTTGCCATTGATTTAACAGAGTATGGCCGTAATAGAAAATAGATAATTGTGTAGTACAGCTGCCCCACCTGCAGACAGTAGTAAAGTAACGTGAGTCTGCGACATGAGTATGTCTGTCTAGGGCACAAGCTGACTGAGCTGGCATGCCTACAAGATTAATTGTGCTAAACAAGAGAGAGAAGAAGAACACTTGTCTACTCCATAGTGCCTAGTGCCTGCAAGTCTAATCATCACATCCAAATCTTAGGAGCTGAGGAAGTGAGGAGGATATCACAACTGCTAGTGCTACTGTGCCACTATAATTTTTATGTGTGTAATTTTGTGTTACTGTTTTGCTAAGAGTATTGGTTACAATTGTCTTTTTTCTTTCTTGATATAGCTACTCCTTCCCAACCCAACAGGCAGGAGTTAGCAGCCAGGGCCCAGCAAAGGAAGCTGTAGGCCATCAGGCAAGAATATCGCCGGCTGGTTGTCCTGGAAGAGGAGGCGTAGGAGGCGGCAGCTGTAGCTTACTCCAAGGCCCTGGGCCCCAGCCAGGCCCCCCATGTGCCTCCGGTGGTACGGCGCCATGCTCTGGCAGCTGCCCTCCACCCATCACATTCATCATCATCCACTGCTGCCCATCCCTGTTGTTCCTGCAGGAACTTTCGGCGCCGCATGCTCCTCCGGATGGCGCGCCTAAAGGCAAGGCTGTAGGAGGTCCTGGAACGCACTAGCCGGCACCCCCACCGCTAGACCTCAGTCTTCACCCTTGTCCCTTTTTTAGTCTGTTTTTGGTGGGTGGGATGTTGGGAGTTGGGGAAAGTTGAATTTTCTTGAATTTCTTGACTTGGATAATCATGGACATTTACTTAATTTACTGGACATTGGTTGGGGTTAGGGAGAGGGGTGGGTCAGGTGTTGTAGGTTTCTTCTTCTAGTTTATATTTGTTAGGGTAATAAATTATTTATAGTTTTACAATACATATGATGTAAATCTTTTCTGGAGGGGTTACTCTTCTACGTCGCCTTGTTTGTTACCTCTTTTTGCTGCAGGGCCGCAGCCAGTTTTTGAAATCTGCCAATAGTGTAACACACCAACAGATAGATGCAGTACCCTCACTTGTCCTACTACTTTCAGTCTCTCCTCCTAGTCTATGCATTCTGCAACTAAAACCCCTTTGTAGTATGTACTGGGAAGGATGTGGGTGTGTGAATTAATACATTTCATAGTATATAGATTATTGCCTCCCCCACACTTCTTCTCTTAACTGTGATTGATGATTAGGCGAAGCGATGGCTGCATGGTGATGGTTTGGTTTCCCTAGGTGCCATGGTGGGCGGTGGTAGCAGTAATAGACAGTTGCATTTGCAAAAAAAGAAAATGAGACAGTCAGTCACCTGAGGAAGACTAGGGAATGCGTAGTAGAAGTCCAGTACACAAGAAGAAGACTGCCAAACAAGAAACCATGATGATGAATGATAAGCAATGCTAAAGCAAAATAAAACATAATGGTGGCAGGGATAGCCTAGTACAAGTTACAAACTGAAGTTGACTCAACCTATGAAGTGGACAAGCATAACCTTTGGTGCTGGAAGGATGATAAATCGATGCAGGCAATTAATAATTATGATGGGTTAGTTATGTTTATCTGGGAAAAAAATTGAATAGCGAATACTGAGCATGGGTGGGCAATCTAATCTATATGTTGCCAGCGTGGCGATATATATATATAACTTAGAGCAGAAGAAGATCCTCGCCCTGCCTTGAGTTAGTGTTGCTTTCACCACATCCGCCCCAGCAAGTGTTTTGATCAATTATTGGTGTAAATTTAATTTAGTCACACCTCAATATTATAAATCACACAGCCCGGGGAAGAGGGTTAGGGTTTGATGAATGGTTGGGAAGGGGTATTTGAGGGAAAGGTTTGAAAAAGACAAACACTACAACATGGACAACACACAATCTTGGCAGACGACCATCATAAATCTGTTAAGGGAGAAAAGGAAATGCATGCATGATGATGACTTGATGATGATGAGTAGTACTAGACTAGTAGTACAGGGCAGCAGTATATTATTAATTATTATCATGCAATTGCCTTGCCTGTCTGCCCCCAGAGAGAGTCGAGAGACCCAAATTACATACATTTTATATTCTGTTGTACCGGGCTTCCTTTTAAAACTAGCCAAGAAAATTAAAAAATAGCTGTAGGGGTCAAATATATAAGCAAACATAATAAACAACAACACACAGTCGTAATGATTCAAGAGAAAAAATGAATCAAATGAAAATAAAAGATGATACTATATGTCATGGTCAAATTGGGAGTTGCATCTCGGCATTGCTCTTGGTCCTTCCTTCCATGTACGCTATGTCCGTCAATCTTGGGTGCCACTGCCTGCCTGGCGGATGCAGATTGGTAAGGTAAGTGTGAGTTGTTTTTCCCAGTATAGCACAGGGTAAAGGCCGGCCTGTAAGTGTAGATGGAAAAACAAAAGGGATATTGAAAAATCAAGGAGAAAAGTAAAATGCATAAATTAAGGAGGAGTGCAACAAGAACACTTTGAGAGGCGGCATAGCTAAATCATGTCTACTCTGTTTCCAGCATTAACCTACAACAACAACAAGACAGAGCAGGCCCGCAGCGCCCACCCAACCTCCACTGAGCTTAGATTTTGAGCCAGACAGCACTGAGCACACATACACAGCAACATAGCATTTTCCAAATTAAGTAACTAAATCAATGCATCGCTGTCAGTCATACCACTACACTCACCTCCACCACTACACAGACATGTAGGTCTGGTGTGGTTGTTGTTGACTTGTTTACCTTTTTAGGCCACTTCATGAAACGCCCCGAGTTATTCCATCAATCATCTCTGATCCTACCAACTGACTACGAGTATGGTATGGTCATCATGGTGTCCAACTCTGTAGTGTCCCGAGTGAGTCCAGAATCAAAAATGCAATGGATCGGCCTGCAGTAGTACAATTTTGTTATTAAACAACAAGAAGGGACACATTGACTTGAGGCACTTTTTTGTTTGTAGATTAAATACTAGTAGACATCATGCACAACAACAACACAACACCAATCACTCAGAGTCAGCGTCCAATGCATGCCATCATTTACCTGTTCTTCCGGGGCAGTCCGACTCGGCTTTGGAAAAGAGGATAGCTATAGTCAGGTTCTTTGGAGGGACTCGATGAGGCAGGCACACATTTCTTGTACTAGTATTCTGCATCCAAGGTCTGGCTTGAGGGAAATGGATTTAGGACTCAGGAGTGGACTGGAGCAGGACTCGGAGGAGTGGACTTACTTCTTCACTGACTGCACACAATTTCAACTCCAATCCGGCAATAAAAGAGTAAGATGGTGGTGATGGATTTGTTGTGATTCAAACCAGAAAGACAGAGACACACACAAATAATAAAAGTAAATAAGCAAGAAAGAAAGTAACAAGTCGAAAGCCTAGTTGTTGTCAGGGAAGTAGAGCTCGTCCTCAAACTCTGGTGGTTCACCGAGAGGTAGGTCATCTAACACACTACTTCCATGAACTAAGTCACCGTCATCATCTTCCTGCTGTGCTACTTCAGGCATGGTGTAATCCGGATGTATAAAGTGCTGATTCATTTTGATCATGGTTAACCTCTCCACGTTTTGGGGCGAGAGACTGGTCCTTCTCACTGTCAGAACGGCACCAGCAGCACTGTAAACACGCTCAGAAGAGACACTTGTGACAGGGCAAGCCAAATAGTTTCTCGCCAGCCTGCTGAGCACTGGCCATTGGTGCCTTTTCCCATACCAATACAGCAATGGGTTTTGATCAATGAAGACCTCTGTTGGGTCATCCAGATAGGCCTGGACCATCTGCTCAATCCTCAGGGGTGCTCCCCTTTGCACAGCCTCTTTTGCCTTTGCCTCAACAGTGGACCTAACAAGCCCTTGCTGTAGAAACCATTCCTATGCCGATTTTGGTGGGGCTGATGCTCCTGTTCTTGTTGATATATATACAAATCCTCTGCACACGTTCAAAAGTACATACATAAAGTTACATAAAATATCACAATGATGCTTGTCTTTATATTTTCAGATGTCTTTAATTCAAGATCTTTAAGCCTTCTTAGCCAACACGTGTTTCGTCGCTGTTACAGGGGATTACCCCGCAACTTCTTCAGGGCTGAGGTCAGTTTCAAGTAATCTCTTAATTCCGGTGATAATTTCAACCCGGAAGGGGTTCCTATAAGTTCTGCTCCTCGAGAGGTAGACCAATTAGTCTTGTGTCCGGAAAGCTAAAATTGTGAAAAAAAAGTGAGACTGCTGATTTACATGGCGAACATGCCACGGCCTAGAGATCTGAAGGGTTCTATCTAATACTGCCGGATGGGGAAGCTCTTCTAAAAGAAACTCCCTTACATTTGGAAGCAATTTTAATTGGTCTACCTCTCCAGGAGCAGAACTTATAGGAACCCCTTCCGGGTTGGAATTATCACCGGAATTAAGAGACTACTTGAAACTGACCTCAGCCCTGAAGAAGTCGCGGGGTAATCCCCTGTAACAGCGATGAAACACGTGTTGGCTAAGAAGGCTTAAAGATCTTGAATTAAAGACATCTGAAAATATAAAGACGAGCATCATTGTGATATTTTATGTAACTTTATGTATGTACTTTTGAACGTGTGCAGAGGATTTGTATATATAGCATAGTGGTCTGCTGGCCACACACGTGGGGACATGGTGATTTTTCCCTACCTTATGCACCGTGCCAGATTACCTGCCATTACTGATTTGTACTTGTGATAGACCTTAGAGCGCCAATTTTGCCTATTGCTGACCACCAACTGTATAACTTGTTGTTGTTGATGTTGTTCTTGGTGTTGTTGGTGGTTTTGACTGCTGTGAGCCAACCGCACTGCCCTCAGGCTCTGAAGTTGAACTTGACGCCGGCTGCACTGCAGTACTTGTTGTGGCCTGGAATAGCAGGCCTCTAATTCGCAGCCGTTCTTGTTCTAAGCGACTGGCTTCCGCAGCTATCCAAGTTTTGTACTTGGCAACATCCCCTTCTAAAAAAGGAATCGATGTGTTCAGTACTTGTTTGTACCGTGGATCCAGAATTGTGGCAGAAATGTAATGGTTGGATGACACAATGCCTCTTTGCACCCTTGTATTTTTCAGATAAGTGAAGGGTTAAGCTCTCCACCAACTCATATGCTTCTTTTTTTTCTTCCGCACCTGGGTACATTGCAGACACCCCCTTCAGCTGTTCCTGTAGCATGTGCAACAATGGGATAGCTTGGCCCATAGTACAGTCCTCCTTGCTGACTTCACGTGTGAAGAGCTCAAAAGGAAGTAGCATCTCTGTCAGGCATTTAACTAGGCCCTATTGGACCATCTCAATGGTCATGCCTTTCACAGTAGCATCCCCTCTTTGCATGACATATTCATTGATTGGACTGTACTGTTCAAACAGAAGTCCAAGCATGTAATAAGTTAAGGTTCCAACGTGTTGGCACCTCCTGGATGAGTGCTTTAACTGGGATTCTATGCTCACGTCGAATGATCCTGAGCTGCTTCCCGGCTTTAAAAGAATGGCTGAAATGTGTGCATATTCTTCTGCACGTCGTCATTAAGTTGCTGACCTAGTCTTCTTTTTTCAGAAATTCTTGAACAATGATGTTAATGCAGTGCGCCAAACACAGGACCCTGAAATAGCCACCATCGGACATGGCCTTAACTATATTACTGAAATTGTCCGTGGCAACAAAATCAATGTTAAGCCCTCTTGGACGCAGCCATTCAAAGACCTTGCTGTCAAAGTCTTTCAAAATGTTTGCAACAGTATGAAATTTCTCCATGACGAACATGGCTACAGTTGCATGTTTCCGCGTGGCATTAAAAATCTCAGCAGTGTCAACAACACCTGCTGCAGATATCTTTTCTCTAACCCCACAAAAGAGATCCAGTGTGCAGTGATGCACATGTAATCAGTGGCTTGGCAACTGGTCCACATGTCTGTTGTCAGGTGGATAGTGTGAACAGCACTCTGCTGCAAAGCTTGTCCAAGCAATTCCAGCACGTCGTGATGTAGTGCTGGAACAGCAACTCTGGCGAAATAGGACCGGCTGGGAACCTTCCATTTTGGGCAAATGGCTGTCACAAATTCAAAAAAAGCCACCCCTTCCACAAAAGAAAAAGGGAGGAGGTCCAGCACTAACATTTTAGCCAGCTTCACATTGTACAAAGGTGCTGTTCGGTGGTTGTGTTCGTACTGACCCTCCGACCTAAACATGCTGAGAATGGTAGGCCGGATTTTTTTCTTTTCTGGTGCCACTGATGCAGGGGACTTCTTGACGCCAGATGTTGTTAGGCTCAACGCATGTTTTTTCACTGCGGGACTCTCTTGCCTGGGACCCCTTGGTGTCTCAGCCTGACTCTTACTCTTGTGCCACTGCGATGTTGCTGATGAGGATGTGGGCGGTACCACTACACTACTGGGGACAGGGCTACTTTGTGTACCAGAGAAAATGTCTCCCTCTTGTTCACCTTCCACCGCTATCGTATCTTCTACTTCTTAATCCCCACCAACAGCAATGGGTGCAGTTTTTCGGCCGCTAAGGTGCGCCTCCCACTGGATCAAGTGGTGTTTTTTCAGACGGGTTGTTTGGCCTCCGGTACCATAGTTTGTACCAAGCTTACCCCGACTAACACCTTGCCCACAGAATGGAGCATATAGCAGTGTTCACCTCCTTTGTGCTAACAGAAAAGAAGTCCCAAACTGGGGAGGTCAACTTTCTGGCGCTGATGCTGGTGCCAATTGCAATGCCGGATGAACTGGTAGGTGGGTGTGAAGTTTGACTCTCTGCAGTACCTACTTCTACTGAGGTGGTACTTGTGGTGGATGTACGTGGCTGACGGCGAAATATTGAAGCTGGAGGTGGTGTTGGTGGTATGATCTGTGTTGGTGGTATCTGTGCCACATCCTTCAAAGCAATTTGGGATGGGGTAATGTCGATCTCCACTGGGGCAGGACTAACGTCCATGATGATGACTGGCTCATCATCATCCACCTCTTCTACATCTACCTCCATAACTCTAAGGCTTTCTGGAACCTTCCTTTTCCCTAGCCTTGTCTCGTGGCATGTCTCACTCTCAGACTGAGGTGGTGGGATCCAAGTGGCGTCTAGATCATCAGAAGGGGGGCTTGCAGAAGAAGTTGATGGACTAACCCTCCTTTTCTTTGCTGGGGATCTGGAAGACAATAGATCTTTTGAAAGAGTGACTTGCTCTTCTTCCTTTGCAGGAAGCTCTATCTCCTGAACTGCCCCTACTTGGGGGGGAACAACTACTATTGGAGGCGGCTGTTGTTGCCCACTTATCTCAGTTCCATGCATTGATTGGATACTACTTTGCGATAACGATAAGTCAATTTCAACATCACTGCTCGTCGGCGTTGTCGTGATTAGACTGGCTGCCTCTGTGACAGACATGGGCTTGGGCCTAGGTTGGTGGGTCCACTGATACAGGGGTGCTGCTCCCACCTTGCTCCCCGGACACCGTTGCTGCAGGCGCAATTTTTGTTTTCCCAAAAAAGATCTTGGGCGGCACACCAGTCTTGGTAAGTGGCAGTTCCTTCTTCTCACTGGCAACTTCCTTGGTACTGGAGGACCTGATACCTTTCTTTGGGGTCATCTTCTTCAGATGTCAGCAGCACACAGTGGCACAAGTTGAAGAGATGTCTGTGGTCACACGTCACATGACGTCGTGCGCAGAAGGACTACTGTCTGGCAGTACTATGGCTGATGACGCCTCCTCCTCTTTTGTGCATCTAAAAGCACAGAAGCAAGAAGAACATCAGTGAAACGTCAACGTGGTATTCATTGCTGTGGTTCAATTACTACTAGTGCAAACAAACAAATATGATATATATATAACTTTGTGTGTGGTCACACTTATTAATATTATTATTAAATGTATTATCTCAGTTATTTAAAAAAACATAACAATACAGTGTAGACATTTGTGAGACTGACAAAAACAAGGGCTTTCATGGTTGGTGTACTAGTGTACTGTACAGTACACTGAGGAAGGATAGGAAAGAAGAAGAAGAACAACAAAAATACAAATGTAACGGACCCTGTTTGGCATTGTGCATCACGTGGGATTCAGCATTCAGGGAGCTGCAGATGACAATGGATAGAAGCAATAAGCCAAGAGGAAGAAAGTAAAGAGAAAGACATTCAGGCCTAATGCAGAAGCACACTGGCTGCCTTCACAAAATGGCCACCAGCCACATAGCCAGACCACAACAACAAGAAAGGGAAGACATACAATGCAGGCCTATGGCAAAAGCAGTGCACACTGGCTGCCTTCACAAAATGGCCGCCAGCCACATGGCCAGGCAGGTCACAACAAGAAGCAATAACAATAAGCCAAGAGGAACAAAGGAAAGAAGACATGCAGGTCTATGGCAAAAGCACTACTACCACCACCACAAAATGGCCACCAGCCACAATGAACTCAAGCAGTCCTATTATGGACACAGACTTTACAAAATGGCCTCTGGCTGCACAAGAGAGGCTCAGCCAAGGCAAATGCTGGCCCACTAATGCAAACAAACACACTCGCACACTGGCCAGACAAAGGAGGAATGCTAAACAACACAGCTTGACAACAATGCCATAAATGAAAATCCACAGGGCTAAAAAGGGTTTGCAAATTGCAATGCAAGTTACACAACAACCACACACATCCAACAAAGGCATTTATTTAATACACATAAAAAACAAGTGAAAACCCCCCAAAAAACACATTTTGCATTTCAATTCAATGCCATCCATGCCCTAAATGATGTTTCCACTTCAACAGACAGCACAAAACCAGTTGTTTCATGCACCCATGAGTAGCTCTGGGCCTACTGGCTGAAAGGCCTATTGGCAGACTACTGGGCTAGTGAATTAAATAAATATTGCTAATTGATTTCAAAAGTTGGAGAAAATGTAGTGAACTTTGCAAAATGTTTCCTTTATAAAAGAAAACTAGAAGAAAAATTACATACAAAGAAACAACTAGGCCCCTACTGAAACTACAGGCCACCCACCACAATACATTAAAAAAAACTATGAAAAGTACAAAAAAATGTAGGTGCAATGCCCCAATCAAACAAACAACACCAATTTTCCAACTTACTTGTGAAATCTCAAATCCTAAAGTCCTCAAATCCAATGATATATGATGTAGCAGACAAAAAAAGGGATCCTTCCAGCTCCAAATCCGAATGAAAAGTGAACAGGAGATGGGCAAAGCACTGGGAGGAGCCTGCTGGACAGGAACAGGAAGTTGGAGACACTGGGGCACTTCCTTCCTCTTCAAAAGAAAAAAGAAAATAAGAAAAAGGGCTCCTTGCACAAATAAGTACAGCCAAATGTCAATCTGAGAAGTTTTTTAATCCAAATCATCATTTCGAGAAGGTTTTGATGCTGCTCGAGAGAGATTCTTCTCCAGATTGCAAATTCTGCGTGTTCGGGATGGCGATCTTCACAAACTTCCGCCGGAAGTCTGATGGCACGCCAGAATGACGTGTTCGCGATCGCACACTCTCGCGGGACCGTGCGACTGGCTACCAAATCTCGTGGCGCTCACGAACGGATGGGAAATCTCCTCGGCGATCGCAGGCATCCCGGTAAGTCACTCCCGCGTGTGCGAAAACGCATTTTGAGCACGCAAACACAAAAAAACTCCGCTCCTGTGCGGAGCACGGAGTTTTCGGTAACTCTGCGTTCTACGCGTAATGCAGAGTTGCCAAAAATCTGCAAACTCCACGAGCGGAGCAGAGTTTTATGCCCGGGCTTAGTCAGGACTCAGTCCAGGACTCTGGCATGTGTCAGGGACTCTGGCAACGACTGGTGCCAGGGAAGACAAAGTAGGCTGAATACTGGGTACAGAGCTGCCCAAGATCACACAGCGAGTCAAAGGAGAAAGGGAATCCAAAGAGGAAGCTCTGTACAAGAGAATAAGAAAGGTAAGGCTCAGAAAGGACAGGCCCTCAGAGGTGATTTAGCATTCAGAAAAACTACACACAGGACGGATATGCAAGACATATATATAAAACAACATTAACAATAAAAGGATTGTGGGGTAAAGCACTCGGGAGCTCCACACGGTAAGACTGAAGCTCAGTAAGTTCCTCACCCACAATTGCTGTTACAGATACTGACTGCAAATACCCACATATAGGATATGCATGCAAAGGCAGGGTCTGTGGAGCTGATACCTATGGTGATGTTAAAAATGTAACTCAAAGACAATACTCACAGTGAACAAGAAACTAGGCCTGGGCGGTAAATTCCGATCCACTCGCGGAATTTGCGGAATTTGGGTAATTTTGCGTTCCACGGAGAACGCGGAATTGCCAAAAATTCCGCGATCCGCAGCTTCGCAGAATTTTTTGCTTGTTCGCGCTTTCAAAGTGCGTGTTTGCGAGATATTTCTCCCCGAGCACGAAAACAGCATTCACGAACAGGATAAAAGCATCGCGAACGGGCGGAACAAGCAATTCCGCGTGTTCGCGGAACTTTTGCGTGCTCGCGAAGATTTTTTACCGTTTCGCTGAACTTTGCGTAACGCGACTACACAAATTCCGCCCACCCCTACAAGAAACACCACCTAGGTTGTCAGCTGTGCCCACGGATCCTGGCGATCAAACAGGAACATGTAAGGCAGTAACAGCAAGGGGGTAGAACTAAACACAAGCACAATGGACAAGGAGCTAGCAAGGAGGAGTGCTTAACAGGAAAGGAAGGAAATCACAGGACACACTTGGCAGAAAGCAAGTAACAAATATACAAGGTAATTAGAAGCAAGACAGCAGGAATAGAAAGACAGCAAACTAGGAACTGGAACCAAGGAAATGGGAAGAAAGGCAGGGACTGGAAAAGGATATACAGAAGGGAGGCTACAAGGGTACACTAGAATAGTGCAGGTTCAGGAATCAAGAAAACAAAGTAGCATGGAAGGCAGTGCTGGAGCAGGAACAAGAATTGAGCTAAGGCTCAGGAGTGAAGGTGGCACTGCAGGCAGTGCAAGTTCAGGAACAGAAAATTACTAAAGCTTCAGGAGTCAAGGTAGCACTGCAGGCAGTGCTAGTTCAATAACAGGGAAATTACTAAAGCTCAGGAGTCAAGGTAGCACTGCAGTCAGTGCTGGTTCAGGAACAAGGATAGCTATAGTTCAGGAATAAAGAAATAACTAAAGCTCAGGAAACACTGGAAACAAGGATATCAAAAGCTCAGGAAACACTGGAAACAAGGGCCGGTCTCACCGGTACACAGCTACAATGACCAACCTTGGCCTGAAGGGAGCTGGGGCTTAAAAGAGCTCACAGTAATCATATGCATCAGGTGTGAGCAGGCTAGCAGCAGCCAGCCACAGGTGAATTGGATTCTTCCACCCATCCTTGGCCTGCAGGGGTGGAGATGAAGCAGTGAGCAGGGAATTATAGGTAATAGAGTTTGCAGTATGAGCCGACTGGCTTCCACAAAACCCGACATGGATTGGGAATGGATGTCAATTCCCAAATGGTGTCCAAACGCCTGGAAGTCAGGATATGCATGCAGGGGAGTGTCTAGAAGCATATTAGAATACAGGAAAGTCACACTGTGCACCGCTGTGGTGGTGGGCATGAGAGTGCAGGGAGCGATTTATGATACACGTGAGCAAGGTGGGAGATTTTTAGTCCATGCCCCTTGCTGTGGCAAGGCTAGAAGACAATGCAATGACCCCTCAGACGAAACCTGGTCAAATAAAGCCTAAATTGGGGACTTTCTATATGGATGGGGTAGAACTCCATCTCATGGCTGAATAATAGGGCATGGTAGGCAGCCAGAGAACAAAGGTGATCTGACTTAAGCCTACGAGTGACCAGTGCCTGATAATAAAAAAAACTACTTTATCTGGGCAGAGGTGTTTGGGCAGGGTTATTGAAAAACTCCCAGCCTGCTGAAAGTTCATCTAAGATATCCTAACCAAGGGACGGAATGTGAGTTGTCCATTGCTAGGCATTCCTGAAGGATGATTTTGAAGAGCTCAAGCTCTGCAGATTGCCAGATTTTTCGCCATAGCAATAGGGTGCAAACCCCAGGGTGCCCTCCACATAACTTAAACTACTTCTGAATGGCAAAAGAAGGTGTGTGCACCCTGTGGTACTATGAGGAGTCTACGCAAGAAGCCATTTTCTACTATTTTCAATCTGGAGCAATCACAAAACCCCCACACTCCTGCACCATAGGTGGCAATTCAAAGACATTTAGCTTCATACAGATATACCATCTCTCTCACTGGTCTATGACTTAGCTTGGCTGCAAAACAAAAAATTGCTTCTACAGCTCTGGTTATTTGCTGCATCCTCAGCAACAGCAGAGATTCCCGATTTGATTGTGGGTTTTAGGGCAATCCCAGGTAACTGAAGCTCTCTACTTTAGCAACAGGTGCACCCTTAATAAAAAAAAGGTAATCGATTTAGTTTTCTTTGGCTCACAGACTATTACAAAAGACTTTTGCTGATTGGTCTTCATTTCTAAAGATGACATAAATGCTGCAAAGGCGTCCAGTGCTCCTCATTAAGGAGGATTGGGATAAAACGAGTGCCTGCCCTTGGAAAATCCAAGTTATTCACTAGCAAGTGGCCTTCTAGGCCGTTAATATAGATAAGCAACAAAAACGGGGCTAAGATGCAACCCTTTCGGACTACTTGATTGCACTGTATGGATCGTGTACATTCCCCCCAGCGCCAAAATGGATCTTGGCCGAGGTGTTCAATGCAAGCGCCAGAGAAGGGTGACAAAGGGTTCTTCTACCCCCAGATTTCCCATGATATCCCATTATTTGGACATGTTAACAGTGTCGAAAGCACACGACAAGTCCATGAAGGTTAGATGTAATGAGACCTTCATGGCTTTGGTGTACAAACTGATGATCAGAGAAAGGTTCAGACACCGCTCAATCAAGCCCAACCCTTGTCTGAAGCTATATTGCACATCGGAGAGGATACCATTAAAGATGGTCTATTGAAGGTGTGGCCTGAGGCGTCAAGATGGCGGTCGCACTCTAAGAGTGCTCCGGACCCCCTCCGTCATCCGCCTTTTACCCGCCCATTACCAGCTGTCATCGGACCCTTTCAGCCGTCAGCAGAGGTCCCATGTTCCTTCAGCTGTGCTCCGATCCCGTTTCTCAGCGGCCAGGAGTGTCCACTGTCTTAGTTTGGCCTCCTTCCTTCTGAGGCCCTGCACAGATAAAATGGTGGCCTCCTCAGCAACCTGTCCCGGAGCCGGACGACCTGGGACCTGAAGCTCCCCCCGGGCCTCCTTGGACGCTCCGGGGGTGGCGATTGAGCTCGCCTGTTCCCCTGCACTGCCCGAGACCTGGCCGCGCCTTGGGACTGCGAGTGGCAGCATTGAGGTGGTGCCGAGGCCGCGGTGAGAGGCCCGCCTCCCGCGTAAGGGAGGCCGGTGGAGAGGCCGGGGCGGGTGCGGCCCGGCTGCGCTAGAGACTTCGCCCTGCCGCCTGCTGCCTGACGGGGTGCCCGCGGCGGCCGGGGGTGCCTTCAGGCTCGGCTGCCACTGTCGGGCAGCGGCGTAGCGGATCTGGACCTCCTTCCTCCCCCTGCAGGCCCGGTCTCCTCCGCCCCTGCACGCTGGGGGTGGGGGTCTGTCTGGCCTCCCAGACATTGTGCACCTGCATCCTACACTCCGGCCCATCGGGGCCCATCGAGGGTCATTAGAGGCTCGGCGCCCCCCCGGGGGGCCCCTACCACCGCCCGCCAGTGTACGGCCTCCTGATACGGCCGGATCTGAACCCTCCTGAATATCCTGGGCCACAACGGCACGGCGACCTCGTCTCGGCCCTTGGGGGTTGAAAGCCCTTGGAGACGGCATAGACCCCTTCTGACCCCCCACTGGCGGTCCTTTGGTGAGTGGGGTGCGAGCCGGGGCTGGCGGGTGGACAGAGGGGTGGTGCGGGGGGCGGTGTGGATGCTGTGGCCCCCCCCTCATTGACCTATCCCGCATTTCTGCACCTGCCTGCGAGGGATAGAGAGACTCGGCCCGGGGCCCCCCGTGGACACTTGCTCAGGGATTGATGCCCCCGGCTACCATTGTTGGGTAGCGGCGCGAGGGGTACCTGTCTTGCCCGTCCTCTGGGGGTGCTCCCTTGGGATTGCCGGCCCGTGTGTGAGGGGAGAGTCTGCCTGGCCATCCCTGCCTGGATTCGGCTTCCCACTGGCGGAGTGCCCCCATGGGGTCAGACCATTCCTCTCTTTCCCACGTCCCCCTCCATTGGCTGGTGTTACCTCAACTGCTGCGGGCGCACTCCCGGCCATCGCTGTCAGGCGGAGCAGAGCGTGCTGTCAACCCTCTGCTGCTACCCCTCGCCTGGACCTGTCTGCACCCTAGTGGAGCCTACCGTCCATCATCGGCCACCGCCACCGAGTGGCGCCTGACTCCTGCATTGTCCTAGCTATCGCCCGCGGTGGTCCGGATTAGTGGTCCATCTTCCTGGGGTCCTTCATCTCTGGCTCACTGACGCTTCTCCTGGGGCCGGGAGGAGGCGCAACCCTTCACGGACCGAGGCATCGGACCGGGCCCTGGGGGGGGCCCCGGATGTGTACTGGTCTACCTCAGAGGTTCGCGGAGACCTGAGGGGGCTGGCCTGCATGCCCGGGCCCGAGTATCGACGGTCTGGGTGTCGGGCCCCACCCTTCCTCTCTGGGATTGCTGATCGCCCCCTGCCCGCGCGGCGGCCGGACTCCACCCTCGGTGGCGATGGGTAGAAATCGCACCCTGCAGACCCCCACACCTCAAACCCAAACAAAAATGGACCAGTACACCACGAGCGACCGGGATCCTGGAGGGGGGGCGTCCAATACTCCTGCCCCCGCCGGAGGTGACCTCTCCACTATCCTCCAAGCAATTGTCGCATCGCAGGCCTCGGTCGAAAACAAGATTGGCAAGGTGAGGGTGGACGTGGCCCTTATTCGTCAGGACCTGCGTAACTCCACGGCCTGAATTTCAGAAGCAGAATCGCGTATCTCCACGGCGGAGGATGATATAGGCCAACTCAAGACCCAAGTGGCTCAAGACCCATCTCACTCCGTATTTGGCTCTGCTCTTCATTGACTTTGAAAAAGCATTTGATACGGTTGACTGGAGCTATCTGGAGGATGTGCTGGAGGTGTTGGGTTTCGGCCTTCCGTTCCGGCACCTCATCGGTGTTTTATACTCCAGTCCTAAAGCGAGGGTCTTAATTAACGGTGTGCTTTCGGAGACGTTCCCCATTCAGAGGGGCACTCGCCAAGGCTGCCCGCTCTCGCTGCTCTTATTTGCGCTAGCGATGGAGCCCCTGGCCTCTCTCGTACGCCAAGATCCCTGCATTCAAGGTTGGGCTTGGGACCCCTTTCAGGTCGACAAGGTCGCCCTTTATGCCGACGACGTCCTCCTCTTCCTGGCGGACCCCGAGAACTCCGGCCCACGGTGCCTGGACGCCCTCTCCACCTTTGAACGGGTTTTGGGCCTTCGGCTCAATCCAGCGAAGTCCACTCTGGTTCCCCTCCACCCATCCCGTGCCTGCTTCGATTGGCAAACGACCATTCCCCTGCGTAGGCAGTCTTTCATGTATCTGGGGGTTTGGGTCGCCCTGCTTCCAGAACTCGAATGGGTCCTGAATATTATGCCCCTGGTCACCAAGGCCAAGGCGGACCTCAGGAGATGGCAATCCCTCCCTCTTAACCCCCTTGGCAGAAGTGCCCTTTTTAAAATGATGGTTCTCTCCCGTTTTTTATATACTCTCCAAAATATTACCTTTCACCTTCCGGGGAGTTGGTTTCGTGAGATTGACGGTATCCTCACCCGGTTTTTATGGGGGGGCGGGAGACTGCGCATGTCTCTGGCACACTGCCGCATACCTCCTTATGATGGGGGCATGGGTGTAACCAACCTTCACCTTTACTATCTGGCCACGAGACTCATCGTGGTTCATGACTGGTTCGCAGGCGGCTGGTCCGATCCGGCGTACCAGGTGGAACTCCGATCGATGGACTTCCCGCAACTCCAGGCCTACTTGTACAGGGCCCCTATACCGCAGGGACTCCCCCCATCACTAAGACGATTCTCTTGGCTTGGCGCACTGCGCTGCACCACACGAAATGGGACGGGAAACTTACCAGACAGACGCCCCTATGGTGTGGCACTTGGCTGCGAGAGGCTTCGTCTCTCCAGGACTTCCGTCGGTGGGACCACATTGGGATTTCGCTTCTTGGGGACGTCTGGGTTGGGGACCACATCAGAACCTTTGCGGACTTGCAGCAGCGCTATTCCCTCCACTCCTCCCAATTTTATAAATATTTGCAAGTGAGGCATGCCCTCCGGGTGCACATTCCATCTCCCACCCCCTCCCTGAATTTAGTCCCCTCGAGGCCCAAGTGATGATGGGGAACCTGCGTAGAGGGGGGGGTGTCACGAATTTATCGCTCCCTCGTGAACAATGGCCCCGCAACCCTAGATTCGTTGCGCGCCCGCTGGGAGGGTTGGCTGGGCCCCCTAGAGGATGCGGACTGGAGAGACGCTCTCAAGGCCCCCAAGACCTTGACGACCTCCTCCAAGATGCGTCCAGTCCAACTTTACTACCTACATATGGCATACCTAACCCCTGCGCATCTATACAGCGCCCGTTTGCGGCCCTCCCCGATCTGCACACGATGCAATCACGCCCCTGCGGACTTCTACCACATGATTTGGCAATGCCCTGTCCTTGCACCATTCTGGGTGGGAGTGGAACTGGAACTCACACTGACCCTGGGGTGGACGGTTCCCCATGACCCATTGCGTCTGATTCTAGGTGTGTTTGACGGCCTGGACGGCTCCCGGGCCGATAAGCGCTTCCTTGGAACAGCGGTGGCTGTGGCGAAGCGAGATATAACGGCTCTCTGGTCTCAGGCCAAGTCCCCTACTATACGGAAATGGTGACGAGGGGTAGACTGGTGTGGAACTCAAGAAGAATCCCTCTTTGAAGCCCGGGGCTGCCCCGAACTTTTTGGAAAGATTTGGGGTAAATGGTTCAACTTATTATCCTAAGGGGGTGTGCGTTTTTTATGATTAATGATACCCTCATGCAAGATTCTACCCTGAAGAATGTCTTACGTGTTTCTGTCATCTATCGTACGGTTGCATATTATTCAGATACTGTGCTTGATTTCGCTGCCAATGTAAATTTGTGGTTTGTCTCAAATTCAATAAACTTGATTATCAAAAAAAAAAAGATGGTCTATCCTTCCAAGGGCACCAAAAGAACCATTCCCAGGATCTTTACTGTGGAGTCCAATAGTGAAATTGGACAGTAAAAGGTAGGGTTGTTTCTGTTGCCCTTTTTAAAATTGGTACTATGGTAACTTCTTTCCATGAGAGGAGGAGACGGCCAGTAATCGCAGTTCTAAAAACATTTGTGAACAAGGGGGCCCAAAGGTCAATATTATCTCCATACAAGTCTACAGGCACTCCATCAGGTCCCAGGGCTTTACTGCACTGGCGGATATTACTGGCAACAGCAACATCCTTCTCAGTGATGGAGTGACTAAACTGAAGAGCCAAATCCCCGTCATTACCAGAAGGTATCCCAGTGCCCGGAGAAGTGCAAGGACTATTCAAAGAATTAAATACTTGGGTAAAATGCATCACCCAGGATATCTCCTGGATTAGATATTTTATATTGAATGGAGGCCCTTCAGAGAATAAAAGGGCTGTTCAAACTTACCAAAATCGCCTGGCGTCCCTCACATTACCAGCCGGTAACTAATTAAACCATGTCTCACTTCTGAGTTTACTAACACACAGAAAAAAACCTGGGTCTTGAAGCGGTAAAGAGAGAATAACCTAGCTGAACTGGGCTATTCCTTTTTAAGGATGAATTCCCTGAACTAGAGGGTGGTGAGATATGCAGAGCGTGAAATTAGTCCTCGAACCTGCCACTGTTGGTGGGGTTGCGGGTTGTTGTCCTGTGCTGAGCTTGGGCCTGGCTGCTCCTTTCTGCATTCAGGTTTGTTTGTTTTTTTTCCTTAGCTGCGTATTTGTAAAAAAAAAAGTTCACACTAGACGCTGAAATGTGACTTTAAGCCGACTAGCAAGATTTTTATTGCCGCTAATTGGCCGACCGTCACTTTTTTCATGCTAACATGTATTTTTCTTACGACTTGACGCTAGTGTTAGCATTATTTTTTCTGGCCGCTAGCTGATCCTAACGCCACATAGCACCTTCTTATGAATACGGCGCTAGCATGGCATTAGGAATTGGCATACAGCAGCGTTAAAAAAAATGACGCTAAGCAGCGTCAAAACAGCATAGCGACAATCCTTGTAAATATGCCCCTGGGTTTGTTAAAAAACAAAACTCATCAAGCTTATAATGGGGTTGAATATTTTTTAAACACAACTCAATTTCTTACTCCATAGTTTTTAAGTTTTTTAATTTCAAGATTGGCCCTCCGATTCATTATTGTTCTGTTACATATAATGGCAACATTAATGCGGAATTAGAACGTCTTGAGGCACTTTATTTTCGGAGCATTTATATGATTAGACAGAGTACCTTGCTTGAAATTTAACAACTTGAATTTAGTTTGTCATGGACCAATCATGTAATTAGACAGCACTTCTTAATTAATTCAATTTACACAGAGCCATACTCAGTGTTTTTGTACCTTTTCACTCCCTACTTTGGGAGGAACATGAAAAGAATAAAAAAAACATTGTGATACTTTATCGCTAATGAGCCTCTTTGTAACTATGAGTTCGATCTTGCAAGGTCATGCCAGAATATTTCCTTAAAAGCGTTTGCACTTAAAATAAAAAAATAAAATCTCATGATTTCAATCAAGTTCTATGCTTTCCCTTAGAACTAAATCATGGCACATACTAGTACCTCCTTCTTCCTCCCTTACCCCACAAATGTATTTAATGGTACTGATGTCCCAGAAAATTCAATACCAGTGGTTATGATATTGCCTTCATTATTCTGAGTTAAGGCTGATGGACGGCCTACAGTATGGTAGAGTTAAATACTGATTGTCGTACTTTTACTTAACTTTTACTCAATACTAACAGTAGAGTCCATCTATTTTTTTATCCATACTAATCAGGATTGCATTGGGGTCATGAGAATTACTACCAGCTGATCTGTGCTTTTCAAACATGGAACCTGGATAAATTGACCTGGCTTATAAGATCCCATTTGATCTCAGTTATTGTCATCTCATTTATTCACTTAGAATCATCTGTTAATCAAATTGTTTGCTGTTTTTTAATTTCTGACTGTGGTTTTGTAATCTTTCATTTCATTACATCTGTTTAAATGTTAATTATTTTTGCAAAATGTGTTCCGCCCTTTTAGTAAGCCCAGATTTTTTGCTTTTTCTGATCACCTGGATTTGGACTTTTCATCTGGGTGAATCACACTACATGTGTCTTACTCACAGTAATCACACAGTAAACGGACTGCACATGTTTACCATCAGTGTCCACCTTGTAAGATAAGGCAGATGCAATGAAACTAGGATAAGGGGCACATGGATGGTGATGCAGCGGTAATTTCACGGTAATTTCTCAATGCAAAACCTCATTTACCTTCTAATTTACCGCTGCAAAGGTACTGGACCCTTGCCACTGTATATTACCATCAGGAGATTTACATAAACATGAAAAATCAAAATTGCAATTCATATTTAAGCCAATAAAGAGAGTTGTGAGTATTTTAAAGGGTTTTATTTTCTAGTTAAAAGTTAAGGTTCTCTGACCCTTTATTCATTAGTCAAATATCAATCAGGTTACAGAATTGAAAATAGGAAAAATAGAATTAATACAAAACATATTATAGGTTTCATACAAAAACATTCCATAAAGGAAGGGAATGAGGCAATCAAATGTCAATCAGAATTCTCCAAAGAAAGTTCAGGAAATATAATTCAAGAGTGAATTATGCAAGACTAATCAATAATTAATAATTTGCAAAAATCTCCCATAAAGAGAAATAAATGCATAAGACAAATAAATCTTTTCAAAACTAATTAATTAGTCAAAGCATGAACTTAAAAGTTTTAGCATCAAAATCTAACCCTGTTCTATCCAGCTCCACTCTCTGCCCTGGTCTGTTCATCTGTCCTCTCTGTGTTCACAGAGAGACGCTGCTCCTGAAAAGGCCCCTCCTTCACAGACCACAGAGGAATGTGATCAGCCTTGCCAAAAATATGACGGTGCAAGGCTAGCCTATGCCCCCCACCTCCCTCTATCTCTCATCGGACGCAATCTGCTCTCAGACTGCACCCGCTAAAGCTTCTAAAGCCTCTAAAAAAAAAAAAAAAAACCCAAAGCATCCTAAAGAGGTCATATTTATACTCTAATTCTTGGCTGACTATACTAATAGGGTTGCAATTTTCAGTAAAGCTTGCACCCTGATTGGATAGCTTAGATGACGAGGGTCTCACCATCCTGTTCTCATTGGCAAATCCAACCCACACCAGTTTTAACAAAAAAAAGCCTTAATGATTAATACAATTATATGTTTTAGCAACATTTACTAGGAAAAATGTTTCAGTCTATTTCCTCCTTCCTGTCATATCGCACGCAGGAAGGACACATTCCACCAACACTGGTACATTGGCACGATAACAAGAATGTACAGTTCATGGTGGCCTTGAACCAGGTCTTCACTTGAGGCACTTGGCAGTATGTAGCTGGTATAATCTGCGCATGCGTTTTTCAGCACGATTCTCAGCCATGCTGGATTCTTAGGCAGCCATTTAATGGTGGGCCCATAAACAAAACAAACACAAAAATAGTATTCATTTTCAAATGAAACCCATTATGTTTTACCTCCCACATACTAATACCCTGTATAAATGATACCTTGCAAAAGCTATTAGATTAAAGCAGCTTTTCTTATTATTTGTGCACAACATGCAAAAATGTGCAATGTACAACATAGCATAAAACATGCACTAGTGTAATTTTTGAAAGCGCACACAGTTAATACATACTCATAGCAACATGCTCTAATGTTTTAAATAGCTTTTCATGCAAATGCTTTGCCCCCGTGTAGTGATGGTGCATGGTTAATTAATTAATACACATTATAAAAAGATGTGTTATGAACTGAATATGCATTGTCTAAATATGCAACAAAGCCAAAGTCTCTTGAGACAGGAACTGGGAGTGTAGATTATAAGGGAAAGGAAACTGAAAAGAGAGAACACATTCCATGATTCAAAGCTAAAGAGGCCACTGAAATCATGAGTTTTCTCTACACTGCAAAAATACATGTTAATTCAGCACAAGCATTTCAGACTGAAAGCATTTATGAGCACCAAAATTTGTGTGCCAATTTAAATGCAGTCTGTCTGAAACATAAAAATAAAGCAATGCTTAATTTGAGAAATCTAGCTCTATCAATGGTTTCACAAGAACATTTGCACACGTGTGCTGGCTACATGTGTGGGACTACTGTTGTGCGCAGCCCGGTAACTGCGCACAGGCAGCCTGTTGCAGAGGGGATTCTGCAGGGTTAGATATTGACCTGGGGTAGGCCTTATAACATTAGTGGGTACGCATAGGTGAAGTCAGTATGGTTTACTGTTTTGTCTTTGGTTCCACTGTATTATACACATAGGGGGTTAGTAGAGTGCAGTTTTGCTTCCCTTAGACCTATGGAGACCTGGGAGGTGTGGAACTGAGGTGGAAAGTGTGTACCCAGTTCAAACATGCAGGTGCCAAGATCATACTTGTGACCTTTGACCCCCAGCGAGGATTGAAGTTCGTGGGTCTCCACGGCACCTTTGAAAAATTATCTCCCATGTGGGCCAGGACCTCTTTACCCAGGGAGGGTTCGTGCCTGGTGCCCTGTTCCTAGGCTTATTCTTGCTCTTGGGGGCCTCCATCTACCTAGGGGCCAATGCAAGAAAGGGGCCTGGGCCCTTATCTCTGGGCCCAACATAAGAAGATGAGGGAGTAGCACCATTGCGCTCCCTCGAGAAGGAACAGGGACCTGGGAACCCATCTGTGGACCATCAGCGCATCGGAAGCAGAGGCAGCACAGTTGCGCTCCCTTCAACAGTGACTGGCTTGCTCCCACTCCCCATGCCCATGTCTTTGGGAGTGGTGGAAACACCACATAAGGAATATCCTGCCTGCACGGAGCTGGCAGGGGAAAATCAGGGTGTCGGCTTCCACGCTGGTGGAGAAGAAGCTGGCCAGTCAGGAATCCGGCAAGGGCAGACGGGGCTGAGCTCCCTGAGCTGGCCTTAAGCTATTGGCATGCGAATGACAGGGTGGGACTGGGCACCCCAAATAAGTGGTAAGGAAATGCGGCTGGAGCCTCTCATCATTTATTCTCACTCCCTCGAGGGAGCACCCCATAATGCCCTGTGGGGTTGGTTTTTACTTTAAAAGGATGCTTTGTGGTAGCCCAAAAATGGACAGGGGCACCACCAACAATGTTTTGAGGGGCTGCAGGAGGCACAGCAGACCCTCAGTGCTTGCTTGAAAAAGGAGTGACCCTATGTCTGTGGGGAACAGAAAGGTATGACCCCCCAGACATCTTTATCATGATTTAAGCACTTGAAAGGCTGGTGATTTTGCTCTACAGCTGGGAGTGCAGAGTCCTGTGAAGTATTTGTGTTTTAATTTGGTGACTGATGACAAAGCCAAAGGGCCTGTTTTATTTAAAGTGATACTTTCCTATTTTTAGATATGCTGTTTGTTATAGGTGGAAGGTACGGTGATTTTGGGGGTCATGGCCATTTAGTGGCCGAATGGGATTTCATAATGCAATCTAAGGTATTTCTATCTGCCTAATGAATATATTTGTAAATATTGTTTAGTATTTAATAGTGTATGTGTAATAAATGTACTTTATCTTTTTCTAAAGCAAAAGCACTGACTGGACAATCATTTATTGAGTGTTAGTATTGCATGCCAGCGAATGGCGATTACTAGTCCACACTAACCCCCCCGGAGTAGGCTTTGGACTGCTCTGCATCACTATCCATCTGAGAGTCAATTTGCTACAATGGGGTGCTTGGTTCCCAGTAAAGGGAAATTGTGGACCTATTACTTGTGCAGGTCTCACACCCTGCACAACTAATAACCCAGTTTCCTACAATTATTATTATCTTGTGTTATGCATTTTAATAATTTGTTTATCAAATAAGCAATACAAATATAAATATTTAAATATATAAATATATAAATAAATGCATGAATACATAAATACATAAATAATAGCGTTGTAATGCTGAGCACAGGAGGGGTATTAGCAGATGGAGAGGCAAAAACTTAATGCCTTGTAATCTTTATCAATCATATTCTAATCTGTGTTTTAACATGTGGATAAATACATATAAAGAAGCCAAACTTTGTATAATCGAATTATAATCAATAGCGTAAAGTATATTCATGTTAACTAATTGTGCACTCTTAACATTGGCCAAACTGTAAGCAGGCTTCAGCTGCTCAAAAGCCTTTTACTGTTAAATATAATGTTGATTTCAAAATATGCTTTCACGTTTTATTTCTCCTTGCAGGAGCAAGCTAACCTATGTTAGAAGAAGAGTAGCTCATTGTTTGCTTTTAGAAATGTTAGAGTAAATAATTTAATTGGAAGTTTGTTGTGATTTACACTGTGCATCGGGATGAGAAAGATCCACCTGTCCCATGCAGTCCAGACCGCTGATACTTCCGAGGTCATGCAACTGTGTGCGCCTTTGTTCGATGATGGAAACGAGGGGACTTTACCTGCTCCAAAGAGATGGTACAACCTGATTTGTCCGAGTTCGGAGGAGTTGGTGAGAAGAAGCTCTGGAGTGCGAATTAAATGTATTTTTAATTGTGTGTCTTAGAATAGTTGTTAGGAGATCCTGTCCTGACTTTGCTGAGGGAAGACCTTACCCTAACTCTACTGATTCCTGGTACTTCAGTTAGACACTTGAACACCTAGACCTATTTTGTTTGCCCCTGAACCTTAATTGTTTCACTTCAGACCAACACCTTCTGCTTAGGATTTCCTCTGCCATCATCAGATGCTTTATTTAGTTTAGGGAAGTTCTTTAATAGATTGATACTTCCCCTGCTTTGCATCTTGTACTTGGTAATGATTTATGTTGCCATCTATCTGAAATATATTGCGGGATTGAATAACTATATTCAATTCAAAAACTTTATTCGGTCTTAAAAGCAATAGACCATAAAAGTACATAAAAAAAATAAAAATAATGTGCACAACTGTAAACATACATAAGAGTTAAAAATAGTCATAAAAGGAGACTATTTAAAAAAGCTAAAGGACTTTTGGGGTACGAAACAAACACGTCAGATAATACATCAGATATCCATGCTTAAATGAGCAACATGACCATAAAATTACATAGAAATATTGCACATAGCTGTTTGGCGAGATATGTCAGGAAATACATCAAACATCCGGAATTAGAAAAGGAACTAAAGATGCGGAACGGGATCAGATTGCAGCGCGCTGTTACAGAATGGGAGATAAAAGCTACAATTAAAAAGCAGGGAGGGGGGATAGCGAGAGAACAAAAACCTCCAATAGGGTCCGCCATGCGCTCCTACTGTCCCCTGCTAATGGACCCGGCGCATCTACCATGTTCAGCGTACTATGCCATGCTGCGCATAACTATATTGAATTTTTTGTTCAACTGAAAATTGATTTAGTAAATGAATATGGCTTGTAACTTTCACTAATGTGTTAATAAACCTTTATGGTTTGGAAACCATCGTCTCTGTTGTTCTTGCGGAGCCAAATGGGGTTTACTGTTTTTTAAATTATTATACTGATGTTAGCTCCCAAAATGCTCTTTCAGCTGATACCTAAAGGTCCATATGATCTATGACGTAATATGTTTGATGACTACACCAGAGCCTGAAGGTATAGAAAATTGTGCTGTATAACAGACATACTCTTCCTGGACCGGAAAGGTTAGATGAAATGAACAGATATGTATGGTGCTAGATTTTTAACCAAAGTTGTTGTCTCTCCATGATTGCTGACCCTTGCTAGATGCCCCAGCTTACATCTTCATGGTGCCCCAACTTACATCTTAACGGTAAACCTCTGGTTGGCAGAAGTTGATATCAGGTGTTTAGGCCATGACTGGGTGCCACAGCTGCTTCCACCTTGTCTCCTCTCAATTGCTAAGCTGAAACTCCCACTCCAGCACTATACTAGGTTAACCAGTACTAAGCCTCCCATTGCCACAAAGCCCTGCTAGTCAATTCCCCCAAGCTGCCTGTGGTGCTGCAGCCAGAGACTAGTGAGCTGCTGCACAGACCAGTCTCTATGCAAGCATCTTGGAATGAGGGAGAATGGCTCAAGCTTTTGAGCTGCTGAGCTCCCTCCTCTGAGCCACCTTTGCCTCTTTCCAACTGGTTCTCCTGTAACTGACTATACATGTTGCAGAGGGGATATTGGTGCTGCACTTGATGGCCGATCCAAGACTCATCTAAGATAGCAAAGTGTTGGCAATCATAGTGCATAAAATTCAAGTTACAGAAAAAGGCTCTGATAAAGAAAATATGGAGAGGTGGCTTGACAAGGTGTGGAAAGAAAGAAAAGACCACAGTAAAATTGCGAAAGGAGGGTTAAAGAAAGATGTAGAGAGAATGGGGAGAGTTAGGATGAAGAAATATGAAAAGAAGGTTTGCAGGAGAGATATGGAAAGGGAGGGAGAGAGAAAATTTAAATTTTTTTACAGCGGGAAATAAATAAAGAGAGAGCAATAGAACAAAAGAGGAGCCGAGAGAAGAAGGGAGCAATAAGAGTGGCGGGTAAGAGAGAGAGAGACTATAATTGTGAGGAAGACAGTGAATGAAAAGACTTAAGGAGAACACAAGAAAAGTTAACACAATGGTGAGATAGGCAAAGTGAGAAGTAGAGAAAAAAGGAGGGAGAGAAAGGGGAGGAAACTATAAAGGGGAAGAGAGAGAGAGAGAATGGGGTGGTAATGTAAATGAGCCACTTAAGAGATAAAGAGACAGAAAGAGAAACAGAGATAGTGTGAAATATTTGGCAACAGGGTGGAGAAAAGAGGATTATAGGCAAAGAGAGAAGGTCATTGAAACGGAATGTGGGCTATACTGTCATCATCCATCATCGTAATACCTTTATTTCGATCTCCAGGATCATAAAAGCACAGATAAAATAAAAAAACATAAGCTATACCAAGCTATACTGTCACAAAAAGAGAAAGATAAGGTAAAGAGAAGGGTCAGAAACAGGACAATGGTAAGGATCAGAGTGACAAATGTGTGTAATAAAGAATACTAGAGTGATTAAGAGTTTGGTAGATGGGTTAGTCTCTGTCACAAACACAATGAATATATCCCATCCGCCTTATTATAAGAGTGTTATATTCTATGACACTTGTAATAACGCGGATGGGATATCCATCACATTTGTGATGGAGAAACCTGTCTTCCAAACTCTAAATTAGGCCCAAAGTCAGAAACTGATACGGGTAGAAAGTCAGAGTCTATTCCTTTTGACCAATGTTAGAGGACCCAAGTGCCTCAAAATATACTATTTTGCAAATGTGCGGGGTGAAAAATACACAAATTCCCTAAAATGTGGCATTTAAGTCCCGTTGTGCCTGCAGCAATCCTGGCATAATGTGACTTGATATTTACTTTTTTGCAACCATTTTCAAACAGTTTATATGTGGAAAACACCTCCAATCTGCCTGCCTGGTCTTCAAAAACCTATTAAATATGGTTTGTTATTGCTGGAAACATTGCTAGAAATGCTCTTTTTTACATTTATTTTCTTGAATGTCCTTGGACGCTCTCCCTCCCAGAACTCTCCTGCTAATTCTAATGATAGAGAGATCACTTCCTGGCCACAACCTCTAGGCGGAATGATCATCAGGAACCCAGCAACAGAGCAGCAAAGGATTTAGCTTAAGTGGGTTCCTTTAACTCTCATTATGCAGTCCTCTGGTCCATCATGGCTGTCAACCTAAAGGAATATGTTCAGCTCCCATAGTCATACCAACCATCAGCATTCAAAATGGATAAAATGCCGAAGTTAGAGCCTCCTGCCCCTTCTCAAAGTTAAGGTAGCTGTGAGGTAATTGTATTCAAACATAGAACATGCCCCTGCAAGCATACTGTGATCAACAGTAGGGCAAGCTTCAGTCACACACATCTTGACTTGATCAGTAGTAGGACAAGATTCCGTCACATGTACATGGTTAGTGGAAGTTGAGCAAACATCTTCCTCTGATAACATGAATAGGAGTACTGCAAGTTTCCTTCATAAATAGCTTGAACATCAGTAATGGAAGCTCCTTCCACACACAGCATGAGAGCAATAGAGATGGCATCCTCCACATTTCTCACTAGCTGAAGACACACTTTTTAAATAACACTAATGGAAGCTTCTTTCTCAAACAGCATGGGGATTAGTATGGCACACCTTACTTGCAGATAGTATAGCTGGCATGTGGGAAAGCTTTCTCCACATACATAGCATGAACAGTGATAAGGGATAATTCATCCACACACAATGTGAGTAGTTGTAGGGAGAGTAATATTCATAAGAATTCTATTTTAGGTATGATCAGACTGTTCACCCTGGAGGTGTGGCTCACCCTTCCTGGAGGTGCATAGCTCCTGCATACCTAATATCCCACCTTTCCCAGGTGCAAGTGTGCCTGAGGCAAGAGGAGAGCTGTGTCCTCCTCAGGGGGACAGCCCAGATCCATATCTGAGACGGTTCAGTCTTTGAAGCTCACCGCTCTGATGTGTCCTTCACTAGCCTACTAGGGAGGAGGGAGGTGTGATCTCCTTCATACCCAGCCTTTGTTCCTCACTCCTGGGAATGATCACACTACCTGGAATAAGGTCAGAATCATGTCTTAGAGGCAGCAGGCACGAGAAAGCATGGGCTGGTCAGCCAGAGCACAGTGAAGCTGGGGCAAGAAGTTTGGTACCTTCTAAGGTGCCACCTGGGTGCATGCCAGCCTTCCTTGGACACCAGATTTGTGTCAGGGGAAAAAAGGCACATTGTTTGACATGAAACTCAACATATCTAGGTGGTACTATAATGGAGCTAACAACCCGGGTCTGACCTGGTGCAAGTCCCATGTTATCCTATGGACCGCCTGTCACTTATAGTGTACTTTAATGGTAAATACACTATAGAGATATATAAGCTGGCACTTACATGTCTACACTCTTAATATATTGCACCCTGCCTCCTGGGTACAGGAGGCCTTTTCTAGGGGTGACTGACGTTGGCCAAATGCAGTGCATTTGACTCAGCCAGACATGGTGAGTCGATCTCGAGTTCGAGCAGTTTCCACTGCTCCTGCAGTTTGCAATGGCAGGCCAGCTATCAGTAGTTTGCTTGGGTCACCTAGGCTGGCAGAAAACCGTGTTGCAGCCCTGGGGACCACGTTACCACCTATGCCCAGGGTACCCCATGTCCCATATACTAGGGACCTATAAGGGGAAAAAGCCTCTATCAATTGAGATTGCCAATTCACACATAACAGTTTTAGGGAAAGAGCACTGGCACTAGAGTCTGGTTAGTCTTCAGAGTTCTGACAGAGTTGAAAACTAGCATCTAGTAGTCCAAATTGGGGCAAAAAGTGGGAGGACATCTGCAAAAAGCCCTGTTTTCTTATAGTATGGTATTCTCTATTGTGAGGTCTTTATCTCACAAATGTATGACTTCTTCTGATCAGGTTGCAAAAGTGTGTGGGGGCTTCTATGTGAATTGTGGTTGGAAGGAGAGAGGTAGGGATAGTAGAGGAGGGAAGGGAAAGACAAGTTTTAACATGGGGAGCATTGCATACTCCCCTCTTGCCAGAGATTAAAGGTCGGGTGGGTCCAGGTTCCGAAACCATCCTGATGTTGCAACCAAAGTTTCAAGTGAATTTACCAGCTGGATTTTCTGGTCAGTAAAATCAGGTCTGGTGTTCCTACACTGGAGAAAACCGGGTGCAGGATTCACCAGTCGTGATCGGGCAGAGTGGAATTCCAAATGGGAATTCCCCTTTGCCCGACTTGTAATCAGGGCTGTAGTAGGTAGAGCAACAGTAGTATAATCACCTATGCACAAGTTATAAATAGTTCATGCCTGCTACCACAGAACAAAAATGCATTAAAACAGGGCACTGACACTAGGGTCTTTCCAGGTGTTTTTGAAAGATTTTGTCCTAAAATATGTGCACCCCAAAAACCTGCAAATTCTTTTCACAGGAATTGTATACGTAACCCACACGTGTTACCCTGAGAATTGGATGTGTGCCCACTTAAATAATCGAAAACTGCCTAAGATAGAACTTCTATTTAAAAGCTAAGACTTTTTTCTGTTTTGTTTTGAAGGTAATAAAATACATTTGCTATCATAATTCATGCAAAGCTCCTGGAATGAGTTTACTATGGTATTTGAAAATTAATCTAAGAATGGGTGTTTTGACTACACCTGTAGGAACTGTTGAATTGCTCACAATTGCATGTGCACACGTCTATAAGAGATTTAAAACTGGAAGTTGTCAGGTCATGTGGCCAAAGAAAATCACTGACAGAAAAAAACAGATTTTGTCAAACTATATTAAACAGTTTTAAAAAGGCTTCAATACATTTCAGATTGATGTTGACAGTTGATGTTGACAGTTCAATTGCAGGCGTGAGTTAATATAGGCAACATTAGACACCTCTGTTTCTTCAAAGGAAGTTATAATGACATTTCCTATCCAAAATGACTTCAAAAACATTGAGGTGAAAGCAACTGAAAAAAGTGGGAATTTCGCATTGCGTAGCATGAAAAACGACATGCTCATTTGCAAGCCACACCTTCAGCTAACAACACTTTTTTTAAAGGCCTTTTCTCAGAGTAACATATAAGAAAAAGCAATTTAAATAAGAACCCCTTTTTGTTTATTCACTTTTACTCTTCAGAACATTTCTTTTTCCATTCTCGCAGGGGAATTGCTTGACAAGATGCCTGAGCATAAATAAGTATGAAATGCAGAACTGGGACCGGGGTGTGTGAGTGAGGTTTGACATGAATTATTGGCCAAATACTGCTAGGATTTCAGAGATAACACCAGAAAATATAGGGGTTTCCAACAAAAGTTGCCATTATTGAATGAGTACAAAAACAATATTTCTGATTGCGAAACGCGTGATGGCTGAGGCTGTGTGTATTTGATTTGAAAAATGACTAATACATGAATGCATTTCTAATATTCAATAACAATAAACTGACTGTAAATATTGGTTTAAGGTTTCTGACAACCACATGCAAAATGGGGCTCCTATTCTTCTGATATGTTCTAAGTGTAGATGTGCCAAGAAGGTAGTACTCACACAAGTGTGCACCCTAAGGGCTGAGTGACACAAACCTTATTTACCTACTCCTCTAAAAATTTCTTATCAATTGGATTCACAATTTGGACTCTCTTGAACACACCATAGTTTTATCATGTGTTAACTAATGAGTCTGACTTTGAGCATGATAATAAGAATACTTCTTGAACACAACAATTAGCAATTAACTTTATTTCAGGTGAAGTGAAATGAGTTGCATTAGAGGTAAAATTAACATTGAGAAGACACTTTACTAAGGTGGAGAAAAAAGGATGGAATTGCTGCTGACAGACTGTTGTATAATGACATATGTTGAGTTATTTGTATTCATTTGAATGCTTTTACTTACCTTGGGGCATATTAACAAGGCGGCGATAAACAATTATCGCCGCTTTTGCGGCCGTTTTCGGCCGAAAAGCGGCGATAATTATATCGCCTTATCAGCAAAGACACGCTATCGCGTGTTTTGCTGATTTTGCTCCCGTTTCAGCACGCCTGACTTCGCATCGATAATGAGATGCAAAGTAGGCGTCTCTGTGGAAACAACATGGGTAAATATCGCGAAGGCAGCTCGCGATATTTACAATGCGGGAAGCGATTATTTTAATCGCGTTAAGTATGCTTTAACGCAGGAATTTAACGTCTGTTAAATTCCTGACTAAGGCATACTTAACATGGGGGTGGATTCTGTGGCTAAGACCACAGGCCCTATCATCTAGGATATCGCCGTTTTCCCATGGAAAACGGCGATATCCACGCTATCTCTGACATTTTTATCGCCTCGGCGATGCGCGTTGTTAATTACGCGCTAACCGGGCGATAAATTCCAGAGATAGCCGGCGATAAATATGCAAGCGCAAAGCGCGCTTTGCGATATTTATCGCCGGCCCTTGATAATATGCCCCCTTGTTTTTCCTTGTATATTTTCTCATGTTCTGGAATGGAATGGGCTGGTGGTCTCGGGTTCTGGCACGGGCAGGTTTGTCAGTTACTGCTTGGACCTTGGGCTTGCTTGACGCGTCTTGGTCATGGGCACTTCTATCGACAACAAAGTAACCTTAGAACCTTGCTGTTGTAGAAGTTTTATACCACGCATTGGTGACGAGAATATCTACGCATTTATATGTGCCCACGGACTTGATTGACCGTATAACTCTGCTGGCCTATTCTTCAAGGATCACATCGAAAGACTGAGGAAGTTGTGCAGAGGATTCGTCAGCTGTTCTCCAGTACTTTCCGAGGCAATATCTCTATGGCCTGTGACGTCTCGCAAATCTTTAACTTTTAACATTGTTGATATTCAAACCATTGCACATAAACCTTGATTGCACGAGACTTTCTTCAGAATCCGGTGCATGTTTTCATTACGGACATGAGTCTCCTGTTCTTTGTGGCAGGGCCGGTTCTAGGATTTTTGAGGCCCCGGGCCGAAACGCAATGTGCAAGGACCCTCTAATTTGCAAATGTAGCACATTTAGGGCTCTAGAAGCTGCTTTGTGCAGACTCCTCCTGGGCCGCAGCTCCCATCTCTGCCCCCTACAAGCCCCTCTTTCACAGCTCATATGGGCTGAAGGTGTGAGAATTGCTTGGGGGCTGAGAGTTAAAACTGTGCAGACGGTAAAGTGCTGACAATGGGTGTCCTGCAGTGTCTCTCAATGGACAGCCAGACAGGAGGCCTAATTGCAGGACACACCTGCAAAATGTGTCTCCTTGCAACTGGCACAAGATGAAGTGTCCCCCTCCGCTAGGCCTCCCCACACCATCCCTGAGAGGCCCAGGGAGGGGGCCCCCTCCTGTAAGCCCAATTGTAAACAGACAACTTTCTTCAATGGGATTGGCAGGGGCACAAGAGGTTTGGTGTTGTGTTGCACTGATGCGAGGCCCCATGCTGGTGGGCTGGGTGTGAGGCCCTGGGAAGCTGCCCATACTGCCCATGCCTAGCGCCGGCCCTGCTTTGGGGCTCCGCTAACTCTAACACCACTTCTTCCTGTCAGCTGTGCAACACGCACTAGGCTTGTGTGCGCGCTATCTTAGGACGTAGACTGTCAGAAGCCATATTTATGTACAATGAAGTGGATTGCCGTAGGCAATGATAAGAGGAGGTGGATAGATTATTTCTTTATCGAGACTTGCAAAGCTCAACTTCCAATACCTCAGCGATGGGTCAGCACAGGTATTGTGTTTATTTTGCAGTGTTATTATTTTGTATTAAACTCCAACAGCATTCACATTGCAGCATTAATGTGTTGTTTGCTCTATTATATCACAATCATAGTTCATTATGGCCTCATCTTCCTCACATCAGTTTACACAGCCACCCAGTACCCTGGGAAACCACAGATCAAATGGAAGCAGTGGTTCAGGTTGTTTGAGAACTAGTTGGTTGCTATAGATGTAAAAGAGTATTCTCCAGCACGCAAATTGGCATTGTTATGTTGTAGTCTTGCCCAGGCTGCTCAGGAAGTTTTTGATAATTTGCCAATTGAACCTGCTCCCCATGGTCAATCGGATGATGCACTGGAACCAGTTCAAGGAATGTTGGAAAGACATAATTTTTCAAACGAAAGCAGCATGCTGAATAAAAGTGTGAAAGAGTATGTGTCAGCATTGAGAATTTTTGCTGCAACTTGCAAGTTTGGAGCTAATATTGTTGTTTAAATTTGTGACCAATTTATTGTCAACTATTATTCAAGGAATGGCTAAGGTGCAGAAATCCAACTCTTTTGGAAGCCATCGATCTAGTGAAAGGAATTGAGCGTTCCATGGTTTCTTCCAAAGCTTTGAATGCTGACATGCCAATGAATATGTTATTTACCTCCTATCCAGATGTTAACAGAGATTCTGTGTGCTTAGTCAACACGCAGTGCAAAGTATGGAAAAATTCTACAAAAGAACTATTCTTCTCTGTTTTAGTTGTGGATCAAAAGGTCATCTGGGCAACAATTCAGTCTTCCCAGCTGTTAGAAAGCGTTGCATGTTATTTAAAAAAAGGTAATTTTCAAACTATATGCAACAGGAGCAGGAATGCTGTGAAAATTAGCAGCATAGATTTCTGAGGAAATTTGTGCACAGAAACTCAGCAACACCATTTTGACAATTGACTGTAACTCTATTACAGGTTCAACATTGGTAAAAGGGCCTTTGGTGGAAGCAACATCTGGTGATGTTGGCCTACAAGTTATGGCAGCTTCAGGATCCCCAATAACAAATCTAAGAGATTCAGCTTTTTATGATAATTGGAAGAATAATATTGATCTTATTCCTTCAGATGTCAATCATAAAGCTTTGGCGAAAAAGAAATTGACATGGTTCATTATTTAACACTGAGACCAAAGTGTTTGGGAAGAGTTACTACTACAAAAGTATATGTAGGTGTAAAAGGGAAAAACATTATTGGATGGCAAGATTTGGCAAAGTTTGGTTCATATCTTGTACCTGGTGCTGAAAATCTAGCAGTTGTTAGAGATTTACCCATAGCTTGTGTAGACGATGATGTTCATATTTACACTATGGAAGATATTTTATGTGAGTTTGGTGATTTTTTTAGAGAACAAGCGGGTGTGGTTAAAGGGTTCAAACATCACATTAAACTCAAACTATGTGCACAGCCTGCAGTTTATAAGGTATGTGCTGTCACGCTTAGTGCCCGGAAGAATTGGAACAAATTTTAAAGACATTTTGTTCTGAAGGTATTATTAAGTCTACTGAATCAACCCAATACGTTTCTCCTATTGTAGCTATAGCTAACAAAAAAATCAGGAGAATAAGATTGTGTGCCTATCTGTGCACATTGAACAAACATATACATGAATTGTTGGCTAATTTACGAGGTGTGAAAGTTTTTATATAATTGATTTATGTTCACCATATCACCAAATTGCACTTAAGCCTGAGTCTGAGGAAGGCACAATGTTTGTAACACTCTGTGAAGATTATAAATACTTTAGGCTTCCATTTGGTCTAACCTCGTCAGCCAGCGTTTTTCATAAGTTAATGGATATGTTATTTGTTGATATGGAGGGTGTGCAAGCATATCAAGACGATATCTTGATTTTTGTGCAAGATAGTGAAACATACAATCCAATTCTGAGAAAGATCTTAGATATTTTGTTAAAAACTGGGATGACTATCAGGAGAACCAAGTGTCAATTGGGTGTGCAAGAGATGGAGTATTTGGGTCACAATATTTCCTCTTCAGGCATAAAACCCAAGTTTTGTCTCATAAAAGCCATCAGGGATGCAATTCCATCTAAAGACAGAGATAGTCTTCAATCATTTCTAGGTCTGTCCAAGTATTATGCTTGTTTTGTACAAGGATATGCCCAGATTTTGAACTGGGAAGAATCTTGCTGAGGAAAGGAGTTAAGTTTTCTTAGTCGAGTGAGTTGGGTAAAGTTTTTAACAATGTTAAGAAACTCATTGAAGAAGCAACAGCTTTACATATCTTTCAAAGCAGGAAATAAATGGTTACTGTTGATGCCAGTTTGACTGGGTTGGGAGCAGTCCTCTACCAATGGGTAGCAGGTAAGGAGCAAACAGTAGCATTTGCTTCTAGAACACTAAAGAACTTATTAAGACTCCGGCGGTCCGACCACCAGACCACTGAAGCTGCATACAACACCACACAGCAATGCTGGTAGTCTTAAGACTGCCGCATTTTGAATGGACCGTGGGGACAGCAGTCCGTGGTTGGCATTCCCACTGCAGCAGCAAGGCTCATCCATTAAGTGAAGCCGCAGCACATGCCGCTACGGTGCAGTGCCATCTGCACACCCATGCAATATGTGTCATGCACCATGTTGTGCATGGCAAACATTGCACGAACTAAGGTGCAATTGCAAGGGGGGCACAATATGTGCCTCCATGTACAACCCCCCCTAGCTAAAATGACCGGGGGCCCTGTTTGGGGCCCCTCATAGCCGTTCTGCCAGCGTTTTACTGACGGATGAAAAGGCTTGCGGAAAGGCAAGGCCTAATAAGGACGGCGGAGTCGGGCTCGGCACCGCCTCCATTCCTCCCCACTCTGCACACTGCCAGCAGAGTGGGATCCGGGATCTTGGTGGTGCTGGCGGTGTTTTGGCAGGCTGGTGGCTGTCTGACTGCCAGGCTCATAAACAGGCGGTCAGACCGCCACCACGGGTTCGGTGGTCTCAAGATCACCAAACTCGTAATAAGCCTCTTAGACAATTAGGGGCATATTATCAAGCGGCAGCGATAATTATCGCTGGCCGCTATTAGCGCGAGGAATCCTATCGCCGGCTATCGCTGGAAATTATCGCTGGAAATTATCGCCATGCTAGCGCTGTATTAACAACGCTTAGCGCAAAGGCGATAATTTTCCAGTGATAGCGATGTGTTCCATGGAACATCGCTGGTTTTCCAGCGATGTCCCATGGAAAACGGCGATATCCTTGGTGATAGGGCCTGTGGTCTTAGCCACACAATCCACCCCCCATGTTAGGTATGCCTTAGTCAGGAATTTAGCAGACGTTAAATTCCTGCGTTAAGGCATACTTAACGCGATTGAAAATATCGCTAACCCACGTTGTTGATATGGCGATACCTGGGTTAGCGATATTTCCCCATGTTGTTTTCACAGGCACGCCTCCTTTGCATCTCATTAGCGATGCGATGGGAGGCGTGCAGAAAACGGACGCTAATGCAGGAATCACGCGCTAGCGTGTCCTTGTTAATTAGGCGATAGAATTATCGCCGCTTTTCGTCCGAAAACGGACGCTAAAGCGGCGATTATTCATTAACGCCGCCTTGATAATATGCCCCCATGTAAGGTAGTATAGTACAATAGAATGTAAGGCGCTGGAGTGTATATGGGCAGTGCAGAAGTTTAGAATGTATATTTGGGGTTGTCAATTTGAATTGTGCACAGATCACAAACCATTGGCACACATTATTAATGGGGGAGGTTCCAATAATGTGGGTGCCATGTCGATAAGACATGGTTTCTAAGCTTCAGGAGAATAACTTTGTAGTAAGCCATCTTCCTGGTGGGAAGAATTTTCGTGCAGATTGTTTGTCTCGCAAGTCCTTGGAAGATGATGGCGATGTTACTATGGAGTGTGTGGTGGCAGTCCTAGATGCGATTGGTGAATGTGATGACAAAATTGCAGAGAAAACATAGATTGATGCATATCAATGTGTTGAGAAATTGCAGAAAGTTATGCAATTTGTTGTGAATGGTTGGCCTGAAAAATGGGGTTTTGTCTGTGGATTTTAAAACATTTGCTCAAATTTCGGAAGAGCTGTCAATTGCCAAAGACTTGGTTATGTGTGGTGAGTTTTTTTTTACCTCCAGAAAGTTTGCGAAATTATCTTGTGTTGTTGGCACATCAAGATCATTTGGGGATTTCTAAGACTTGTGAAAGAATTAAACAATTTTTTTGATGGCCTCTATGAATACTAATGTGAAGTACATTATTGACAAGTGTCCTGAAGGTCTTCTTTCAGAGAAGCATTGGAACACCAATGTAGCTCCTTTACATCCCGTTCCTTTCCCTGATGGTACCTGGGATTGGGGGATTGGATTTTTTTCTGTTCCGTTTTCCATTCTGCAGAGCAACATGAAGTTTTTGGTATTGCTGATTGATTATGATTCGAAATTGAGTTATTTTCTTTTGTTGATTTTCCAAGTACTAATTCTGTTATCACATTTTTAGAAAATGTTTTTAGTTTAGAGGGTCCACCAAAAGAGATAGTTACAGATAACGGCACTCATTTTGTGTCAGATCGCATATGCGCATTTTGCAAGCAAGATGATGTGACTCCTTTAAGAGTTGTCTTGTATTCACTAAATTCTGGTGGTTTGGTGGAAAGGGGTTGTAAAAGAAGGGATTCAAATAGCTATGGCTTCAGGTCATGATGTTTGCACATTTTTGAAAAGCAAAATTTGGGGATACTATGTGACACCTCACAGCACGACAGAGGAATCTCCTTTCACTTTGCTAAGAGGATGTAAGATACAACTAGTTCATGTCCAGATTGGTTAAGTTAAGGAATAAAGGTGATGTGAGTGAGCTGCAACATTTCAGTGGGGATAATGAGATTTCTTCCACTGTAGCCTCGAAGCAAGCTAATATGAAGAAATATTTTGATGAAAAATGTAATTCTCATCACAGTGAATTTTGTATTGGAGGTTGGGTGATGAGAGGGTAAAGGTTGGTGGAATAAAAGGCATCTTGTCAAAATCTCTCACTGTCAAGCAAACATTACCAAACAGAGGAAAAGTACAGATTCCATTTTCTGATTGGTCTTCTTGGTTGCAGTCAGATTGTGTTGCGAACAATCAAACGGAAGAAGGAGTTGTCCAACACTTGTTTTTTCCTGAACATGTTTTGAATCAATCAAAAAGTATCAGAATAAGTCCACGTAATTTTTCTTTTTATTCTTCACAAAAGCCAGAATACAGACATCAGCCAACGCGTTTCGTTCACTAAGAACTTCATCAGGGCGTTAAGTGTTGATGAGAATAGAATAATCCAAAATAGCTTTAAATTATAAGCATGAAGTGTACGTTGTAAAGTACATGAAAACCCCACGATGTTGTCAAGATCTTGACAACATCGTCAGTCTACGAAGGAACCATTGCAGAATACTAATGCTGGATGGTACAGCAATTTCCCAGGATCGTGGGGTTTTCATGTACTTTACAACGTACACTTCATGCTTATAATTTAAAGCTATTTTGGATTATTCTATTCTCATCAACACTTAACGCCCTGATGAAGTTCTTAGTGAACGAAACGCGTTGGCTGATGTCTGTATTCTGGCTTTTGTGAAGAATAAAAAGAAAAATTACGTGGACTTATTCTGATACTTTTGATTTCAATTCTGGTGCACCCTCCATAATAGAAATAACTTCTGCTCTGGATTACAGTGGAGTCTTTTTGTGGCAGGCTCGGAGGTGCAATGCACAGAAAGTTTATTGTACAGTGAATAGAGATTGTAGTGCATAACATATGGTCAGCCACTCTTTGCCTTTTGTTTTCTTATGTTTTGAATCAATACCTGGTTGTTCTGAGGAAAGTTGATTCATGTGTGGTCAAGACACAAGCAGATTTAATGACTATATTATGTATTAAATCTATTTATTTATTGTTAATATTTTTTATTTATTTAAAGTTTTGTGAAGGGGAAATTGTTTTTGTATAATGAAATATGTTGCATTACGAGACCTGGAGGTTTGGCCCAGGTATATTTTAACTATTGCCGATGCCATAGCCGAGGGGGCTTCTATCCCTGACTCTTGGAAGGATGTTATAGTATTACCTATTCACAAAAAGGGGGACAGATCTCAACCAAGTCACTATAGACCCATCAGTCTAATGGACTGTGTCCAAAAACTTTTCTGCTGTAGTGTGTGGTCGAAAATTCCGGAATAGTTATTTGAGAAGACATCCTCAGTAGGGCTGGGCAAAGTACGCAGAGTTTCACTCTGCGGAATTCCGTGGAGTTACCTAAAAACTCCGCAAAATTCCACAGAGTTCTGCAAGTGAGTGGATATTGCTTAGCCATCCAATTGTTCAATTTTTTTTCTCTTGCTCACCTCCCTTTCCGCCATGCAAACGAGCCCATTAGAGGGGATTAAAGACGGGTGCACCCCTTCTTTACTAAAGGCGACATTTTAATGAGAATGATACCCTGTCAAATCAATTACTGCTTCGACCTTTGTTCTTTTCCGACTCACAGCTGAGATAAGCTTTATTTACACGCCATGTAACAATAGAGGGTGTATCTGCCACCTCAGCCCGTGCGTGTGAATTAATTTCTCTCACCACATCCATCCTCCAGGTCTTAAACAAATCCCATTATTTATGCCATACCAAATGCTGTATTAAACAAGTTATCATTATTTCCAAACAAATAGGTTTCTGTACAGTTGTGCCCACAGTTCCTACGCAGCTGTGTCTGGCTCCTGGGGGGCCCCAAGGTTCTTGCACCTTTGTTAAAAACGCCGCTGGCATGGGCTGTGCTGCAGATGGAGTGTAGTCTTCTGAGGTAGCCGGCCATCCTGCAAGCAGAGCATGGCATGGAGCTGTGGGCGGTGGCTGCTGCAAGCAGTGAGGAAAAACAAGGAAGCTGCAACATCTTCAGGTCCTCATTATAGCAGACGTTTGCTCCGAGGGTGTTGAGGTAGAAGGCGAGTCCCAGGGTGCAGCACAGCAGCTCATCGATCATCTCTGCTCTTCTTGTGCTCCGGATGACCGGCTGCCAATCCCACAGCCTCAGCTCTGCCGGTAAGAAGCAAATCCAGCCAGTGTGTGAGCTTTGCATCCACTCCAGACCCTGACGTCCTCCATGCCATAGGGCCAAGCTGCTGCTCAAACCTCTATTCCGCTGACCATGGTGCCACTGCCACCAAAACTTGCAGGCTGCTGACTGCTGTGCCCTATGGTATATGAGGGCAATTTATAAAACTTCAGGCATATGAGGGGCTAACTTAGAGGGCAAATCTGCTCAAGAATCATATACCCACCCTTGAGCTGGGTCATGCGCAGGAGGAATGAATTAAATGAAAGTAACATGATGCCTGCTGTGATGAAGAGAGAAGAAAGCGCATACACGACCCCTGATGGTGCCCTTGAAGCTTGTAATGGGGGGGCAGGCAGGATGAGGTCTAAAGTAGGGGGAACGCACTGGTAAACTCCACTCCACCAGTGGCTGGCAGAATCCTTGCTGAACTCAGTGATCCTTGCAGAGCGCGGAGTGGCCAAAACTCCATGAACTCTGGCAGCAGAGTGAAGCTTACCGCCGACCCCTAATCCTCAGCCCCTTCCAAGTGGGCTTTCGGAGGAAAGTCTCCACTATTGATCAGGCCTTCAGCTTCTTAATGATCCAATGGACGACTGTTTTAAATGGCAAGGGCAACCTCTATGTTGCCTTTGTCGATTTAAAATCTGCTTTTGACTTGACTTGGCTCTACCCTCTGGCAGGCTCTTATCGACATGAACATGCCCCTGCATATCTTGTCACTTGTGTTACCCATTCATGAGGGTAATTTTGCACTTATTAGGTGGGGGGAAACAGGGTCATTTGACTGACAGGATACCAGTCCTTAGTGGCGTTCCCCAGCACTGCATACTGGCGCCTCCACTTTTCTTGGTATACATCAATAAAATTGTACCATTTTTATCCTAGGTTGATGCAGATGCTCCCTCATTGGCCATGGTTAAAACCCTGATCCTTTTATTTGCAGACAACACTTTGCTGATCTCCAAGACCCGAGCAGGCTACCGAAACTTCTAACTCATTTCAATGAGTTTTGCCTCACTCGTGGCGTGGAGATCAACACTACTAAGACTAAATTGATGTTGTTCAACCCTCATAGATCACACAAAAAGAGCATAGTTCTAGGGGGGTATCGCTCATGAAAGTGGACTCTTTCACTTATTTGGGTGTGACATTTAGTGGATGTATGTCTTGGAAATCTCACGTGAACAAAGCGGCCTTAAAGCTCAAACACACTTCGAAGGCAATACTTCAAGAGTATTCTGCCTCCTATACCAAACCCATCAGACCTGTGCTCTGCATTTACAAGGCCAAGGCACTGGGTTAGGTCCTTTATGGGGCAGAAATGTGGGGATTCACTAATATTGAGATACTAACTAGAGCGGAAACAAACTGTTGACATAACTTGCTTTTCTCCCCCCAGTACCCCTTTGTATCCGCTTTTTATGAATTTGGAAGTCACAGGGCTAGCACGTAAAGTTAGGCTATGTCCTTTTTTTGTACTGGAGGCAATTATGGACCACTCCAGAACTTGCCCACTATGTTGTTGCCCTACAGGACATAATGAACGCAGATACATTTTCTAAGGTCCCCTGGCTTTTGAACATCAAAGAGATGCTTTACTCCCTTGGGCTGCCCGAATTATGGGAGTACCCAGCTATCACATGTTTCCCATTCAAGGGCTCATTGAAGCAGCGGTACTGGCAATCACATTGGCCAATGACTCAAGAAGTCTGTTTGTTCCAAGCTGTCAAGTGAATTTCTTCTCTTTAAGTTTCTCTGTGGTTAGGAGCAGGTTTGTTACCAGGTGACCATCCCCACGGACAGGAAGTTATACTTCTAGATCAGAGTGGATGCTCTACCACTGAGATTGTTCACTTCGAAATGGTCCAGCAGGGGAGCTGACGCTTGCCCTGCCTGTAATTTCTCAGCCAGTAGTGTATCATGTGTCCTCTTTGCCTGACCAGCTTATGCCTGCCCCCCAAAACCTGTCAACCACTACCTGCAGGAATCTAGGGGTGCGTATCCATTCCACTGCCCTTCGCATCCTAAGAACGGATTGCCCTTTTATGTACGCCATTCCTGTTGCCAAGTTCCTGGGTGCTATGTGGATACTCAGGAGGAAGATTCTTCCCCCACATTAGTTTTCTGACAGTCTCTGTGCCATATGTCTGCTCTTTTATTATGTATATCAGTTACATGCAGCACTTTTGGCGCCTTTCTTTGCACGCCTATTGTATTTCTGCATGTGCTAGCTTGTTATTTTGTTGTTTAAATAATCAGCTATGGATTGGTGTTCTTAAGAGTCATAAACTACCTTTGTGTCGACCTCTACTGTTTAAACTATCTATTATTTTTTTTGTCTGTATTTGTACTCTTATGGCCCTGGTGGCCGAAATAAAGTCATTTGGATTGAATTGAGTTATTTGTATTGATTTGAATTTTTTTTAATTACCTTGTTTTTCTTTGTATGCTTTCTCAAGTTCTGGAATGGGATGTACTGGTGAGCTCAGGTTCTGGCAGTGGCAGGTTTGTCAGTTGCTGCCTGGACCTTGGGCTTGCCAGACGCATCTTGGTCATGGGCACATTTATCGACAATAAAGTCACTTTGAAACCATGCTGTTGTAGAAGTTTATATTACTCCGACACATAAGCAGATCAAAGAAAAATGCTTTTCTGAAAGTTCTGCGACACTTGGATTTCAAGGAGAGAACAATCCAGTGAAAAGCATCAATGTATCATTGACAATTTATGTTGCAGAATCAAACAACTTGGTGTAGCACTATCATTGCTGAGCAAGTCCAATGCATTTACTTTCATTATAGCACTTACATCACAATGCCAAGCCACCAACTCAAACATATTAACGCAATGACACAATCAATCAATCAATCAATCAGGGGTATCTAGAGTGCAAGCTACTCACCCGGAACGGGTCTCAAGGCGCTGAGGGAAAGGGGGCGGGGGGGGTTCCGCAGATCCTGGAGGTTCACTGAGTTCCATCAAAGAGCCAGGTCTTGAGGTCCTTTAAGAACTTAGGGAGTGATGCGGTCTGTCGGAGGTGGAGAAGGAGGGAGATCCATGCCTTGTCGCAAGGAGGGAGAAGGAGCGCCCTCGTGTTCTGCTTTTCTTGATCTGAGGTACTGTTGCGAGGGAGAGCTGGGCCGAGCAGAGAGAACGCTAGGGAGCGTGGAACACGAGGCGGTGGTTCGGGTTGGCGGGTCCAGTGTTGTGGAGGGCCTTGTGTGTATGGGTGAGAAGCTTGAATGTGATTCTCTTCTTGATGGGGAGCCAGTGTAGAGTCCGTAGGTGTTGGCTGATGTGGCTGTGGCGCGGTAGGTTGAGGACTAGTCTGGCGGCGGCGTTCTGGACGTTCTGGAGTTTGCGGGTGAGGTTCTTGTTGATGCTGGCATAGAGTGCGTTGTCGTAGTCCAGCCTGCTACTGATGAGGGCGTGTGTGACAGTTTTCCTGTGTTTGGGAGGGATCCACTTGAAGGTCTTACGGAGGAGGCGGAGGGTGTGGTAGCAGGAGGAGGTGATGGCGTTGATCTGGTGGTCCATTTTGAGTTCGGAGTCCAGGATGATTCCGAGGTTGCGTGCGTGGTCCGTGGGGGCGGGGGGGTTTCCGAGGGTGGGGGGCCACCAGGTGTCGTTCCAGGCATCAGGGTGTGGGCCCATGATGAGTACCTCGGTTTTGTCCGTGTTGAGTTGAAGGCAGCTGTTATTCATCCATCTGGCGACAGCTTCCATTCCGTCCTGAAATTTGCATTTGGTGATGTTGGGTTTGTTGGATAGTGAGTTGATGAGTTGGGTGTCGTCAGCGTACGATGTGATTTTGAGTTTGTGTGCTCTGACGATGGATGCGAGCGGGGCCATGTAAATGTTGAACAGGTTCGGGCTGATGGAGGATCCTTGTGGAACTCCGCAGGTGGTAGGAGTCGGTTCTGGGAGAAATGGAGGGAGTCTGACTCATTGCGTTCTGCCGGAGAGGAAAGAGAGGATCCAGTCGAGGGCCTTGTTCCGGATTCCCGCGTCGTGGAGCCTGCGGGCTAGGGTGCGGTGAGAGGCAGTGTCGAAGGGCACGAATGTGTTATATACCACATGAAGCAAGACACAATTTTTTTTCAGTTAAAGGTTAACTATATATCGCCTCTAAGCTGCTCAGGCTTGCAACTGTCCCAGGGAATACTGTGATGAAGTCACTTTCACCGGTGCCTCTCTAAATGATTGCAGATGTATTATCATGTAGCCCACATCTTGGCCCAATTTTCTTGGATAATTTCAAGCACCAAAATCATTGTATTTCCCTATAGCTCCACCTGTAAAGCATACAATTGTACACACAAGAACATCAATAGTCACAAAGAGCATGCACATTAACCAAATCCTTAAATTAGTCAGTGGTAGGGTGAGTTTTGCTACGACAAAAGAGGATGGACCATGGTTTAAGCTAGAAGTTAGGTCACTGGCTTCAACCCCAGAAGTGACCTAATTAGAAGGAGAAATGCAGAAAGTAGCTGCTGTTCTACTTCTCGCTTCTTCTCAGAAGAGAGAAGTTAGGGGTTGCAGTCATTGGAATGCAGCACTAAACCATCAACCTCCAACTATGTCTCATTCCATAAGGTGCAGACTACTATTATTAAATCACTATCCAAGCCAACTTGGAATAGGCAAAAGCAAACACTCCTTTTTATCCTTTCATACAGTGTTCCAACCTTAGTTTTTGAGAGCTATTATGAGATAAATGGATGTGTGGTGGCGCTCCTTCATTCTGGAGTAACAGATACTCATTCACAATATAAGCTGAAGAGAATGTACAACCAAAGGCACCAATGCTTATGCACAGGTACATATGGTTATTATTAGATGCAGAGTTATCTGGCTTTGTGCAAATCGTGGTCTAACCCTCTCCAAGCCTTTGCCAGTTGTATTAGTTTTTAATTTTGCGCTTTTTGCATCGCTGCAGTGGATCAATGAGTCTTTTCTGTTTTTTGTCTCTTTGTCTTTTATTGAGAACATAAGAATATCAATGAGGAGTAGCAACCTTTCTTTATATGAGGTTGCCTGTCTCGTTCAGGAGTTTGGAGCCATACAGAATCGTTTATAAGTAGCCATGTGGAACCAAGAAGTCCTGTAGTCTCCAAATAAAATCCAAGAAGTGATGAAAACTTGTAGTATTTTATTGAAATATAGCAGATTGACCTTCCACAGTAATAACTGACATCAGATTCAAACAAACACACATACATTCTTAAAGAGAATGAAGCTATAACTAATAACATAGTAGTAGAATTATACATGAAATTAAATTTTAATTTATAACGCGCACTACTACCTTAAGGTGTCTAGGCGCTAGTGCTCTGACTTAGGAGGAAGAAAGAGAAGAAGCTCAGAATGGGGAGAGAGCAGGGGCCAAGAAACCTTAGTTATTTAACAGCCAAGTTTTTAGGGATTTACAGAAAGAGAGAAGATCAGACTTTTGCTTAAGAGCAAGTGGCAAGGAATTCCAAAGCCTGGCTATGCCAGCTGCAAAACATCCCCCCCCCCCAAGAGGCTGTTTTGGCTTTGGGAATCACCAGATTAAATGCTGATGAGGATCTCAGATGTCAGTTCGGAACATACCACAGAAATCTATGTTTAAAATATTCAGGTACGAAACCACGCAATGCATAGGGACTTGAATTCAATCCGTCTTTTTACTGGAAGCCAGTGCAATAATGGCAAGGCTTGAGATACAGACAGATATTTTGGGATGGCAAGCAGCAGACGTGCAGCTGCATTTTGGTGAACCTGTAATTTATTTAAAAATCTCATCTGAATGTTAATAATGAGCGCATTGCAACAGTCAATTTTTTACAGTATAAGTGCGGAAATTACCGCTTTCCGCAGGTCAAGAAGAATAAAAGGCAGGACTTTCCTAAGATTTCTTGCATGAAAAAACTGGACAAAGTTATGGAGTTTACTTGGCCTTCGACTGAAAGTTTGTCATCGAAATGAACTCCTAGATTTTTTACCTTGGTGACTGGGGAGGGGAGCTCACCCATTTCCTGCGGGAACCAATTAGGTGACCAGAAAAAAGTGTTTCTCCCAAACAGTAGGACCTCTGTCTTTCCCGAGTTCAACTTGAGACAGTTGTTAGACATTGAGTTTCCAATTTCACACAGATAGTCATGGAATCTGGAGGCAGTGTCTTCTGGATTGCTGGCCAGTGATGCCACAATTTGTGTGTCGTCGGTGTATGACACCACTGTGAAGCCAAATTACTTTATAAGGTTGGCCTAAGGGGTTACATATACATTAAAAAGTGTTGGGCTCAGAGAAGATCCCTGTGGAACCCTGCAAGGAAGAGAAAAGGAAATAGACCTGAAGCCATTTAGCTCCACAAACTGCTCTCTATCTGAGAGAAAAGATTTAAGAAGTTTAAGCGCCTTACCCCTAATGCCCAGCACGAAGAGATGGTCGATAAGAAGACTGTGGTTGACTGTGTTGTTGTGTAGTTCCTAGGAGTCCCCCAGGACCTGCGTGTTTTGGATTACCTAAACTGAGGGCTTAATGTGCCAACCGCTTCCGTACACCCCCACAGGATATGTCAGCCATTAGACCAGCTAGCTCTACAGTGCCACTACCACCACCCTTTATTCTACAGTAGTGTAGGTAGTTTCTGGCAACCACTGAACATGACAACCCTGATTCCTCAGGGATCGTGGAAAACAGTACAGTACATTTCGCTCAGACATTCATGCTTGCTTACTCTCAGAAAATACACAGGATGGTGACTAGGACGTTTCAATAAGTATTTATTGGTCCAGCGACAGCCTGGTGTAAAACATATGTGCTGCGACAATCAGGAGACAGAAGCATATAAAAGAGATTGCTAGTACCAATATAGTAAATAGTAGACACATTTCTACCATAGTGCTAATAAGAGGAACATAAGCAGTTCAGATAAAAACAGTAGCACTGGCATATTCCTAAAAATGCACGCCCTAAATAATTTGCCTAAATGTACCTAGCCTAGATCTGTGTGTGTAGCATGTATATGCATATATGTGTGTAGCCAAGAAACCCCAAGGGATGAACCAGCCCCCTCACCTGGTGGTTTAGAACGATGGACCCCATCTATGCTTTGAGGATGACACCCCGCAAGGAATGTCAGACCACTGCGTGCCAAAAATTCAGCATGCAGGACCCCGCGTCAGCTTGGAAGGAATCATCCTCTAATTTGTAGGGGGGAGTGAGGGTCTTTTATACTAAAGTGGTCACTCCAGGGTTTGTTTCTAGAATCAATATGTTTTTAAAACAATCATGGATGTTTTGAAAACAATCATAAATGTTTTGAAAACAATCACCAATGCTTTTCTAAACAAGTGTGATCATGCACAGCTGGCTGTTGGCCAAGGATGAAAAAACAAAAGTGGTGAGCCTTATACAGCATGATTCTGCGGTGCCAGGGGACATGTTTATGTATGTCAGGTACAGGGATTATGATAGAACACTGAGAGCCTGGTGTTGAAGAGACAGGAGCAAGCTACTAGGTAAAAGGTCACCTGTTTAGAATCGTTATTGTCGTGTTGATGGGACAATGTATGTAAAAATGGGGTGTACATGACGGGACTATCCTAAAAGACATGACACCCACTCCTCATCAAAAGGTCAACAAGGTCAGCTAGGTAATGATAAAGCTCACACTATTAAAAGGCATAAAAATCATTTATAATAAAACATACTAAAAAGCACTTTAAAAGCCTGAAAAATGACCATAAAAGAAAAGTCATTTTTCCCTAAAAAGCGTTCAAAAGGTCGTCTACACTTGTATATATTGTGATTATTTCACTGAGCACCTTGAAAGCCATGAAGCTCAGTTAGAGCCGAGAAGAAAAAATAAAACAAAGTCACATTCGACCTTCAATTTGGTAAATGTTAAAAAAATTCCCAAACGGTTCCTAGCACAGGAGAGGCCAGATTGTTTTAAGAATCCTGCGCTGAAGACTCAACATTGCTGAACATCGTATCCGCATGTGGAAGTCCCTCCAGAACTTCCAGTATCATATTGAGTGAGCAAAGATGTTCATCTGTGGTTCCCATGGCAGCCGCCGGGGAAGAATTAGATGCCTGCACGCCTGATACCGATTCCTGTACCTCTGGAGTAGAGCCGATATCCCTTCCAACAGGAGCGGAAGCATCCCTTCGAGGCTCTATAAATGCCATCATCAACATGGGAATACGCTGTGCACAACTGCATGTGTCGACCTGCAAAGGTGCCACTAGCGCTTATATGTCCGGCGGAGCAACCGATGGAAGTGTCAGACACAGGTCCAACACACAGCCAAATCCGCAAAAGAGGCAACGGAATACAGGCAGGACACAGTCTAGCCAGACCGGTCTAAAAGACAGGAACCAATGCTCACTCAGCTCTTGAAGCCGAGGTATAGTCAGGTAGAACACCATGCGCTCACTACAATGTCGTTCCAGCAGCGTTCTCTCCATTTCTTGAGGAATTGCGACGTCCATTGCGAAGCAAGAGGATTAAAATCAGGATGCCCGCTACCAAAAGCCGGACCAAAGAAAGCCCTTCAAAAACGCTTCCAAGTACGGAGTATGTGAAGGCTGGAATTACTCCGAAGTTGGTTTGAAAGGTGGTTAAGAGACTTGATTCAAATCGCTTAAATAAGTGTACGATCCCACTCGTATCAGACATGTTAAAGATACGATGAAGCATTTCTACGAAATGGATCGGGAAGTTCGTACGGACCAGGGCCTGTATCTCTGCAGAAGACCTTGCAACCTGGAGATCAAAAGTCTCTCGGGCTGAAGTTAAGGCCACATTTTGTTGAAACAACATGGATTTCAGTCAGCTCAGCGAATCAATAGGTATACTGGAAACAATCAATGAAGGCCACAGTGGTACCTCGCTAACTTTGCGAGCCGGGGGAAACAATACTTGCTTACAGCAAACAACCCTGAAGTTTACTGTGACTGGATATGCGATGCCTGGCACCATTCCAAAACAGCCTTGATCATTCAGCACTAAATAACTTCCATTCGAAAGCAATTAAAAAACCGGATGAATCACGGCAGCAGGGGAGCCCTTCAAGTAGCAAGATAAGTTCGCTTTTGACGCATTACACGTTCCATGAAGCGACACTTCTTTGCACACTAAAGACCCACTTAAAGCCTTCCCGCAGTCAGTACCACTTAAGAAAACTTCAGTGTCCTTGTTTCTGCACCCATATCTATCGGTAACTTCCAGGTTTCCTGTATGTACCCTTCACCTAACGCTTCATACCTGCTTGCTTGGATGTATCTCAGGCAGTATTAGGACTGAAATGTTGTGATTGGCAGTGTGATATAGCCATGAATTAACCATTCAGTAGACAGTGACTCAGCTACTGTGAAAGGTAACTTCTCTAATTTTTAATGAGCAGCATGGTGTACTTTGCATCTCTGTGTTCCATAGTCAACTGTCTGTCGGTCCGATTGTAAACCGAGAACAAACTTGTGCTGTTAGTGTATCGCCATGGCACGTGGCCTGAATGCAATGATTGCAGCATCCAGCTTAAAAGCATAATGGAGCACAATTGTGATTGCCCATGTAGTAGAATACACAAATCTTGTTCCATTATGTCAATTGCCGAGGACACAATGTTGCCCAGTGAATAAATATGTGAAGAAAGTGTGGTCATACCATTGTCTACCACAGCCCAGGCCTTTTCTAGGTTACTCCTATCAATTTCACGTAATCTCTCAGCAGCATCCTGTTAGGAGACTTTCCACAGTTCATTGTAGATGGCATATAAGAAGCGTTTCTTACGCAGTTTCTTGGGACCTAGCAAGAAATCCCTAAGATCCATGTTGTCAGCTAGAAGGGACACGTGTTGGTTCACCTGTTGTAGTGTTGAGGTTTTTAGCTATTCTAGGCACAACTTCCCAACACTATAAGAGGTCACTACACCTGGGTCGTCTGTGTGTACATAGCGTGGGTCAGGCCTATGGATACTAAACCCTCTGGTGGTACCCCTAAATCTTGATTGACACCTATTTGTGTTGATAGACCAAACCAACCGTCCCTTCCAATTGGGAGTTGAGGAATTGTATGTTCCAATCTGTATCATTTCAGCCAGCATCTCCTCACTTATCAGTGTGTAATTCGATATACCTTCAATAGGTATGGGTAAGGGAATGCATGGGGTTTTCAGGTATTTCATTTTTGCAAACCAGTAGCAGGTAGATTGCTGCACTGTTCTGTTCAGGAATATTATCTGTAACTGTATGAGGCAAGCTCTAAATAAAGTCTCAGATCCCTGAACCTGCCAATCTTTCGTCCCCCAGATGGATTTTGTGTCTATCGTGTCCCTCCAATAGTCGAAAACTTGTATAGACAGTTAGGAGATGAAAGGTGGTGAATATATGAGCTTGGTGTTTGTCAGCATCATTTTCTTTGCAGTTGCATTATTCTGTACTAACTTATAGTAGTATGACATTGGATCTGATGTATTAAACCCTGAAAAATATGCAAATTTCTGTGCAAATTTAGCAGAACTACCTTTTGGTGGTGTTGGGCAATGTTCCCATTGATGGTAAGTGTTTACAGTGCATGGAACACTAGCTCTGTGCAAAACGTGATGACCATAGTGCTGGTAACAAGACATACTGTCGAAGTCAGGTGTATCTTTGTACAATTCCCTGTAAGAAAATGCAGCAGATTGTTCTAAATCTGAGAGCATAGTATTTACAGTCTCAATGTCCCAATCATCAGAGAGTGTACTCAGGGTAATGAAATCATTCATTGAAATTTTGAACACGTGTGAAATTTTCAAATGTTCAGTATTAGCAAATACATCATATGAAACTCTATCCCAAACTATACCATCCGTTACTAGAACTGCTGAAATGTTCACTAGGGACAAGTCTCTTTGTTCACGGTGTGATGACATATGTGGTTTCAGGACCAAGTTCACAGGTTGTACTGCAGAGCGTTGTGGGAGGTAATGTTCATTCAGTAGTAAGAAAAAGATAGTTACTATACCAATCCAAATTACCAGGAACAGGATTCCTAATGCAAACCAAAGATGCAACCAAGGGGACACAAAGTAAGTCTTTTTCAGCCTGAGATAGAATTGTCGAAGTTGTTCTTTTTTAGAGATGGGTGGCGTTTGCTCAGGTTCACTTGGATCTGAAGAAAAGTCATTGAAGTTGATGAAGTAGCCAGACGCAGTTCGATCTATCTTTGGGAGCTCAGCAGTGTTCGTAGAACTGGCAGTTTCAACAGGTGTAATTCGTACTCTGTTATTAGATACTCCTGCATTTTGTGTAAGTGAGTCTTGAAGCATTATTAGTCTTTCCATCTGAACCTTCTGTATGGTAGCGAGAAGAGATCTGCGGCTACTCAGGACTCCATGCAGCCTGCTGTTGAGAATCGGCCACATAGTGTGGTTTGATCAGGTCAATGGAGACAAATCTTTTTTCTTTTTTGCCGTCAAGAGGCGGAACAAGTACTGTTCTTGTTCCTTGAACCACCAGGACAGGTACAGGTGTTCTGTAAGATGGCCCAAACTCCTTCTTGTCCACGATCTTTCTCTGGGATCTTCGGGAACCAGACAGGTCTTGCCAGAACAGGTTTCACTTCCCCGGTAGCGGAGCATTTTACTTGGACGTTACTTTGTAATGCCCGGAATTCATTGAGTTCCTGTAAAATAGCCAAACGATCATTCAATTTAAATGGTTTTACATCTGCCACTGTGCTGGCACAATCGAGGTCAGGTACCTACATTCTTGTCCTAAACAGGATCTCATAGGGTGTACGTCCTCCCAAGGATTTTCTTGGCATATTGTTTAGTGCCCTCTGGACCCCATATAGGTGATTAACCCATCTACCGCCCGCACCTAATACCCTTGCTGTTAAGGATTGCTTTAGGTCTTGGTTTTTCCTCTCCACCACCGAATTTCCCTTGGGATGGTAGGGGGAGGAGTACCGCAAGGCCACACCCATACTTTCCATGGCTTCCATGTAAGCCCGAGAGGCAAATGCAGGGCCACGGTCAGAATGTACCGTGCCAATTGCATATATCCCGATGAAGACTCGCAAATCCTTTATAACAGTTCGAGCGTCAGCCGAGCGCTGAGGCCAAACCCATAGAAATCTAGAGCATGAATCCACCACCACCAAGATGTACTTGCAAGCCCCATCTGAATTGCAGCGGCCGCAGTGATCCAAATAGACACATGCGAGAGGTCTGTCTGAAATGAGTGACCGTGTTTGGGGTGGCCGTGCTACGGTGGAACCTTTCATCTTCTGACAGATGTCGCACTTTAAGACATAAGCCTTTGTTTTCTTAGACAAACTTGGCCTCCAGAATCGCTGCCTTAGTAATGAAATCATAGCGGTGACTCCTGCGTGGGCAGAGCCCAGACCCTCGTGTGCAGCTAGTATTAAACATAATCTGCGATTCATGCTTGGCATAACTCTATCCCCCACTGCTGGAATTTGAGCATATGTTGTGTTTTGCGCATCTAATTTATAGGAATATTTGAGTGGAAAGCCCTTCGGAACGGCAGAGCCGTTCTTTGAGGAGTTGACAGCTATCAGTATGTCTCCGTCTATCCTTGTGCTAGAACGAGTGGTTGCAGCAACGGCAGCAGTTTGCACTGTCGCCTTGGAGGCTTCATCTGCCAGTGAATTCCCTTCAACATGTATACCAACACGCTGGTGACTCAATGTGTGAATAACTTGAGCCCATGGCAGGCATGCTTTCAGCTTTGCCACTTGTTCCCATAACAATTTATGTTTAATTGTGCAACCCGTGGAATCTCTAAACCCATTCTGGCCCCAGTAATGAAGATATTCATTGTAAGACTGCTCACAGTAAAACGAATCGCACACTATCACTGTGGGGGATTCCCGATCCGTATACTGTAGTGCCAATATCAGGGCTTTCAGCTCTGCCAACTACTCTATACAATCTCCTAGAGATTGTGTAGTCGCATTGCTGGGATGGAACTTACCATCCCGCATATGTCCTTTTACTATAGCACATGCTGCACTATATTGCTGTCTACTTCCTATGGCAGGCTGAGCAGATCCATCAGTATAGATGATGTAATCATATTTCTCTAGAGGCAAGATTTCATTCGGGAGAGAGTATTCTTGTTCGTACTGCAGAAATGCTTGTATTTTCAATGTAAAATCATATTTGTATTCTACATCTGTTCCAGTGACAGAATTAGCCCATTGTATCCATCATGGATGCAGTGCTTTTGCATTTGGAATGCTCGCTTTGGTAACAGCTTCTAAAGTTGGTACCGGGGTTACAACAATAATGGGTTTCCCCTGTGCTAGCGCACTTTCGCACATTACAGCAGTTTGTACTGCTGTTAGTATTTTTTCAGTTGCTGCAAATCGAATTTCAGCATTTGTGTACAAATGTGATTAGTATGCAATTGGAGCTGTTTCACCTTCATTGAATGTGAGGTAAGTATACCCTGATAAACTGGGGACGACCCGGATCACCAAGTTTGTAGAATTTACACATGTGTGCAAGTGTTTAGATGCTATCATGTCAGCCTGAACCAAACGGAGAGTATCTGTGTGTTGCTGTGTCCACTGATGTGGTGTGAAATCAGGTCTTATTAAGTCGTAGAAAATGTTTACTTTTTCTCCGTAATCTAGAATATATGTTCTGCCAAAATTTAGAAATCCTAATATGGATTGCAAACCTTTGAGAGTCTTTGGAGGTTGGAGCAGCGCACACTTTTCTAAAAAGTTGGCTGCCAGGCTCTTGTCTTCACTTGAGAGTTCATATCCCAAAAACAGGACATTGAGATGGGAAATTTGTGATTTTTTTAAATTAAATATATAGCCCAAATTGGCAAAGCCCACAATTATGTTGTTCACCCTGCTCAAGTGTTCAAGTAATTCATCGTCCGTCAGATAGATGTCGTCTACATAGGACACTGCCTCCTCATCGCATGTTTGTAATATTTCTGACACTCTTGTTAAGAATAGCCTGGGGCTGTTCTTATACCCTGGAGACAAATGACGGAAGAGACGCTGAGTGCCGAGGGCAGAAAATGCTGTCAAATATCTGCTGTCTGGAGCTATATTTTAGCAGAAAAATCCATTCGAGATATCTAATGTTGTTTTTGTATTTTTTCCGCACAATGTTATTCATTTATACGGCACTATGTGCATTTTGAACTGCAAATGTTCGCGTGTATTGTGTTTAGATGTCGGTAGTCTAAAACTAGATGATATGTGTTGTGAGGTTTCATTGCTGGAAACAAAGGATTATTCATCGGGGAGGTGCAAATCTCAATTACACCTTGGTATTCAAGTTGGTCTAAGATTTCTTTGACCTGTCTTTTTGCATCATTTTTTATAGGGTACTGCCTCTGTGGATTTGGAGTAGATTTTAATGGGACTTCGTGGTGGGTAGACGCCACGTTCCACCCTACATGGTTGCAGTATAACGGCGGAGCTAGCACTAGCACCCACTCCTGCCTGTATGAATGCCTGTAAAGATTCTGGAACAAGGTCCGAGAAGGCAGGCAAAATTACGCTTTCCCCTTTTGAGCAATCCATCACAAACTCAGTTGGCCAATCTTTCTCTGCTAGCAGTATCTCATATCCATATGTTAAGTTCTCCCAAAAGAGACCTTTAACCTTTCTTGAGATGTCCCCCTGTATTTGAAGTGTGATTTCGTACAGTCTATGCAGGACACTAACTCTGGTATCAGGTGTTTCCACCTTAATGTGTTCATTCAATACTGCTGTCACCTGAAAATCCTTCAGGTTCTGGTGAGCTATTGTTACATCTGCCACACTGTTTAGCATCGTCAGAGCCCATTCCCCATTCAGAAGCTGAGTCCTCAGTAACCTGGGCATGTCTAATTTTTAAGCCAGCTAGTTTCTTCTTTTTAAATTGATGTTTTGCTTTAGGTTGCTCTTCCTGTTTGATAATGTAATCTGAAGTGCGATGTGTTTCCCTTTTTGTCTTTGGTCGATCTTCTTGCTTTTGTTCTGATCGCCCGTCCCTCTCCGAATATTTTGATGAACCCTGGAAGGAACGAAAGGAATGTGTATCAGTATCCTGATACCTATCAGGTTTCCTAATATTATCACGATTCCTAAGGTTGTACCTCTTTTCAGGGGACTCCTGCTGGGGAGACCCACCCCTTGATTGTGAATTATTTTCTGAAGTATTATTTTTGGAATTTTTGTTTTCCCATTTCTTTTTAGAAGAAGCGAGTGCTTGCTTCGAGTTGTCTTTGTTGGGACTACCCGCTATTTGTGGCTTCTGGCCTTGGTTTGCAGCACAGGTTTCTTCAATAATTTTTGGCAATTCTCGCTCCCTATTGATAGGAGCTGTTTCCCTTAGGCGGCTGTGTATGGCCACTGCTGCTGCCTCCCCCTTTATGTTGCTCAGCATGATTGCAGAGACTTGGGCAAAATTACCCATCAGTTTCATTCCCAAGTCCAGGGCATGTCCTGCCCCGTACTCGTTCTGTATTTGTTTCAATACATCAGGAACAACTGCTAAGAAAGGGGTACCGTGTACTCCTACGTAAACAGCAGCAAAGATTGTTCCCCAAGTGGTACAATCCCCAATCGAGGGAACCATCCCCATTGGCAAGCAAATGGTTAGCATTCTATGTTTTTCCTGCGGACCCGCATGGGGAAATACTGCTTCAAGCTGTGCAATCTTTTGTGCTATCCAGAACAGAATTTGTGGGTTAATTGTCAGTGTGTTCTGATGTGGACTAACTGGAGCATTTCTCGCAGGTTGGACTGTCAATGTTCGCATGACAAACCGGACAATGTTTCTGTATAGCCTGACTATGTCTTTGTATATTGTACGGACTTCATCCACTGGTAGTGTATCCACCTCTGGATGTGGAGTATATGTGGCTAAGACCGGCTAGTTCGCTCCTCCTATGCTCACGGCAGATGTTGTGTGTGGGAGACCACCTTTAAACCAGTTTTTATGTTGCTGATAAGTTAACAGGACTTCAATGTCTTTGTATGGATGTATTCCTCCGGTGGTTCAACTACAATATATGTGTGAAACAAATTAGTCACCAGATCTGCTGGTGGGAACTGAACCCAGGAATAGAATACCTCTGATCCGAACACCTCGTGTGCCTCAATCACAAAGGTAACATAGTTACTGTATGTCTTCAGTTCTCTGTGATGTTAAAAGCGTTTGCCAATACTTCTTCCCCCGAGCTATTCGCGGGGTCAGTCATTTTAATAAGATAATAGTAAAAGTTGAGAGGTAGGGTTTTGCACAATGTGGGAAATCTTTTATCCTCACAACCTTGTTTAATGCAGATCACTGATACAACATCGACTCCTACAAAATCGAACTACAAAAATATTTAATCAACAATATCGTATACAAACATATCTACACCCAATACACAAAACAGAAATAACACAAACATCGATAAAAAAATATTGTTTAAAAAAATCTTGATGACAAAAATATCGACAACAAAAATATAGAACACAAAAATATTGATAACATTAAAATAAAATGAAACCCAACAAAAACATCTATATAAATAATATCGACAACACAAACATCGATAAAATCCACATACAACAACATCAATGAAATAAACTTCTTCAACTAAAAATAGTAAGTTTTTTTTCTCTCAACTAATTAAAAATAGAAACTAAATAAACAAAATAATCAAATTAAATGTAACACTTTAATAAAAATAACATTTTGCTTTTAAACCAACAGAAAAAAAGAAACCAGTCCATCCAAACCACGACCATTGATAAAATATACAACAAGAAAATTAGAGCAAGACAAATGTAAGTTTATTTTCAAAAATAATAATTTTTTTAAGAGTCTAAATATAAACATGCATTTCAAAAACTATGTTTTTATTATTTAGATGAACTTTGTGACATAAGTGGGATCACTGACAACTGTAAAAACAATGGCCGGCTTGAAGGTTCACTTTATTTATTAGTGACAAAGGGCACACTGCTGAGTTTTGCTAGGCCTGGAGTGTCTTGTAGCGAAAGTGCATCTGCTGCTATCACTGCTCCATATAGATGAGATATAATAGGGTGTTTCTCTAGCTCATAGTCCTGTAACCACAATCTCTCCGTTACCGTCAGTACAAATCTATCAGCATCCACCTCTTTTATTTTGCATCATGACACTTTGATATAGACAAATGTAGCAGTATTTGTACATTTCTGGAAGCCAATACCTCTTTGTATGTTCTTGCTTTTGGCTATAGGTTTGTAAGTGTTCTCTTGAGAAGATGCACAGTTACATACCAGCTTATATTTCAGATATGTCTCTTATCCTCAGAATCTGCCTTTGCTTTACAGAAACCAATAGGATGGCTTGGTTCATGTTTCTTCTCTCATTGCTAAACACTTGTGCAGTATGGTCAGTTGGAATTGAATGTCTCTGATTTACTTTATTAATTCTTTAATAACAGTGTCTATTAGGTTGACACATTCTATTTGCCTTTTTAGAATGTTCTGCTCTATGAAACCATATTAGGCCATTGTGTGATTCCATGGTTCCTTTCCCGTTTGTTGACCGTTTTTGTTTTCTGATAATTTATTGTCTGCTGTCTCTAGAGTTGTGTTTACCTTCATTTCAGGTGAAGCTAAAATGGGAATGATTTAGCATTGTCTAGGTCACTAGCCTAATGGTGGGAGAATAATTTGTTAGATTTAGTACATATTGAACTACGTCTATCAAGTTACCATTTGTTCAGCTCTCCTGTCACTTAGCAGAATATGTTTTTACACAGACAATTCCTTACATCTCTGTTGTTTGACACATCTAAGTGTTCATCTTGCAACTAGATGTTTCCCAAAATTGTACATAAGTTGTAAATTAATTTTAGTGGCCTGATATCAACTAGGATAGCTGGTGTTAAATATTTCTATTACTTGCAATAATGTAATAGGTTAATATGTTATATATTACACAGCAAAAATAATTTACAGATGTCATACTTCTAGTTGACAGAGCAAAACTGAATAATCTAGGTAAATGGGAAAGCAAGGATATCTGCCAAGAAGGGCTGAATTGGGGCAGACTTCCTAGACCTTACCTTGAGCTGGGAATTGGGAAGTTAGCATCCCCATGGGGTTTTCTATGGTGTCTCAGTCTTACATTTATTATGTGTGAGCAACATTCTTCTTCTATTAGGTCAGGATTGAGAAATGGTTATTTTCAAACAAGGGGGTAGAATGCTAAAATCGGGGAGAGTGAAACTAGTCCAGCAGAGTTATGGCATCATGAGAAGCCTTCAAATTCTTTAATATGACTATGGCAGATTACAATTTTGACATAATTTTTATTTATTTCATAATGTTAAAAACAGCATAGATCATGCTGAATGTTGGCATGGTTACAGTTTGTGCAAGGAATGCTTTGGAGTGTGTGATAGAAGCGTTAGCTCTGCAAAACAGGCCTGTTATTATTCTAACACGACCTGTTAAATATGGGTAAATTAATAATGTATGCGTTTGAATGTCAAGTTTTCTCAGGCTCATGTTAAAATGGGGAGAAAGGAAAATGTCCTTTCTCTGAAGCTCTTTTTGTTCATAATATTTTTATTCAATTTTGATAAAAGACAACATACAAAAAAGAGCACCAAAAAAGTGCAAGTTGAATTCAAGTAAAACAATATGTAAGCAAGTAAACATTATATATCATAAATAAGCATCAAGGATAATTGATATAGTACTTATAATACTAAAATCATATCACTGCAAGAGAAATGAAAAGGGAACAAATACATCAATCTATATCTATAAATGTATAGCGCTACTAAAGTTAAGTATTAACCGTATACATAGAAAGTTAAAACCTGTAATAACACTTATTTAATGATTGCAATCTAGATAATCATCAATTGGTTTCCAAAAAATGTGATAATTTTGAGTATTATGAATGATATCAAATAACATCAAATTAGCACCTCTCCTAGTAAAAATTATCCAAGCCCACCACACATGAACTGATAATAATGAGGAATTTTTCCAATTAGTAGTAATTGATTTTAAAGCTGTGGATATTAAGATATTAAAGAGTTTGTTATGCATTTGGGACATTTTAGTGGATAGCGAAGAGGATTTACAAATTACTATGGTATACGAGAAAGTATCGTGACATTCAATATTTGAGTGATAACCCGCCAAACTTCATTCCAGTACTTTGCAACAATATGACAATCATATAACATATGTCGTAACAAACCTGTATTTAAAGAACAGTTCCAACAATTAGACGAATTTAAATGTTTCGCATAATACAAATTTAAAGGAGACCATAAACAATTAAAAAGTATAAAGGAATTAGTTTGATATAAAGATACAGGTAACCAACTTGAGACAGAATTCACCCAAATTTTCCTCCACATATTCAAAGATAATGACAAGTCTAATTCTTTATTCCAGAACGTAGAAAGAAAATTGATATTACCCCCACTAGAATTATTCAATGTTTTATATAACAATGACACTACGTGAGCTGAAAAAGCTATTGTTTGGAGATTCAATTCCAAATCAGAAGAAGCAATTAAAGGAAAGTCATTAGGAAATGAATCAAGAATAGAGTTACAAAACAATTCATATTTATAAATATCTGATGGTTGCAAATTAAATCTTTGTTGTTGTAATTCATCAAAATGTTAAAATGCCTTATTATTGTAATTATCTTTTACATAAAAAATACCAGCTTTAATCCATGAAATCCAAAAATGTGTGTGGCAAGCTAATTTTAATAAAGGATTATGCCACAACATTAAATTTAATGTATGTGTAATAGAACACTGAAAAACAGAGTCCAAATCTAATAATAATTTTGTAGATTTCAACATTACTGATTTCTTTACCAAGGCAGAAGAATTGCAGATTGTGAGTAAAGTAGGTAATGGAAACGATGATACTAAATTTTGTTCAATGCGAAGCCATGAAGGTGAATTATTAGGGTCTATATGCTGAAACCATAAAGTACTTTGGGGCATATTAGCAAGACCGGCGATAAAATTATCGCCGTTTTAACTGCCGCTAAAACGGCGATAATGAGCTTGCTAATATGCGTTATAGAATTCCAATAGAAGCCCAGGTTTGATGTCCTGCACATCTAACCTGGGCTTCTATTGGAATTCTAAAACGCATATTAGCAAGCCCATTATCGCCGTTTTAGCGGCAGTTACCTGCCGCTAAAACGGCGATAATTTTATCGCCGGTCTTGCTAATATGCCCCTTTGTTTTAAAATAAAAGCTTTATGATAAAGAAGGAAATCCAATAAACCAAACCCACCATTGTTTTAGACAACTTTAGTTCTTTATAACTTAACCGAGGAGATTTGTTATTCCAAATAAAGTTAGAGAAATATTTGTCAATGGTCTTTTAACATTTAAGATTGAATTGAATAGGTATCATTGAAAAAAGATAGAAAAGTTTAAGAGCCATAATCATTTTAATTGCATCTACTCTTCCCCACCAAGATAAACGAAGAGTAGACCATTTTTTTAATTTATCCTTAATATAAGCCAAAGTAGAGTCAAAATTCAATGACAGAGATTGTTTTATGGTGCTAACAAATAAAATGTATAGATATTTAAGCTTATCTTTTTGCCAAACAATTTTTTTTTATTAGTAAGCATATCAGACGAACAATGAACATTTAAGGGAAAAAATTCTCTTTTGTTAGTGTTAAGCTTATAACCTGAGATCTTAGAATACATATCAATTAAACTCAATAATGGAGGGATAGAAGAATCTCGATTTAGCAATATATAAGAGAATATCATCAGCATATGCAGACGTTTTAATAGGAACTTTGTTTTTCTGAAGGCCTTCGCTTGCTACACAATTTCTAATAGTAATTATTAAAGGTTGAATTTCAAGAAGGAAAAGCAAAGGAGATAATGGGCAATCTTGCCTAGTTTAACTAAAAAGGAAAAATTTACTAGAAAGCTGACCATTAATAAAAAAGTTTGGCTGAATGACTGGAGTATAAAGCTGAACTCATACGAACAAACAATGTACTAAAATTGAAAGCAGACTAGGTGAGAAAAATGTATTGTCAATGTATTTTATCAAAAGTCTTTTCCGCATCTAAGGCCAGAACACTTGCTGGAAAAGGCAGTAATGATCCAATATCAATTGCATGAAATAATAATCTAGCATTATCTGTTGAATGCCTGTTTTTCATGAAGCCTGACTGACCAATATGTATAATATGAGGAAGCACAAGAGCTAATCTAGTTGTAATAATTTTATCATAAAGTTTACAATCTTGATTTATTAAAGAAATTGGGCGATAATTTGAACCAAAGAAGGGCGTTTATCAGGCTTTGGGAGGACAATAATTAACACTTCAGAGAACGAACACGAAGTAAAACCAGTATCATTAAAATAAGAAAACAACAAAAGCAAGTGCGAAGAAAGGTGAGGTGAAAATTTCTTATAAAATTCTGCAGGAATACCATCTGGAGCCTGGAGCCTGGAGATTTATGTGACTTCAGAGATTTAATCGCTAAAAGTATTTCATCCCAAGTAATTGAAAGATCCAATTTAGTTCTGTCTGCTGGTGAAATTTTAGGCAAGCCACATTCTTCCAAAAATGTATCAATATGCAACATATCAGTAGGAGGTGGTTTGCTGTATAAGTCAGAATAATATTTCATGAACTCATCAATTATGTCTTTGTGGGATAAAGCAATTAAGCCATTTGGAGTGCGAATAGTATTCATTTGATTTTTATCATTTTTAATATGGAGATAGTTAGCCAGGAGTCTAACAGATCTATTTGAACTAAAACAAAATTTTGCTTTGTTATTAGAGATTTGTATACCTGCCCCATTGCTTAATATAGAGTTCAATTCATAATGAAGTGTTTGCAATTGTACCTTAGATTTGATGTGATTAGATGTAATATATAGACATTCATATTTAGCTGTTTATCCAAATCTTTAATTGACTTATTATCATGTGCCATAATAGATATAGTTTCTCCCCTGATATATACTTTAAATGCATCCCATCTATTAATAATAGACGTAGGTAGAATCTTCAGGATTAAATGAGAAATAGTCATGAATTGCAGACAAAAGATTTGGCTTATTTTTCTCATTAAGAGCAATATTGGTATTTATGCACCATCAACCTTGAACACATTGACAGGAGTTGAAACATAAAATGCATGATATAATTGCATGGTCAGAAATATCTATATTCTGGATAGTAGGATTAAAAATTGAGGATATTATACCATGAGATATTAATAAATTATCAAGTCGAGAATAACAATTATGTGGGTTTGAAAAAAAGTAAACTGCTTGTCTCTAGGATTATGTAGATGCCAAACATCTACCACTTTGGCAGTTCTAAAAAAGGATTTAAGAGTAAAAAAAACTTTTGAAGGAGGGTATTTGGTTTGAGAAATTCTATCCAACAATGGATCACAAATAAGATTAAAATCACCTCCAATAGTAAGCGGAACATTACCCAATTTTAGTACTTCTGAAGTAAATCAGGACCAAAAATCAGGATCATCATTTCTGGGCCCATATACATTAATTAGATTTAAAACACTATTATCAATTTTGATATTGGCTATAATGAAACGACCATCGGCGTCAGAACATTTATGCAAAATCTGAGCATGTAATTTTTTTGCTAAAAGAATAGCGACTACTTTTTTCCTATTAAGAGCAGGAGAAGAAATAATAGAACCCACCCATTTTTATTCATATAAGATAAAACTGTGTCATCTACATGAGTCTCCTGAAGTACACATATATCTGCTTCATGCCTAGCTAAATAATCTAAAACCTTAGTACATTTAACAGGGTGCCGTAAACCTTTAACATTAAATGAAAAATGTTAATACAGTTGATATTTCAGTATAAGAGAAGAAGAAAGATGGATAGAAGAATTGATGAATCAGATAGGATGAAACAGGAAACGTAGGTCTAAAACCAATAAAGAAAAAAAAGTCACAGACTCACACAAAAAATAAAGATTAGACAACAAAGAAACATAAATAGTACTCTTGTATCGCACACACTCATGTCAAGAACATCCTTACTCCACAAGCCCTTATAAAATACTCTACTCAAAAGGCTATGAATCAGAACTCAATTATCATTGAGCTCAGGTAGCCATCTCATTTGTTTCCATGGAGTACTGTGACAGTTGATCCAAAAAGCGACGAAGATCATCCGGATGCTGAAAAGACTTAGAGGACCCATCTTTCCATATGCGCTTAGTGGACCGATCAAACAAGCCATACTTAAAACCAGGCCTGGCCGGTGAACTCCACTCCATTTGCATAGTTTGCAGAGCTTTCTGCACTCCGCGGATCTCACGGAGTGCAGAAAACTTCACTCTGCGTAATGCAGCAGAGTTATTTCACCGCTCGTGCTCGCCAACAGTAAGTTGGTGAGTGCGAACTGTCGCTCGGGTAGAATTTCTACTCGAGCAACAGGAACATCAGCGTGAACGGCAGTTAACATTGCACTCCACCACTTGCGGAACTCAGCAGAGTTTTTTTGTCACTTCGTAGAGTTCCACGTAGCGGAACTCTGCGAACTATGCCCAGTGCTGCTTAAAAACAGCACTTCTCAGGCTTGGTCGAAGATCAGCGAATTCTTTGCAAATTTTAACTGTTTCAGCGAAGTCCTGATGAATAAAAATTTTATTCCCATTGACCATTAAAGAAGGAATGTCTCTGGCTGCTTTTCTTATAAAAACTAAATGGTGATGATGCAAGACTTTAAATATCATTTGACAAGCCTTATTGTAGTGAAAACTCTCTCTCAAGGTAGGGTAAAGTTTCCTTTATTCTCGACCAGACAGCAGCAGGACCAACAGCCACAGGAACAACTGTAAACTGCCAGTCCTGTGCAACGCACCAACAAACAGTTTAAATGATTATTACATAATTAGCATTCCATACTTCTCTCGTGGAAGCCTCCACGAGAGAAGAAGAAAAAAAAGAAGCACTACACATCTCCTCCCTTGTAAAAACAAAAAAAAACCAACAAAAATGAGAAAATGACCTAAAATAAGGATAAATACAAACCAAAATAAAAACATAAGCATGAGAAAATACAACAACAATTGCATGAAGGAAAAGTACCGAAAGAAGAAATTAATCACAAACATAATCCTTTAAGGCAGTCGGACGTTTGATAATTCTTTTTCCACTGGTGCAGGCATCCTCCTTCAGAGAAACATCATGTGCATTGCCAACTTTGCTTTGCTTGCCAATGGAATCCTGCTGGAGAACAGAGCAGTTATCAAGGTCAAAAATATCTGGACTACCAAGTTTGCTACCCACAGAACCAGATGCAACAGGACAGTCAGAGCATGAACTGTGTTTAGTTGCTCCATTGATGTTTCCATTATGAACCTGCTTACATAAAGCAACTCTTTTGAGATTCCAACACTTGCCATTATCTAAAATTACCAAATTCTTCCTCAATTCAGCAATGCATCGAGGCTCAAAAAACCTGCTTTTATTCTTGGGAACAAAACCAGGTTTTTAATCCTAACCCACCGACCAACATAAAGTTTAGTCTGTTTGGTATTATGTTTGCTGTCATAAAACTCCTTATACTTGTCATGTTTGAGAATCAGATTATTTTTAATCTCTGAGGAAGACCAACTCACCTCACCAAAACTCTTAATCCACCAAGTAAACCACTTTGCTCTAGGCTTCCTTCCTCTCATGAGTTCAAAAGGGGAAAATTTAGTGGAATCAACTTCCGAAACTCTGTAAGACCAGAGCTCTTGAACACTTGTGTCTCCCAGGGAATGCTGTTCGTACAAGCCAACTGAATGGCCCCCTTCAAAACTCTATTGTACCGTTCCACAAGACGGTTGCTGCTGGGATTATACAAGGAGGTAGTTTTGTGTTTGATACCACATTTCAACAAATACTGTGTCATAACATCTGAAGTAAATTGTACCCCATTTTCCCTAATGATGAGGACTGGGGTACCTTCACTTAGAAAGGCCTCATCAAAACAATTGATGACAGTATCAGTGTCCAATTTCTTAATAATCTTGACCACGGGCCACTTAGAAAACATGTCCATAAGAGAGACTACATACTTCCGAGAACAACCAACAGGACCCATGATGTCAACCGCTACATGCTCCCAAGGGGACTCTGGACACATGAAGTCACCCATGGGGGGGTCTCAACGTTTTGAGAGTTTTGTCAGCCGACACACATAAACCACACTCTCTAACAACTCTCTCCACCTCAATGTCCATGCCTGACCACCAAAATCTGCTTTTAACAATACTTTTAGTTTTCATGATACCCAAATGTCCATCATGACATAAGGAGATATTTTGACCTCTGAGACTTGCAGGGGGAACCAACCTTTCACCTCACACAATGTTTCCATCAATAATAGTTAACTCATCTCTGACCTCCCAGAAAGCCTTAAAGTCTTTCACTTCCATTTTACGAGGCCAACCATTGTTCAGAAAATCACAAACTTTAAGCAAACACGCACCTTTGACCAGAGCTTCATTCCACTCCTCTTTAGAGAAAGAATCCAAACCATGATCCCACAACCAAGCTACCTGTACACTATCCATGAGATCATCTTGGTTTTCAACCATTTGGACAGGCAGATGAGAAAGGAAATCAGCAACTGCCTTTTTCCTCCCAGGTAAGTATTCGACTTTATAAAGAAAATCTAATAACCTCATGGAGATTCTTGCTAATCTGGCAGAAACGTTAATCATGCCAACATTGGACAGCACTTTGACTAAAGTTTTGTGATCGCATTTGATGATGACTTCTCTGCCCCAAGCAAAAGTGCGAAAATGCTCTAGGGCCCAAGCACAAGCAAGAGCTTCCCGTTCAATCACTGCATATTTACATTCTGCAGGAGACAGAGTCCTGGAAGCATACGCAACAATGGATGCACAACCATCTTCACCTACTTGAGAAAGAACGGCATCAATACCAGTACCACTAGCATCAGTGGTGATTATGTTCTTACATAAAGGATCAAAACCCTGGAGAGCAGGGGCTGAAGAGATGGCATTTTTAATACATAGGAACTCCTTTTGGCACAACGAAGACCATTCAAAATTCGATCTGAGTTTAAGCAGTTGCCTGATATGAAAAGTCCTGCTTGAAACATTTTGCACAAATTTAGAAAAAACTCAATAAGTCCCAGAAAAGATTTAATTTTGTCCTTGTTTTTTGGACTGGGGGCATCAGAAATGGCAGAAACAAGTTTGGATTTCAGATGAATGCCCACAGCACTGATCTCATGACCTAAATAAGTCACACTTTTAGCGGCAAATTTGCACTTAGAAAATTCCACTGTCAAAACAAATTTGCTCAAAAGGGATAACACATGGATGAGTTTAGTTTAGTTTTATGATCATTACTATCCTTCCCCATGACAAAGATGTCATCTTGGAAGATGAGAACATAATCCAAATGACCAAAAATGTTGTGCATTAAACACTGGAAAACAACAGCTGCTGAGGCTAAACCGAATGGCATTCTGGTGAATTGGAAACAACCAATATGAGAGATGAAAGCTGTGAGGTTTTTACAATCACCAGACAAGGGAATTTGGTGATAAGCTTGGGACAAATCAATACTGGAAAAAACTTCCATGCCCCTAGTTTTGGTTAACATTTCACTGATTTTGGGAAGGGGAAACTGGTCCGCCAAAATATTTCCATTAAGGTGGCACAAGTCAAAGCACAATCTGATTTTTCCGTTGGCCTTCCTAGTGATGACCAACGGAGAAATCCATTCGGCAGACTTGATAGGCTCTATGACACCATCTTTGACCAACCTGTCCAATTCCTTCTCCACTTCATCTCTAACAGATAAAGGCAGACTACAAAGTTTATGGATTTTGGGAGAAGCATTAGGCTTAAGGGTGATATGGTGTTCAAAACCCTCCAATCCGCCTAATGTACCAGAGAAAACTCCAGGAAATTCATCACAGACAGTTTTGCACAAACATTCACTTTCATCTAAGACAAGAACTTGTTCAACCCCATTAGGGTCCAAAATGATATTAAGCTTTCTTTGATCCTTCCATCCAAGAACAGAAGGTCCTTTCTTGGACACATACAACTTGCAAAGAGCATGTCTGTTCTTGAACCTAAAGATGAGATTCCTATAGCCTAGTAAATCAATGGATACACCAGTGTAACTCTCAGGAGCAACATCAGCATCGAATAAATTGGGACCAAGTTTTTCAACAAATTTGTGGACCAAACAGCTTCATTAACAATTGTGAAAGATGAACCAGAATCAGCAGCAATGCGTATACTAACCCCACCCATTAACATTGAACACATGGGCTTACTGGAGTCACCACTGTAAGAAATATTAAGAAGAAATTTACCATTAGGACTAATGACCTTACCATCATCATCATCACTTTCCTCATTGGAGGAAGACGTAGGACACTCCTCAATGCATTTGACTCTATCCTTATTGGACTTTTTAGTGTTGCAAACACGGCTGAAATGACCAAATTTACCACAAATAGTACATTTTTGCTTGATAGCAGGACATTTCCTATCATTTGCAAGATGATGCTTACAGTCACACCGAAAACATCTAAGCTCTTTTTTACCAGAGCTTACGTCTTTTTTAACAGAGGATTTAGCAGAAGAAATACATTTAGTTTTGTTAGAGAGTACCCTGGCAACAGTCTCTTGATGCTCGGTTGCAAGACTATCTTTCTTAAGGGCTTTGGCGCACCTACCAGACAATTCAGCCTTCCTGGCTACTGCAAGAACATCTTTCAAGGGGTTATCGCCATTAACCCACAATCTTTCTTGAATAGATGAATCAAATGCATGCATTACAACTTGATCTCTTGCTATAGCCTTATAGCCCGCCGTAGCGGGCTATACTGGCTATTAAAAGCCCGCTCCAGCGTTAAAGGCCCGAGCCGAAGGCGAGGGACTTTAACAAGGGAGCGGGAATTTAATAGCCGGTACAGCCCAGCTACGAAGGGCTATAAGGCTATTAGAACATTCTACCACTAGAGGGCAGAATGTTCTAACAAATAAAGCAAAGGCCTCTCGGAGTTCGAGGGGGTTTAAATCCCCTCGGGGTCTGGGAGGACTTTGTGAAAACAACATTGGAATGTTGCTTTGCGGGCCTTTACCGGCCCGTAGAAGCACGGAGCACTCCATTGTCTTCAATGGAGTGCTCCACATTCCAATGTTCTAATAATTCTTCTTGAATAACACCAAATCTACAATCTAAAGCAAGTTTTTTCAATGCTGTTACATATTCATCAATAGACTCATTCTTGTCTTGTTTTCATCCCCAACAACAGTATCTTTGTTCAATTGACTATAAATTCTTAAACCTTCTGGACCTAAACTGTGCAGTAACAAACGTTTTTTCCTTTCAGCGAACAACTTATTAGCATGGTCAATAGTAAATAAATAGTTGATAAAGTCTCCTTCCACTGTAACCAAGGAACAGGTGGCTCACCCGGAATACACAAAAACTCTTTAAGTGGGTTGACAGTAATATTGGGGGTAGAAGTTGCCATGTTGGAAGAAAACCCTTTATACTAATCTAATTAAAAAAACGACAATATGGTCATTAGTGAAGAAAAAAAAAATGATGCTATGCGAATCAGCATAGGGGGACTCACAGCAAAAACACCACAAATGCAGAAACACGATGCAACAGAACGAAAAATCAACGAAGCAGAAACGCAAAATGCATATGGGAAACGATGCTCCAAAACTGCTGAGAGTCCGAATGTGGAAAGAAGCGCAAAATAACTCCTTGTGCAGGATAAGGAGGAACAGAAGTACTTAAATCCTGAAGAGACAAGGCTCACTTGAAAAGCCCAGATGCGTAGTTTACTGCACAGCCCACCACATTAACTGTCTGGCATGCACAAGCGCACTGCTCACCTGAAATGCCCAAATGCGTAATTAGCTGTAGTGCCCAGTCACACCGCATGAAATGCCTGGCCTTCGCTTCGCTGTCTTGCACAGCCGCTCCGTATGACTTGCTTAGTCGTCCCCAGGGTGCAGACGCCTGAAAAGCGTCACATGCGCAGAGAACGTAAAGCAGCAAGTAGCGGGGAACAATAAAGTTGAAGAAAAAAAACTCTCACATGACTGGGCTTAAGGAAGGTGCAACACGGAGCAGGAGACAGCAGCCAATAAGTGTAGGAGTCTCACGTGACCACAACGTCGAAAGTGAGGTTGGGGCAGGCACAGACGCTAGCGGAGTGAAGAAAGATCAAAAAATATCACAAAGACTTGAGATGGCAAATGCAGCTCAATGCGATGAACGAAGAAGGAACCACACGAAGGGATGACGAGGCGTGGGTTCCGTCTGGTCGAGATCGTCGCCAAGAAATTGTAGTGAAAACTCTCTCTCAAGGTAGGTTAAAGTTTCCTTTATTCTCAACCAGACAGCAGCAGGATCAACAGCCACAGGAACAACTGTAAACTGCCAGTCCTGTGCAATGCACCAACAAACAGTTTAAATGATTATTACATAGTTAGCATTCCATACTTCTCTCGTGGAAGCCTCCACGAGAGAAGAAGAAAAGAGAAGAAACACTACACTTATCCTGTCTTCAATTACGATGAGATGGAATTCTATGTGCTTTGTCAATCTCCAATTAATCAGGAAACTTTATAAGGAAAAGACCAGGTAATACGTTTTCCAAATATAACCTGCAGTCATTAGCTTCCACATCCTCTGGTAAATAAAATATTTGCAGATTATATTGTCGATTACGATTTTCTTCGTCCATAAATAATTTATTAATTGGTATTATTTTAGCTGCCATAGGCATAAGGTAGTCAATTTTAGATTTATTATCCTGAATTTTAATAACAGTGTCAGAAATTTCCATGGAAAGGCCAGCCATATCCTTTCTTAAATTTTTTATTTCAGACGCAACGTTATCTGTATTGGAAAGCACAGCTGGTAACTCTTCCAATAAAATGTGTAATGAAGGTTCATTAATATCCACTAATTTAGACTTAACTGGTGGAGGAGAAATATCTTATTTATGCTTAGTCATAGCTTGAGTATTCTTGCCATCCATGTCCAAAATAAGGAAATAAAAAACCCAGTCACAGTATTACCAGGGAAAAAAGGAAGCAGGAATAAAAAATTAACTTAAAATGGTCTGTGCAGCAGCTACAACTGACTGTGGGACTGGCCTAGGCATTCCTCCTGACAGGAAGATTCGGCAGAACTTGTGAAGGAAACACCAGAGAGCAGTCCAGTGCTAATTGCTCCACCAAGCCGACATGAAAAGGCACCATAAGCACACAGCCAGAAAGCGCTGAACAAAGGAAGCCTCCGATCTTGACAAAGCGGTAAGGTTAGCCTAATTATTTTTAAAAATTCGTCAATTAAGGGCGAATTCTGCTGCAGCTTGCTTGGCACGGTCGTGTGACTCCTCTCTGAATCTCCTTAATGAACAAGACCACTAAAATGTGACTATGAGGAGAGATGACCTTGCAAGTTCCATCTTGAAAGAAGGAGAGGACACATTGTAACAGTAGGCTTCCTTGTAATTTCTAAATCTGAATAAGACTATTGTTCACTGTTCTGTGAGGCAAAACGAGAGTCAACTGTGAGGTGACCCCACCTTGCTGAATAGAGCATCATGCACAAGAAGGGTATATAAAGTCCAGTGAGTGGGGCCGGGCACACACACGAACCGGTTGCTGGAGGGATTCTAAAAGTCACAGTTCCAATTTAGGGCTAATGCTGTAACAATGTAAACGAGGGGCTTTACATGACCTGGCATATTGAAATAAACAAATACAACTTCTCTTTAAACAGCTCGCTGTAATTTACTTACTATAAAATACTTTAATAATTACAACCACTCTCATTTACATTATATGAATTAGAGTATATTATAAATATTTGTAGCAAAGTTGCCTTTTATGAGTGGTCACCCTGGATTATTTTTTACTTTTTTCTGCGCCCTATGTTTGCTGGTGTTGCGACCCTGAGCCTCCTAAAAGAATATGTAAAATGCATTTGACCCAACTGGTATTTTGCAATCTCTAGTTAGACCACAGTAAGTTATCACAGAAATTGCACTAGTGGTGTGGAGGCTAAGTAGCATATGTGGGTTTCTGTGTGGATTTACACGTCTAATATTTATGCCAAAAATATGGGGCTACCAGCAGCAACATTGCGCTCTGATGGTCTGCAGCTTACAATTACTGCAGTGACAAATGGCATGTCTTTGCCTCGTAGAAAAACATGGGGGCATATTAGCAAGACCGGTGATAAAATTATCGCCGTTTTAGCGGCAGGAAACTGCCGCTAAAACGGCGATAATGGGCTTGCTAATATGCGTTATAGAATTCCAATAGAAGCCCAGGTTAGATGTCCTGCACATCTAACCTGGGCTTCTATTGGAATTCTATAACGCATATTAGCAAGCCCATTATCGCCGTTTTAGCGGCAGTTTTCTGCCGCTAAGACGGCGATAATTTTATCGCCGGTCGTGCTAATATGCCCCCTAGTTTTATATACTTGAACAGCCAATGTGTAAACTTCACCTGTAAGCAAGCCCATGTGGGCAGTGCACAGTTAATATATAAAAATGTGGCATACTACATATTGGGAATACTATGCCCCCAGAATGAAAATTGTCCAAGAGCTATTTTCACTGTGTAGTTAAAGCTTCATTTTTGAGATACAGGCCTAGATGTAAAGAAAATCCAAATTTAATGTGTAGGCCTCGAAAAATGCTAGAGAAATAAATGAAAACTATTTTTCACTTTCTTTAAAACATCTATTTCAATGGTGAAAGTAAATTTTTTATAAATCTAGTGGAAAAGGAACTTTGACAAAGTTTGATTTTTCCGCCTGAGAAAAAACTAGTTTTTAACCAGTTTGAGTCGCAGCCTTACTCTAGAGGCTCAATACACAGTTAGTGCCTCATTTATGAGGCCCTACCGGCACTATTGCGAAGGCGGAATGTCTCTTTTTTGCTGTTACGGTGGTGCAATGTGCCACTGGCATATTTATAAGGGCATGTAAAGCCACGTTAGGTGGCTTTTCATGACCTTATAAATATGTGCCCCTTTCACGCAGATAACTGTGTGAAAGGGCTATTCCATGGGTGTTGTTAGGGGCGTTCCCAGCAACATCCATGCCTTTTTGACACTGCCCCAGATTTACGAGAAATTGTAAGTCTGAGGCAGCATTAAAAACGTACGCCTCACCAGGGAAGGTGTAAGGGAGGCACAACAAGGAGAAATATCTTTATTTTGTCTCGTGTTTCCTCTTTCTATGTGTGCTGCATTCTGTGTCACACGTGGAAAGACGCAAAGCCTCCTGTGATTGTTTTTGTGCAGGAAGGTTTCCCATCCTGCACAAAAATAATCATCCCGCAGCGTAGGCATCCTTGCACCATGGTGCAAAGATGCCTGAGTTGGTGCACGACAACCCATTGTGCGCCGGCGCAGGGGAAAAGTACAGGAATGCACCTTGTCTGGTAGATACAGTGCATTCCTGTCCTTTTCTTTTGCCGTAGTGCAGCGCAGCAGCAAGGCCTGCTGTGCTGCCCTACTTCAAATAACTCATAAATTAGGCCCTTAATGTTCTTGCTCGATAGAGGACAATTGATTGACCTTTGGGCTTAGTAAGGCAGTGTCAACAACTGGCCACTTAACATGGACTAGCCATATGGGAGGGGGACAGAGTTGGCAGAACAAAAGACAGCCTTAGCACTTCTTCTTTTGACTTGGTGATGCCAAATGACCCTGGCAGCCCTGCTCTCGTTCTTTCCTAGGTCTATCCTAGACTTTTTGGCTTCAATAAGAGCATAAACAAGTTTAGACCCTGCCAGAGTGGAGGGTGCTTTGTAGAATAGGGGAGCGACTAAAGGAACACCAGAGCCCCTCTAGATGAAGGAACAGGGCAGCCCTCTTGCATTTAGTGGTTATTAGACTTTTTGCAGTAAACCAACATAGTAAACCAACAGAGTAAGTGTTGAAAAAGAAGGTGTTGCTAGGGTCAGAAGGTAGTCAGGATTTGGTGAAGATAACATTTTACTCACCGAATAGTGTAAATGATAACACTGGCACCTCACCACCACCTCCTCAGAACCTTCTTGGACCTGGAAGAAAACCGCTGCTGACAATCTGGGAGTGGAACTGCTCCCCAAGGTTCAAGTGATTGTCATCTTGTTTGCCTTCTCCGAGGACACAAAAATACAGAAGGACTACTGGCCTCCATTAGTCAATATGACCACTTAGGAGAGGACTTTGAAGGAACCCTGACTGGAGAGACCTGCTCCATAGAAACCTGCCCTCAATACCTGAGGATGGCAGGAGGGACCAGAACATTTGTTCCCAACAGTTGGAGAAAATGTGGACTTGGTCATTTTGTCAATTCTGGATTCCTGGGACAAGGTGCTGAGGCTTGCACAGGAAGGGCACATCCACAGAAAGGAAGAAAGTCACATTTGTCTCTCTTAAAGCTTTTTGCTGCATTGAACCTGGTTCAAGGAGACTTCACAGTAAAGGTATTTAGCCATGTGGAGCCCTGCCTCATAGCAAGTTCCAGCCGTGCCCCACTGGTGATTCTGTGAACCAATTAAGTAAAAAAAATCTGCAGGTAAAATCTTGGTGTGGAGCAAGGCAGCACATGTATCCCAGCAGCAAAATGAACTCAAAGGCTATGAAATCCTGTATAGACCCTCAGCTGACTTTTCTACTTAAATAAATGTGTTAAGGGGATGCTCAGTGATGCCGTATTTGACTTAGGTGACCCTCAATGGTTGTAGCCTTAGCTCTTTTTGCATTCCAATTATTTGACCTCCAAAAAGTATAGTATGTCCCAAGGTAAAATCATTCACCAGGGCGACACAATTAGTATATCTGACCCCCACTCCATAGTGGTTGGCCTGAAATAAAACCTAGTTCCTCAATTCTTTCTTTATTTGGTTTGTATCTTAAAACCATAAAAGACAGCAGCAGTATAAATACAATATATAAAAACATACTAAAAAAGACAATTCATGTAAAATCAAGGGACTCAAAATCTGGAGAGGCATAATTTATCATTCTTTATACTCCGAATAAAAACAGCAGCGTTTAAAAAATGAATAACATTTGCAACAACACATTTATCTGGCAACATTTGCAGAAACAGAAGGGCTGTCCTGCAGATGCTTGTTTAAAGCCTCTTCCTTTAGATAACAGAACTATAAAAGATATCTTTGGGTCCTTATAATATTCACAGAACATAATAAAATGCAAGGAATCCTGAGGAGATTTGTTATCGCAGCCACAAGGGCCCAGGGATTTAAAATCATAACAGCTATGTGGCGAGGCTAAAATCAGATGCAACAAATTGAATTTAAATTCATTTAACAGACTTCTATCCCTGTTGCACTTCGTCAGAGTTCGATAGTGCTCCATCTCCAAGGTGGTAGTTGTCAAAACATATGTTCAGACTGTGTGTTTTATTAGCTCAGCCTCTTCCCAGAATATAACCACCCAGTCCCTAAATCTCTCTTTAACCCATTTAAGGTTTCTTCTGTGAATGCCCTCTGGATAATTCCTCCCCAGGTTAACAAAAGAGTCCCTTATATGCCATAGCCAGAGTAGTTTTGAAGCATGATCGAGTGACAAGCAACCCCCCATAACTAAACGATTCAGGCCCAACTCCTCTCATGACCAATATCCTAATCCAACTCTGCAGTGGACGCAAGGCTATCTGGTCATTTAGATACTTAACGTTAATGTTAATGTTATTGCAATTTATAGAGCGCAACTGTTACCCAAGGGTGTCCTGGCGCTGTGTGAAGTCCTATGGAGGCCCGCGGGAGAAAGACCAATCACGAAATTACGAAGAGAAAAGCCAAGTTTTTAAGGCCTTCCTAAAATAGAGTAAGTTTGTTGTGGATCTAAGATGCAGCGGAAGGCCATTCCAGGCCTTTGCTGCGCAGGCCACAAAACTTCTACCCCCCCAGCTAGCTTTATGCACTCTGGGTACCGAAATCAGCTTTGCCTCTGTTGAGCGTAACGATCTTTTAGGTACATACCAAAACAATTGTTGTTTAAGGAAGTCGGGGCCGACTCTCTGGAGTGCTTTGTGGACCAAGCACAGGGCTTTAAACTGAATCCGTTTTCTTATAGGCAACCAATGAAGCCTTTTAATCTCAGCCGAGATAGAGGCATATTTTGGTGTACCTGTAATCAATCTAGCCGCTGCATTCTGAAGGATTTGTAGTTTGTGCATGAGCCCTTCCTGCAGCGTGAGGTAGAGCCCATTACAGTAGTCAAGCCTAGACAAGGATAGGGTAGTGATGACTGTTTGTATACTGTCTTTGGGGAGGTATGGCATTATTTTCCTGCATGCTCTGAGAGTATAGGAGGTAGAGGAGACCACCGCATTCACCTGGTCTTTAAGCTGAGTTTATCATCAACCCAGACCCCAAGATGTTTTGCTTTTTTCTTGGGGGTGGGTAGGGGACCCAGTGAGTCCGGCCACCAGGCAGGAGTCCAAAAGCTGGGGTCATTACCGAACAGCACCACTTCCGTGTTTCCGGAGTTAAGTTTAAGACAGTTCTGAGCCATCCAGCCGCCAACGGCTGACATGCACTCTTGAAGATGTGATGCTGTTTTCATCATTGACCCTGGCAGCAATGACACCACAATTTGGGTGTCATCTGCTTAAGAGGTTAGGGAGAAGCCGTATGATTCAATAAGTGGGGCCAATGATGAGACATAGGTATTAAAAAGAGTCGGGCTCAAGGAGGAGCCTTGAGGGACTCCACACAGCAAAGAGAAAGTTTTGGAAGAGAATTCCCCTAATGCGACTGTTTGAATTCTGTTAGAAAGAAAGGATTCAAGTAAATTCCAGGCGGTGCCATGGATTCCAATCTCCCGCAAACGGTCCATCAATAAAGCGTGATGGACCGTATCAAAGGCCGCAGAGAGATCCAACATGATCATCACCGCTTTGCCTCCTAGATCAAGTATGGACCTGATCTCTTCTGTGGTCTTGATAAGGGCCGACTTGGTGCTGTGCCCCGCTCTGAAGCCATATTGCGAGGGATCCAGCACCTGCGAATCAAGCAAAAACCTACTAAGTTGTGTGTTCATGAGTTTCTCTGCCACTTTCGCCGGGAGAGGGAGCCTAGAAATTGGTCTGAAGTTATTTGGGTCTTTAGGGTCCAGAGTAGATTTCTTAAGCAGAGGCAATATTGATTTTCCAAGTTTTGGGAAAGTACCCTTCAGAAAACATAGAGTTTATGACGGAGGACAGAGCCAATGCGACTGGCTCCGATGCCAGCTTTATAATGGAAGTTGGACAGGGGTCATAAGGGGAGCCTGATTTAGTTGTCCTAATGAGATTTAAGGTTTCTATAAATGTTGCGGGGGCAAACTTATCAAAAAGTACCTTAGAGCCCTTTCCTAATTGACAGTCATCGGACTGGAAGGAAATGGATTTAGCTGTTGCATTTGTGAAAATGGAGAAAATTGACTCCACTTTGAGCTGGAAGAATTGAGCAATTTTGTCACATAATTCCTGACTCGCAGTGATAGTCGGAGTAGCCGGGTATGCCAAAGATGAGACCGTTTTAAATAGTTCTTTGCTCGAATTTTTTGCAAGGTTAATTTGATTGGTGAAGAACTTTTGTTTGGTTTTTAGAAGCAGCTGTTTGGTATCACTTTGTTCGCCCTAAGTTGGCAGGGTATGCCCAGACGTGGGTCCCTTGCACACTTTGCCACTGGATTCAAGATAGCCTGGCTGATGAGGGTTTTGAACCCGAAACCGGTCCCAGGATGCTTGTTTCCGGTCCAGGGAAGACATGGCTTGGCAGTTCGGGCTGGACTGTTCCCATGAGGCACAGGGTCAGACTGATTTGCATATGGCCATGTCTGAACTGGGGTGGTGGAGTGAGCTAAAGAATGATGATGGATTAAACCCAGATCAGTTGACTGGGGGTGAGTGTTTGATTTGCTCTAACGCTCCGTCCATCATCCCCTTTGGTATCACTTTATAGTGAGCTAAGCTGAGTTTGTATTCGTTTCTGTCACTAACATTGTATTCCTTCCTCCATTTTCTTTCTAGGTGTTTGCAAACCAATTTTTGGTCTCTCAGTTCTTGAGAGTACCAGGGGGAGTATGGACGTGCCCTATTAGGGCGGATGAGTTTTTTTGGAGCGAGCTTATTGCCGGCTGCCTCTAGCCATATGGTATATGATTGGGCAGCTTCATCCAAATCTGTGGGGAATGAAGGCGATGTCGCAGTTAAGAGTTCCTGCAATTCCTCAGCATTTATCTTGTTCCAGGCTCTGCTAGCCCGTTGTATTTTTTCTGGTTTACATGTGTGACGGTTGGGAGTGGTGAGCTCAAATAGCACTGCCTTGTGATCTGACCAAACTACTGGGAGAATGCCCGTAAAGAGCAGTTGTGATTCGTTAGAGAAGATGCCGTCAAGAGTATGCCCGGCCTTATGTGTGGCGCCGATCACCAGTTGCTCTAGACCAACATTGCTCATCATGTCCCGCAAATTAGCGGTATCACGATCAGAGAGTGTTTCCAAGTAGAAATTAAAATCTCCGAGTATCGTGTGTGAGTTGGCGCTCAGTGCATTTACCAGCATGTTATCTGCTTGCCTAAGAAATTGGCTTCTAGGGCCTGGCACTCTGTATATGAGAAGCCTCTGAAGGTAAAGTGGTGTGACAGGTAGAAACAAAAGTCTAATGCTTCATATTCAGAATAAACAAGTGGGTTAAAAGAAGCCCTTATAGAATTGTGATAGATGACCACTAGGCCACCCCCTTTCCTATTTGGCCTATTCAATGTGAAACAAAGGTAGTCAGGAGGAGTGGCTTTAACCAGGTCCGGGCCTAAGGCATCATCTGTCCAAGATTCTGTGACAAACGCAATGCTTATTTCCTCATCCACAATTAATGATTCGCACTCAGAGCTGTGTTTAACCAAAGATCGGGCATTGATAAGGACACATTTCCAAACTTGGCTAGGCAGGATGTTTTTTTTATTTCTCCCGATTTTAGTTGAGGATTTAATTGGTTGTAGTACTAGTTCAGGTAGTTTTGTACCACAACCCGGGCATGTCAGCTGGGAGTGTGGAAGACAGTTAGCAGGCTATCACTATCACCTCGTGCACCTCGTGCACACAATAGGTTGACGAGCTCTGTGGAATTCAGAGTATGCGCCTAAAGAATTTGTTTTCCTCTATATGGAGCTCCTTTACTGAGATGGACCCCCAAATGTCACTCCCAAACAGTACTTTTGATATACACTTAGCCACATAGATTTTAACTCAAGTTTTATGGGGTCTACTGTCCAGCCTAAAAGCAAAGCTAAAAACAGCTCCTACAGACTTCCTAAGCTCCTGCTTATTGCTCTCAATCAGGGGTTTCCAGCTTAATTTTGAATTGAACAAAACCCACAAATAGGGAAAAGTTGTGACTTGTGCTATAGTACGCTGATTCAAGGTAAAAGTCTTAGTTCTGGTTGACATGGTTCCCACCACTATAATATAAGACTTAGAGAGGTTGACAGACAGGCCTAAATCTCTCATAAAGCAATCAAAGGAATTCAGCAAGGTTTGCAGGCCATTGGCCGTTCTCGCCATCAGGACCGCGCCATCCACGTAAAATAATACTGGTAACGGACGGGAGTCACTAGCCAGACAATCAGCTTTGGAAGCAACTAAGGCCTTCTCCAAACCATTTATGTATAAAGAAAACACAAAATGGGGCGAGACTACACCCCTATCGCACCCTCAGCTCATTTAAAAACTATGGGGCATATTCTCAAGGACTCATCGCCGATTTATCGGCACTTTAGCGCTGCAAAAGTGGCGATAGATTTATCGCCCTATTCTCAAGCTGGTGTAAACTGCCGATATCGCCAGTTTACCAGCGATAGCTGCCGCAAAAAACATCACCACAGATGAGTGCGACAACTAACGCTAATGATATGCAGAGTAGGCGTTTCCGTGCAAAAACACACGAAAACACCACTTCGCGAGATTCTCAACGAGCAGTCAGATCTGCGATGCGAACCAAGAACAGGCGATAAGGCGAGTTAGCAGCAGGGTTTAACACCTGCCTTTTACTGGTGTTAAGCAGGAGGACCAACTGCAGTAGAAAGGGAGCCCAGCCCAGAACCACATCTGAAGACCAACAGATGCCATGGAGACATTGATCATGCAGCTCGGAGACCCAAGAGGGCCACAACACCCACCGCCACCACCCCCAGACCCCCCCGGACCCCCGGATTATCTCCTAGGCAGTGCAGGACAGCGGACGACCCTAAACGCACCAGCCCCAGAGACTCAACGCCAGAGGAAGCCATTGGCCAACACAGGCTCAAAAGGACAACCATCCTCCGCATCCTGACCCACATTGCCCACAGGCTGACGGTACCAACACAGCGGACAACCTACATCCCCCCGCAGACAAAGCTGCTGGCTGTACTGAACCTGTTGGCCCCTGGTACCTTCCAACCAACAACTGCCCGAGTCGGAGGAGTCACACAGCCAGCCCCATCAAACTCCCTCACACATGTCATGGATGCATGTCCACAAAAGCAACGGCGGGCCCCTGTATCCGCATCACACGATAGTTCCAATTCGTAGTGTACCTGCGCAACCAACCCCAACGCCAGCCGTGCTAGACGCCTCCATGCCCCAGACCCAAGATCGTAGTAACCGAAATGTGGGTGCGCCAGGTCATGAAGTCCAGTAGTCAACAGTAGTGTAAAAACAGAACTTTATTACAAATACATAAATCAACAAAACGAAAAGCTCAGCCAACGCGTTCCATTCCCAACGGGGAACCTCAACAGGGCAACGTGTCTTCAGAGCGCTGCCTCCTGGGACAGAACTGTGTTCAATGCTCGCCAGGAAGGTGTTCTCCTTAATGCTTCGCTTTTAAATTTTTGCTGGAACGCTTCAAGCAGATTTTAAATTGTTTTATTGTTATCATTGTAATACTTGTAACTGAGATGCACTGGGCACTTTACCTTTTTTATTCATTCACGGTGGTACGGTGACTGCTCCACGTAGAAGGAGTCGGGGGCAGGACACCGGTAGCCATCTTGGGGGTTACTGGTCTAGGCTCTTCCAGCCGCAACACATAAATCGTCACGCTGACGCGACCGTGCAGCGCTGCCTCTTGGGACAGAGCTGTGTTCAATGCTCGCCAGGAAGGTGTTCTCCTTAATGCTTCGCTTTTAAATTTTTGCTGGAACGCTTCGAGCAGATTTTAAATTGTTTTATTGTTATCATTGTAATACTTGTAACTGAGACGCACTGGGCACTTTACCTTTTTTATTCATTCACGGTGGTGCGGTGACTGCTCCACGTAGAAGGAGTCGGGGGCAGGACACCGGTAACCGGTAGCCATCTTGGGGGTTAGCGGTCTAGGCTCTTCCAGCCGCAACACATAAATCGTCACGCTGACGCGACCGCGCAGCGCTGCCTCTTGGGACAGAGCTGTGCTCAATGCTCGCCAGGAAGGTGTTCTCCTTAATGCTTTGCTTTTAAATTTTTGCTGGAATGCTTCAAGCAGATTTTAAATTGTTTTATTGTTATCATTGTAATACTTGTAACTGAGACGCACTGGGCACTTTACCTTTTTTATTCATTCACGGTGGTACGGTGACTGCTCCACGTAGAAGGAGTCGGGGCAGGACACCGGTAGCCATCTTGGGGGTTAGCGGTCTAGGCTCTTCCAGCCACAAAACATAAATCGTCACGCTGACGCGACCGCGCAGCGCTGCCTCTTGGGACAGAGCTGTGTTCAATGCTCGCCAGGAAGGTGTTCTCCTTAATGCTTCGCTTTTAAATTTTTGCTGGAACGCTTCGAGCAGATTTTAAATTGTTTTATTATTATCATTGTAATACTTGTAACTGAGACGCACTGGGCACTTTACCTTTTTTATTCATTCACGGTGGTACTGTGACTGCTCCACGTAGAAGGAGTCGGGGGCAGGACACCGGTAGCCATCTTGGGGGTTAGCGGTCTAGGCTCTTCCAGCCGCAACACATAAATCGTCATGCTGACGCGACCGCGCCGAACGCAAGCCCGTCTGCTCCCGTCCGCGCACGGACCTGGCTCAGGGCCTGTCCCCCTGGCCCTTCCATGTCAGACATTTTGACTTATTCTAGAGAGCATCTCTTGAGGATGGATCCTGAGGGGGGCAATGCGTGCTGCCCAAGGATCGCTCCTAACTTATTTCTGGAAGTGCAGGCTGAGCCTTGTTCAAAGTGTCACCTAGCCCTCCCCGTCATCGTGAAATACGTTACCAGTCTTCGGGCAAGTACAATGGGGGGTAGGATCAGTCAAGCTGATCAGACACCACTCAAATGTCTTCTTCTAAATACTAGGTCTCTGATTAAGCATAGTGTGGAATGTGCTCTGTTTATTGAGGAGCATAATATTAAACTAGCTCTCATTACAGAGTCATGGTCCGATGGAGTCTCTGGACCTGATCTCGTCAAAGCCACTCCACCCGGTTTCTTTTGTTTTACACTTGACAGACCTATCAAAAGGGGTGGTGGGTTGGCAGTTATTTATCACAATACCTTAGAGCCCTCCTTTGTTAAGGCCTCGAATCAGGCATGTGAGGCACTGTCAATTACTGTTCGAGCATCTGACCATGATACACTCAAAGCTGTCCTCTATCGCCCCCCGGGCCCAAGAGGTGCGTTCCTAGATTCCATTGGAACGCTTTTTGAGGAGGGGATGTGTGGCAAGTCCTTTACGGTTATGGGGGATTTTAATTTTCATCTTGAAGACCTCACCGACCCTGATAACATAAGACTGCAGCAAATTTTTAGCGGGGGGACCTTAAGCAGCTTGTAAAAGACCCCACTCACACCGCAGGGCATACATTAGATGGAATTTTCTCTAGCAACCCTAACCTCGCATATACAGAAGCACTGCCACTCTCCTGGACTGATCACGCTGCGATTTTATTTGAATTTAAACAGGCTAAGCGCCACCAGCATAAACCTTTTTCTAAGGCCTTGTTAACTACAAGGGCCTGGGGGAATGTTAATAGCCTAGAGCTAGGAAGTCTCTTGAAAGCTACAGCTTACCCACTGCCATCCAATGTAGAGGAAGCCACGGCCACTTACACGGAATGGGTAGATTCCGCTTGCAGGAAATTAGTGCCGGGCAAACAGTGCATTCCCAAACGGGTATTTCCATCTGCCCCTTGGTAATCAGAAAACCTAAAAGCACACAAACTTGACTGTAAGCGGCTAGAGCGAGTCTGGAGGAGAGGGTACAATAACATCGATAAAGAGGCCTATAAAGTAAGTCTTACACACTACAAAAAACTTCTTTTCGATACCAAAAAGTCATACTTTGGGGAACAAATTAGGAAAGCTAAATCCTCATCTAAAGAACTTTTCAAAACTATTATTACACTCACAGCCTCCACTAGCCCCAGGATTGACAGTAGCCCGGAACTCTGTGAAACTCTGGCCGCCTTTTTTTTGCAAAAGGTGGAAATCATCTTTTCCTCCTTTACTCTCCAGCCAACTGACGCCAACAAGGCCTCAGCGATAGGGTCGCTCAAGGACAATAGGCCTACACCCACATTAGATTGCTTCACGTCGCTGGACCCACAAGGGATTACCAAATTACTGTCAGATATTCGATCTGGCTCCCCTCTGGACCCTTGTCCAGCTTCTGTACTTAAATTGGTTCCAGACACTATAAAGGCAGCCCTTACCCCACTGTTTAACTCCATTTTTAAATCGGGTCACTTTCCTGGACCCTGGAAAACTGCATCTATCCTTCCTTTATTAAAAAAATCCAACCTGGATCCAAAAGACCCGAATAACTATAGACCCATCTCACGTCTTCCTTTTCCAGGAAAGATGATTGAGAAGGCCATGAATGGCCAACTCAGTACGTTTCTTCAAACTAACTCTCTGTTGGACTCTACACAGTTTGGTTTCTGTGCGGAACACAGCACCGAGCTGGCTCTGATTAAATCTACGGAGGAGATCAGAGAGGCCTTGGACCAGGGAGGCGCCGCGATATTGATCATGCTGGATCTCTCGGCCGCCTTCGATACGGTCCATCATGAAGTTCTGATGGACTGTTTATCTGAATGTGGGGTCCAAGGCAAGGCCTGGGATCTTCTTAGATCTTTTCTTACCGATAGGACCCAAACTGTGGACCTGGGTGGGGATAGATCTAGGCCTTTCTCTCTCCCCTGTGGAGTGCCGCAGGGGTCTTCTCTCAGCCCCACTCTATTCAATGTGTATGTGTCACCACTGGCAGCCCTAATTAGATCTTTTGGGTTCCAGTTGACCTCGTATGCGGACGACACGCAAATCGTGTTGTCTCTTCAGAATGGTAAAGAAGTGGAGACGGGATCAAGATGCCATGACTGTATGCAGGCGATCGCGGGTTGAATGGCATCAAACTGCCTAAAACTCAATGCAAACAAAACAGAGGTGATTATATTTGGGAACATCTCCAACCTCTGGACGCCGGACTGGTGGCCAACCGCAATGGGCACGCTTCCGGTCCCTGCGGAGAAGGCTAAGAACCTGGGGGTGATCGTTGATTCTAAACTCTCCTTTGGTGACCAAATTAGCAAGGTCGTCTCAACCAGCTTCTACATTCTTAGAATTTTGAGGAAAATTAAATTCCTCCTTCCCGAAGACAGCCTGAAGATAGCAGTCACAGCGCTCATTCTGTCACAACTGGATTACTGTAACAGTCTCTACTTGAACATCCAAAAGAGACATCTGAACAGACTCCAGATCGTACAGAATGCGGCAGCCAGGCTTTATGTGTTTTATGTGTTTATCTGTTACAGGTGTGAAGAACACTCCGCTTGTATTGAGGAATGATCATGTAGAAGGTTGTATTTTATGACGACTTTACACACATAAAAGTCCTATGACCAAATTGTTAATGCAGTAGCAATATAATTTGTTGTTTAGGTCCTAAAGAAAGCCTGGGCAAGTGGCCCATTAGGCTGAAACTAGTTGACCATATTGTGAAGCGGCCTATGTGTTCAAAGCTGCTTCTGCACTATTTTTAATGTAGGTTTGGCAGAGATATTTGTACTAAAAGGAGTTTTTCTCTTCCAAATTCTTTTTAATTTCACTCACATGCACTGCACTTATAATTCCATCACCCTAAAGCAATTAATAGTCAGAGTTGAGGCCTGTTACTAGGTGAACAAATGGTATCTCTCTTTCTCTTTTTGTTTTCACTTCCTCCTGACGTGATTTCTGTGACCTGGTCAAAATCCGATCCACATGACCCTCTTTTGTGATCTAGAGGAGTAGTGGTAGGAAGGAAGGATATCCAAATGATGACACTGACCTCTCTTGGTAGTTGATGGAAATCCGATTAGTTCGCAAAGGTCAATTACTTTATGCTTTTTGGTATTCTCGGGTGTTGGCACTGTTTGTGTTATTGATAATTCAGTTTTTGCTCCCCTTTGTAGACCACCAGATTTATTTGTTGTTGCTGCTAACAGGTACACCCAGGTTTGTCTCTGTGAGGATGGGACTCAGAGATCTTCACTGGCTCCCTGTGAGACAACATGCACAATTTAAGGCTCTTTGCACGGTTTTCAAGGCCCTTATGGGTATTGGTCCTGCTTTTCTGAAACATGTCATACAATGGTATGTTCCAGGAAGAGCGCTGCGCTCCTCGGAAGCAAAACAAGTGATCGTTCCTCGCGTCAAAAAAGCCAGTTGGGGGGGCAGGAGCTTTCGTCATTGTGCTACAAAGGCCTGGAACAGCTTGCCTCTGCACCTTAGAAACTCAACCGAGCTCCTCCCCTTCAGGAAGGGACTGAAAACCTGGCTTTTTACTTAAACAGCTTTATTTTTATCTATATCCAGGTAGGCAGTGCTCAGCGCCAGGACACCCTAGGGTAACAGAGCGCTTTAGAAGTCTCAGTAACATAACATAACAGAAACCTGTGGGAGAAATGGTGACAATGGTCAAACTTCCTTATAGTCACATGCCTAATCTGGTACAGTGTACTGCACTTGGACAAACCGGAATGCTCACAGGCCTGATGAACCATGCATGAGAAGACCATAACAGAACTATGTGTGGCCGTAACCATCGTCGGAATGAAGAGGAAGGTAACGACCACACAAACTGCTGTTACGGTCACATCATGCAGGACTCATCATACCTGAAAGCATCACGGTGTGTGTCAGCTCGATACCCCTGCCCCTCACTCCCCCCACACTGCGCAGGAACATCTTGAGACCACGCAAGGGAACTACGCCATAGCTGGTGTCACGCACGTGTTGGGGGCAATTCACAGCACACGTGTATGACTTGTGCCCCCTGCCGACACTGCACACAATCACCACAACAGCAACCACATGCATGCCGTCACTGTGCATACAAAAGTGGACCACTGTGGTCTGTCCACCAATGTCGTAGCAAACTCCCCAGGCAGTGTTCATGATCCCCACATGTCCGCAAGTCCGCCACCAACCAGCGCTTTGAGGATGGCCCCCATGGAAATGCACTGCCCATCGGCAAGTACCAACTGAACACACCACACACCCCAACTCCACAATCCCCCAACTCACAACTGTGGGAATGCACACGCCACCAATTCACCACCAAAGTGACTACTGCGTGTGTCTCAGTCTCTGCCACAACCTGCCCATAGGCCTACACACACGCGGCCGACCACCTTCAATGGGCACATTCACACTGGAGACGAGGTGGCTACATCCCAAACCAACCTGCGCACATCACGATCATTGCATGCAGGGATGTGTCAGCAAGGGCGGCGCCCCCAGCCAGCCACGAGTCCGCCGCCATGACCGGTGGTGCCTGCGTGATCCTGTGCGCCTGCTGCACCCCAGCCCTGGTCCCCAGACCGGTCCTCTGCCCAGCGATGACTGGCCGCCCCTGCGCACCCAGGCCTCAATGCTCACCTGCCGCCACCGGCGTGTCTCCAAGAGGGCCCACCACGTGCCGGTGCATCCTCCTCAGCCGATCGCTGGATTCCGCGCCACAGGCCCCCAGCGCACCCTGCGGCACCGCACTGCGGAGTCATGTGTGTGCTGACTGCTGCCTTCGGCGTGCACTACGGTCCATCAGGACTCACAATTCAAATCGAACCACGGTTAGCAGGACGGCTCATCAAGGCCTACGCATCATCGCAGGCTGCACACCCACTCAGCTCTTCAGGTGCCACTAAGCCTGTGCAACGCAAGTCATCATCACGTGGCGGTAGGCCCATGTGGGCCACAGTGCAGTGGGTGCCACCAACTCAGTGCAACGCAAGTCATCGTCACGTGGCGGTAGGCCCCTGCCAGCTGCAGTGCAGCGGGTGCCACCAACTTAGTACGCCATAAGTCATGGACCCTTCATGATTGGGTCGCGTGGTGCGGACGCCATCATGTCATCTCCGGTAGTGGGGAGTGTGACGTGCTAGGCCCCTTTTATTGGCAGGGTCACATGTCCTGTGACACGTGTGCTGGATGGGTGTGGTGTGGGTGTGAATCAGCCCTCAGGGAGTGGCTGTGGCATGCTGACAACTAGACCAGTGATCAGCAGATCACTACAGGGAAGACCTGGGACATGTAGCTTTGTCGTCCCCTCTCTGAGCGTAAGCAGAGTGGACTGGCCTGGCGTATAGCAGGCCAGTGTAGGGGTGGGAACAATGAGCCCGAGGCTCTGGGCGCGCTTCAGTTCTGGCTTGACATGGAAGTAACTGATGCTTGTGTCTCTGTTGTAGTGTCTACGCCACCCGGACCGCACTTGGCAATGTTGCACCCTGTGACTCAAGTCCCACAACATGAGCATCATGGACGTAAGGGGGAATCACTGACCCTACATTCATCCATACTCTCATACTTGAATGATCAAAGGCATGACACATCTGTGCGATTCTGAATATTTAATTCACATCCAGTGGAGTGCTGCAGCTGGAGCAGTACAGGGCCATGCAAACCCCACTTCACATTATTGGCCCGTGGAGGGCCAGCCAGAGTCCTTCAGGGAATGACAAGCACATCGGAAGAGGAAGAGTTCAGTCCGCGGTCTGATCGCTGTGTCATTGGTAACCAAACAGAAAATGGCAGTCCATGTCGAGGTCCAAGGTGAGTGTCGTAGAGTGTATCAGGGGACAGTGGAAGGTGATGATACAAAGGGCAGAACCAAGCAGAAACAGGCCATATGGCAGAGATGAATGCTACTGCCTTCTCCTTACCAGTAAGGTTGATTCACCCGCATCTTCATCCTCTGATGTCACATGTGCCTCACACATGGGTGGTGGTGGATTGCCTGCCGCACTGTGAGGCACTGACACATCAGGGGGCGGAGATGTGGATGTAGAAGCAGCAGCAGCATTCATCTGCGCAAGGCCTTGAGGCAGCAATGCCATGACGATGTGCTGCAGGGCATGGAAGGTCCCAGCCACATCTCGCTGGTGTGCAGCCGTGGCAGCCATTCTTTCCGCCATCATCCGCTCCATGTTCTCCATGAGCCCCCGCATGTGTCCCAACTCCCGGCTGACATCGCTGGAGCCACTCGGACTGGACAGTTGTTCTTGTCTCAGTATCATGACTCCAGCGATGTCAGCCATGGATTGTTGGAGAGCATGGAGCGGACTGTGGGTGTCCGTTAGGGACTGTAAGTGTTCCCTGATGGTACTCAGACACCCATGTATGGCATCAAGTTTTGCTGCCATGAGGTCGAACCCCACCCGCACCTGATCAGCCATCTTCTCCTGGACCTCTAACACATGGCGTTGGAAGGCCATGTGTTGTTCGTGGGGGTCCTGGGAGACAGCCGGGGTGGCAGGTGCTTCCTGCTGTGTGGTCTGTGCAGGGGGTGGGGTCTCCTCGATGCAGCTGGGCTGCCCTGCTCCTGGAGGTGGGGGGCTGAAGCTGTCGAAGAGGGTTTGGAGGGCTTCGGGGTCGATGTCGGGGATGTCCTCATCGTCATCAGTGAGGAGTTTTTGGGGCTGCTCTGCAGGAGGTGTTGATGCTCCCTCTGCAATGTGAAGGGGAGTTGCAGCATTACATTGTGTTCACATGTATGTTGTCGCATTGTACAAGTTCACATGCAGTCTACATGACAATGTACATTGTGACTGTTTAGGAGGAGCTGCCTATTTGATGCGGGGCAGTGGACATTTCGTCGACATCACGGATATGTGTTTGTACTAGTACATTGACATCTCACATTTCCCTGCTATGCCAAATGTGATTGGCCAGTTTCTACACACAAGCAGCACCTGTTGTGTCCTCTGTCCTGTTTAAACGTGTTGCAGTTTGTACCACATTGTTGTCAATGCTGATGAGCTCTGAATGTCATGTGTGTGTGCTGCATTTTGGGAGAGTCGCCCCTGCAGCTCTGATTTTGCTGCCCCTTGTCCATTTCAGGTGGTGTGCCTTTGACTTCTGTTCCCATACAGTACTGAGATGTTGCAGACTTGGGTGAATTTGGGTCTTGCTGGGAGTTGGGACTCTGGGGCATGGTTTGTCCGCAGATGTGTTGTTGACATCAGGGGTTGTTTGTGCACGTGGATGTGTCGGAGTGTGACCTGCTCCTTTACGGATGTGGTCCACACTCAGCCACCTCAGTGTCGTGGCGTGCAACATGTCATGATATATTGACTGCAGTCATGCTAATTGTCATGCAGTGTCACTTGCATTGTCAGTGTGGCTCACGGACCCGCAGCTTTGCTGGGTTCAGCACACGTGCATGGGTTGGTTGTGAGATTGGTGATGTGTGGGAAGAGCCCCCTCTGGGCACATAGTCGACGGGGGCCTACTTGCTGTTTCTAGGTGTGCTGCAGTGTGCCAAGGGGATCAGGGACATGATCCAGAGTCATTGTGGGTGTGCACTGTGCTGTACTTAATTGTGCATGTGTGCCATTGTGCCCATCTCCCCCGTCCCCCAGTCCCTGGTGGTTACTCACCCTGTTGCTGTTGTGTCAGGTCATGTTGAGCAGTGTCCGGTCCCCCAACTCCTGCCACCGTCTCCCCACTGATGACTGTGGACACCATTTCCTCCATCTCATCCAGCTCCTCCTGTGGCGCTGGACTCCCACCTCCAGTCTGCATTGCTGCCTTCTGGTTGTTGGCGAGTTTCTGCTTGGTTTTGCGCTTCACATCATTCCAGCACCTCTTGAGCTCTTCCATTGTACTCCTCAGCACTCCGACTGCATTCACCTTGTCCAGGATGGACTGCCATGTTGCATTTTTTGTTGCCAATGACACAGTGGAGGTGACGGATAGTTGTTGATGGTGTTCTATCACCTCAGTGATCAGGATCCTGTTTTCCTGCGGACTGAACCGCGTCTTCCTCTTCTTCTTGTCCTTGCCCTTCCCTCTCCCCGAGGTCCCAGGCTGCTCCTCCTGTGGGCTTGTGGGGTTCTGGCCATCCTCTGTACCTGCTCCGGCTGCCTCCATTGTGCTTCGCTGTTGTTCGGTTTTTGTTTGTGTTTTTTTTTCTGCTTTTGTAGTGATTTTTCCCGCCTGACGTGTGTGATTTGCAGGCCTCGCGCTGCTTTTCGCTGTTTGTCTTATCGCGGTTGGGCCCATCGCAACTTTTTTCGCGTTCCGGTTTGGATTTTCATCGCCGTCCAGTTGATGTTATCGCGGACATTTGAGGCGTTGTCGGGGGACTATCTCATGTTACTGACGTGTTGAGAATACGACGTGAACACGGAGTTATTTTCCCGCGATAGACGGCGATATGAAAACTTGCGTTAAGCTATTTTGGTGATGTTTATCCCACGTTCTTGAGAATATCCCCCAATCTGTTCATGCTGAGTCGTTTGAGAATCTTACTGTGGCGGTGGTTTCAGCTTGGAGATCACGTAAAAAATAGCTTGGCAGAGAGAGGTCAGAGAGCCCTGTCAGTTTTCCCCTCTTCGAAAATTACCTAGTCTCCTTTAGAAGCTTAGGACATCTTTTCAATGTGACACCAATAATCTGGGGGTAACACAACAAGATTTATTTAGTTATAACACACGTGTCAGATATTGAATTACTGCTGAGTAAGGGGCATGGAACACATAAGGGAAATCATTTGATTGATTTATAGCTACATTTCAATAACTTGCTATCCTCCTATTGTGTAAGAGACCTGCAAAAGCCCAGTTTTACTTATTTTAAGTCTAGAAAGGAGAATAATGAAATGAAGATTCGCTGCTTATCTTGTAGAGAAATATTCCCCACATCAAGGTGGAGACCAGGCAAAAGCAGTTGCCCAAAATAAGTACAGGAATTGTGACTGAAATAGTTTGATCAAGGTCTATGGATGATAAACTACTGTTAGAAATTGGGTTAGAAAATGCACCTGGTCCACACAGAAGCCACAATCGTAGTCCGGGTAAGCTAGATACACTCTAAAAGTTGTGATTATCCTCTGGTAGCTCAGCACAGAGCAGTCAGGCTTATCTAAAGAGGCAATGTGTAAAATATCTGTGCAATACACACACACAGTAACACAATGAATACACCACAAAAACACTCCACACAGGTTTATAAAAATAGGTTATTACAGTATAAACAAAACAAGACTAAATCAACAAAAATCCAATATATAGAAGTTGAACGGTGTGGGGTCACATGCACTCAAAGCAAAGTTTGCAAATAGTCATGATGAGGCTGATCTGAATCAGTGGTGTGAAGCATTATCAGCACATGCTATATGTGCCACGTGGAGCACATCTATTGGTAATACACCAATCAATAAAGCGATGTACATCCCAAGGGTCAAGGAAACAATGGAGCATGATCAAACTCAGGCGCACAGGACTAAAACCATGCAATTTAAATCAGAGTCTGTCGACCTGAAGGACTGACAGTCCAGGGCAAACCTGACCAGTAAGGCTATGCATGCGACTGGCAGGCAACATGCGGTTCATGCGTGGTGCACACAACATGCTAAAGTGCAGGCACTAAGAGAAAACTATTAACCTATATGGAACAGCTGAGGGAAAATCACTGCATGCTGAAAATAAAGACAAAAGCCCAGAAAATCATGAAAAACTATTTACACTGGCACTGAGAAAACAGACAGGCTATTGGCCTGTGTGGAGCAGCTGTGTGGACAGCTTTGTCCCTCTGTTTCAGAAGCATGGGAGTTGAATCACAGCTAACATTACAGTTGTGCCCTCTCTCCGACATGCTTGCTAACCAGTTACTCCAGGTTCATGGAAACAGATTACTGGAATGTGCAACACAAGGCATGCAGAATGAAGTGTTCGGTATTCTAGACGGGGAGGGAGAGCTTTCTTCTCTTTGGCCCCAAAGTTTTTGAATGCTGCACCTGAGACTTTAAGAGCTGTGGAACAGTGGAACATTTTTAAAAATTGTGTAAAAGCTAGAAAACTTGGCTTTTCTGCTAAGCTCCCAAAAAATTGTGTTTAGCATTTGGACTCCCTTTCAGGCAGCTGTTAGCGCTTAATAAATGTAATTCATTCATTTATTATATAAGAAGTCTCAAGAGTACACTGAGATACATTGCCCAGGTGTCACAGCGATGTGTTGTGGCTCAGCAATCGGCAGGGAGAAGGGGGATCACTATATGTAATTTGATACACTGAAGGTCAAAAATATTGAACCAATCATATTGACTATCACTTGTTTCAGAAGATCGTTGTATGTGGAGTTAAGAATAATAAATATGTACGTACTTTCTTAATATAGTGGTAAGCAATGTAGCTGAGATATCTTGTGGATCAATATTGTTGACCTCAATATAATGATTGTGCAGATTGCGTGTTGGGGTGGAGGTTAGCCTCTGTTTATGGAGCCTCTATGACCCCTGCCATATTACCTGGTGCCAGGCTTGGTTCTCTCATAGCCTCCAATCACAAGGGGTATCAGTCTCTCTTTAAGAGGAAAAGACACAGGATCACTTGAAATCAGAGGTCTGGACTCGTGTGGTTATAAAGATGCTCACAGAGGTCTGCCAGTCCACTAGGGTAATGGTCTCTGTCACACTGATCGAGGGTCATCGGCCATATTTAGTGATCTCTGCCTGTCTGGTCAGGATTGCCACACTGTGCAGAGCTGGTTCTGCGGTGACTTCCTTTACAGCACTGTAGGGTTGACAAGTAGGCATCATGGTTAAAGTTGTTCCGGGTAGTACATGGCAGATATTGTCAGGAAAAATGATGACATTTGCACCACACCCAGTACTGAGTGATGACCAGCACTGTGACCTCCAGACTTATTGGTGGAAAAGCCACAGGTCGGAGCTTCACACTGGAAGAGCCAGCAGACTCTCTACTGGTGTAACGCTGGCACTTTCCTGCCTTTAGAGAGAGCAGAGGAACTGCGAGCTTGGTGAGGCAAGGGCACCACCAAATTATGACAGTAATATTGCTCAGCCAAATGCTAAACAAGGCCCCCAGTTTCGAACAGGGAGGGCGTCTCCATGATGCCTCTCTGACACTCGGGTGCACTGAGGCCATAAGCATAACTCAGAGGAGGTGTGTGCAGCGACTTTAGGTACAGTGCAATACAGTTACCAATGGCACAATGAAGTATGACTGTCCAGCCAAGGGTGTATGCACACACTACTTTTAATAATACTTCATGTAGGTATGAATTTGTCAATAGTAAATATATCAATAGAAAGTATGCAGCATAATACAAAACTCAATGCGCAATAAGGAGAAAATGAACCTATATAATTTCACAATGAAAATGGTAATCCATGATGGGTAATAGTCTGTAGTTAAATCAAATAATAAGGGTTATGTCAGTGATACTATCATGTAATGTTCACAATCATTAATTTTAATTTAAAAAATGCAGACAAAGCGTCCATCTTTAACCTGATTCTCTATGGAATTCAGATTAAATGTGGAGACTACTAGCCAGATCCCCATGTTCCACAGAGACAGTTCAACATTTTTAATCAGCTGCCCTGAGACAGGCAAAAATGTCAATGCTGGATCTTCAAATCCTACTCAGTTCAATAGGTAATCTTAGTTTTCTAGCAAACATTCTGGAGTTTGTGGTTCAAACTAAGCTTCAGGAGAATCTGGGTGGATAAAATATGTTGGTTTACCTATAATTCAGATTCCTTTCACTTCAGGGCATAGACCATCCTTGTGGGTATAAGTGATAATTTAACATTCATTCTAGATTTCTGGGCGTGTTCGCCAAGGGTTTTGTTGAACCTGCCTGCTGGCTTTGACCCGCAAGCTCCACTGCTGGGCTTTGGAGTAATGATGGAAGAAAAAGCATCTATGTAAGGTATTCAAATTTAGGGCCAAATTATGACTACGGCAGCTGATGGACTGCCGTAACCATGCTGGCGTTGCGGGCACTGTCGCAGCGGCGGCCCGACCGCCCTATTACAAGTTGGGCGGTTGGACCGACTGGGACCGCTGCAACCACCAGGGATCAGAGATCCCTGGCAGTGTTGCAGCAGTCTTGAGGCCGCAATATGCTTGGAGGTGCTGCTGTGGCACTGCCAGGCATATTATGAGTTTCCTCTCCGCCACAGTTTTCATGGCAGTGAGCCTGCCATGAAAACTGTAGCGGAGAGGAAACAAAGGGGGCACTACAGGGCCCCCTGTTGACTCAGGGCCATGGGGTGCATGCAGGGGGGGCACATGTTGTGACCCCCTGTGTGCATGCACCCCAGTTCCTGCACAGCATGGACTGCACTAGTCCATGCCGTACATGAACTGCCTTTGTTTCTCCAATTTGCTGTGCCTATTTCATAGGCACCGCCAAAGACCACCCTCCAGAGACTTAAAAAGTCATAATCTAGCGGGCAATGTCAGTATGGCTTTGGCGATCTTGGAGCGGGACGACGACGTGGCAGCCCAGCTCCAAGGCCGCCAAAGTCGTAATTAGACCCTTAGTGATCATTTGTAGTGTCTATTACCCCTGTTATGTATGGTTTTCATAGAGAGCCTTTATCGTATATTTCCGTTTCTGAATCTCATAATACACTGCTATGACATAGTAACAGTTGATAACTTAACTAGTTATCCACTGTTGTAGTATCATAAAAGCTTCCAGGCCAGGCAGATAGGCCTCCCTGAGAACCTGACACCACAGCTTTGACTGAAAGTAGAAAGCACAGCAACAATAGGGGAAAGAGGACATGGAAGGTGGAAGGAATTGGTCAAGGATGGTAGGTATGTTTATTTTTAACCTTTGGTATAGGGAAACATAACAGAGGTGTTGTTATGTATGGCTCCCCCATTACTTCTCTGCTCCTGTGTAGAAGTTGAAAGAAGGGAAAGATGATTTTGGGAGCCATACATAACATAAAATTGTAGGGATGTTCTGAGTCACATCATAGACAACTTGAGCTTTGCTCTTGTTTTCTATTTGATGCACTCAGATCCCCTGGGTGAAAAACATCCCTGTAATTCACTGTTACCCATCTATAATTCTATACGTTGTTGTGGTGTTCCCAACCTGTGTCTCTGCCTTCTTTGTAAGCCACAGGTTTCAGAACCTAGAACGTGGCACAGTTGTGCATGGCTTCCTTAAGAAGCCTACATAATTTACACCAGATTCTAATTCTAGTAACTCACTGCTATGACATAGCAATAGTTGATAACAACATACATTACCCACTGTTGCTATGTCATAAAGGCCTTCCAGGCCAGGCTGACAGGGCTCTCTGAGAGCCTATCAGTTCAGCACTGCTTGTCTGCTTTGACTGAAGGTAGAAAGCACAGCTGCAGGAGGGGGAAAGAAGGCAGTGAAGCTGGTGGGGTTTGTAAAAGAATGTCAGATAAGTCATTATTTTATATTTTTTACATTTGGGACAGGGATACATAACAGAGACCATGTTATGTATGGCTTCCCCATTACTCTGCTGCACATGCGTAACAGTTGAAAACAGGTGCAAATGATTTTGGGGGCGATACATAGCCTATCAGTGCAGCACTGGAAGAGCACAGAACACATCAGAAGGGGAAGAGAGAGATGGAGGAAGGAAGGCACAGATGGTGGTGCTTCTTTGTTTTGGGTGACACAGAAGAGATGCCAGTTAGGTATGGCTTCCCAATTACTCCTCTGTCACTGCATAGTTTTTTAAAGCAGTGTCAAAAAGCAGTGCCAATTGATTTGGGTGGGCAATACACAGACAACTCGTGCTTCACTCTTATTGTCTATTTGATGTCATTCAGAACCTCTGGTGGAAAATAAACCTGTTACCCGTCTCAGTTATATACTCAGTTACCCGTCTATAATTCAATATGTAGTGTACACCTTGACGTTAGAAAGAAAAACAGTAAACAAAACTGCACACATTTGCTAAAATAAAAAGCAGTCCTTCTCAGGAACTGCAAATGTGTACCTTTTTATAGAGTAAAAGAGCAGTCACGTGTTGGTAGAATAAGGAAACATAAATCACCTTTTTGTTTTTATTGCTTTCTTATTATTTCAACAGCCTCGAGGATATCAAATACCAGATCCCTCTAAACTGCAGTCACTCTCTCTCGGTGCTGTGTCTCTTTAATAATGCTTTAGTATCTTGTACCGCCTTAATACAATCTGTTGGATAAAAAAGCAGTTACCACCATCAATACACATGAAGGAGGAGACTGGAGGGGGCATTTGGGGGTAAATTGCATCAGGAAATTGACATGTGCATTGGTTACGTTTTCCCGCCAGGTAAAGTGCTCAACCAATACATTTCAAAGGTCATCTGTTCTCATAAAATACTCAACCTTTTCGTCCACGTAGCACAATGTTCTGTTTATATTTCTTGCACACATCTCTATTTTGGTTTTGGCAAGTGACGCATTCTTTTCTCGGTGTTATTTTTTTCAACTATATTGCACTTGTGCTTCTGTTTTTCTCAAAGGATTTGTAAAGATAGATATACAGGGGAAACTATTTCTACAATTTTGTTTGAAGAAAGAAAGAAGGCAGGCAACATTTCAAACACACGCACTTGAAAAACATCTTTCCTGCCGGAGATGTGTTATCTTGCGATCAGAGGATGACATTTCCAAGAGGTCGGACAAACACTTGCTGAGAAGGATTATTTAACCAAAGCTTCCACGATATAGTCTGAGGAGAGTAAGATTGAACAATAAGCTGCTCCCTAGCCAGTTCACGTAGTAATGAGTTACACATGAAATCATTTTCATAAATCGCAAATCTCCCAAATGTGTGAATCACAGTTATTTAGAAGACAATCACAGAGTAAAACTACTGCTCACTGAGGAACCTGAGAAGTTTGAAATTTTGAATCAAAGCCTATTTTGTTTGCTGGTATTTTGCAGTGTATTGAGCTGTAGTTCTAGCAAGCGCTCATTCTCTATTCACGTTCACCCCAAGGCAGTTTCTAGATGACAGTTTCTGGATGAATCCATATCTAATGAGATTAGAATTGCGTGTCAGCTGTAGCTGAGAAACAAAAAAGAAGTCTCAATAGGGAGGTGATGTGTATTCTCATTTCTAGGTCTGGGTTTAGACAGTTGTGGTTCACCTCGCTCATTTGAAAAAGGATTTGTGCAAGGTTTTAGGCAAAATGTTTAAAAAATGTACTCTAGATTTATAGCCCGCTGTAGCTAGCTATACCCGCCATTAAAGGCCCGCACCAGCCTTAAAGGCCCTAGCCGAAGACAAGGGCCTTTAACAAGGGAGCAGGCCTTAATTGGCTGGTATAGCCCAGCTGCGGTAGGCTGTAAAGCTATAGAATGTTCCGCCCCATGAGGTTACTAACACAGACACTCACCCAAACAGCAACTCACACAACCACTTATTCACCCATACACACACTCACACACCCATACCACCACTCAGACAGCCACTCACACACAGATTCAGACAGTTTCACAGATGCTTAGATGTCATATGTTACACATAGTATCACTCATTACTAGTACAGAAATAATAGTAATTTAACTTATACAGTAGGTTACAATATATCTTTTAGTGTCAGAAACATTTACAAAACACTTACACGCACTGGATGATGTATATAGTCACTGAAAAAAACAGAGGTTACAGGTACATTATGGTTAGGCTCAGATTTCACTCACACGAAACCATAGAAATTCAACAGTTATAGTTACATGAGCTAACTATAACTTACGCCCCCGCAATGCACTGCTTATGACCTCACATATTACATCACTGATTACATTGTCAGTGACATCACTGATCACATCTCAAATGACATCACTGATGACATTGTCCACTAATTGTGGGTGTTTTCTAAAAAAAAGTAAGTGTTGAAAAGATATATTAAGGTACTACATAAGTTAAATTAGAATACCTTGTGTACTACTTCTGAGTGATACTGTTTCAAATATATATTATGTGAGTGGCTGTATGACTATGTGCATCTGTGGGCGAGTGGGTATGTGAGTGGCTGTATGGGTGTGTGAGTGGCTGTATGGGTGAATATGTGGGTGTATGGGTGAATACGTTGGTGTGTGAGTAGCTGTATGGATGAGTCAGTGACTTCATTGGTGAGTGAGTGGGTGTGTGAGTGGCTGTATGGGTGAGTTAATGGTTGTGTGAGTAGCTGTATGAGTGGGTCTATGAGTGGTTGTATCAGTTTCTGAGTAGCTGTGTGAGTGGCTGTATGGGTTGAGTCAGTGGCTGTTTGAGTGGGTGTTTGGTTAACTGAGTAGGTATCTGAGTGGCTTTTTTGAAGAGAGTGTCTGTGTGAGTGGCTGTATGGGTGAGTGAGTGGATGTGTGACTGCTTGTGTAGATGTGTGAAGGGGTATGTAAGTGGTTGTATGGGTGTGTGAGTGGTTGTAAGAGTGGTTGTATGGGTGATTGAGTGCCTCTGCAGAGAGGCTGTTTGGGCAAATTATTGGGTGTGTGGGTGGCTGCATGGGTGAAGATGGTGGTGTGTGATAGTTGTATGGGTGAGTGAGTGACTGTCTGAGTAGCAGTATGGGTGAGTTAGTGGATGTGTGAGTGGCTCTATGGAAGAGTGAGTGGGTGTGTGAGCAGTTGCATTGGCTTGTGAGTGGGTGTTTGAGAGGCTGTCTGGGATGTGAGTGGGTATGTGAGTGGTTCTGTGGATAATGTAATCAGTGATGTCACATTTGAGATGTAATCAGTGATGTTGTCAGTGATGTAACTGACCATGTTATGGGTGATGTAATATGTGAGGTCATAAGCAGTGCATTGCTGGAGCGTAAATTATAGTTAGCGCAGGCAACTACAACTAATGAATTTGTATGGTTTTGTATGAGTGAAATCTGAGCCTAACTATAATGTCCCTGTAACCTTTGTTTTTTTCAGTGACATTCTAAGTTTTTTTTTATTCTATTCCCTAACTATAATGTCCCTGTAACCTTTGGGTTTTTCAGTGAATTTCTTAGGTTTTTTAATGTTATTTCCTAAATTCAACGTCCCTGTAACCTTTGGTTTTTATAGTGAATTTCTAAGGGTTTTTTAATTTTAATTCCTAACTGTAACCTGTAACATTTGAGAAGGGGTGTCTGAGCGGCTGTATAGGTCAGTAAGTGGGTGTATGAGTGCTGTATGAGTCTGTGAGTGGGTGTGTGAGAGATTGTGTTGGTGATAGTGGCTGTATGGGTCTGTGAGTGGCTGTATGGCTGTATGGGTGTGTGAGTGCCATATGGGTCTGTGAGTGAGTGTGTGAGTGTCTGTATCAGTGTATGAGTACATGTGTAAGTAGTTTTGAGCATGTGTGAGTGAGTGAGTGAGTGGATTTGTGAGTTGGTGAGTGGGTATGAGTGGCTGTATTGGACTGTGAGTGGGTGTGTGAGTAGCTGTGTGAGTGTGTGAGTGAGTTTGTGAGTGAGTTTGTGAGTTGCTATATGGGTCTGTGAGTGGATGTGTGAGTGGCTGTGTGAGTCTGTGAGTGTGTGTGTGTGAGGTGTTGTATGGGTTGGTGACTGGGTATGTGAGTACTGTGTGGGTGTGTGAGTGGATGCATGAGTGGTTTTGTGGGTATTTAGACAAGCTGAGGGTAGGGGCTATAGAAATCCGCACCTGACAGATATTGTATTTTGAGTAGAGCGTGTCAGTGCAAAGAACCAAGGAGCACTTCCCTCTATACTCCTCACCAAGGAATAAATTCCTATAATGAGTGGCTGTATGCATCTGTGAGTTGCATACTACTAAGGTGGATGGGGCGGGGCGAAATGGGCAATGCCTCCAGGTGATTTTGCACTTTTGTATACTCATAGTCATTTAAAGGGAGAACCATGGACTCTGCTCTTACCAGTAGATGCCAAGAAAGAACCCACTCGTCTGTGGATCAATACCCATATGCCACGCAGAAGATCACCTCACATCAAATATGGATAGCAACCACCTGTACAAAGAAGAGTTCCTTGCATGGCCTGTGAACCCTATGAAATTACTTCGGGCTTACAATCAACTGCTCACTTAAGAACATCTGCAGACAACCTAACCTGCACATATGAGAGCATTTCACATCACTCATGTACATCACTCACCTCCACACATAAGAGCACCTCGCATTACCTTAGAACACCACTACCTGCACACAAACAGCACAGTAAATCACTGATGTCCACAGATACCTGCAAACAGAAAAACACCTTACACTACTTCAAGACCGCATCACCTGCATGCAAAAGGTCTACAGACCACCACCCTTTGCCACATAAGAGTGCCTTACATCATTTTTGCGACAGAAAATATCTGCACACAGAAGAGCATCTTGTATCGCCTATGAACCACAAGTGCACATAAAGGCACCTAGAATTTGGTATGAGATGCAACCATGCGCTCACAGGTCACATCCCCTATGGCCCCCAACTACCGGCAAACAGAGAACAGACGGACTCATGTAAAGACTTCAGACACCTGCACACATAGGAACTCTTTATATCACCTGTGGCCCACAGCCACACACAAACATAAGAGCATCATCCATCACCTTTGAACCACAACTATCTTTGCACATGAGGGGAGGAAACCCATAAATGAGACCATTACCACAAGTACACAGATAAGAAACTCATATCCATCCATTAACAGAACCTTGCAAACAGAAGAGCACATCACATCACCTATCAAAGAACTGTGATGATCACCTACACCATTAAAAGGTCACACCATCTCCACACAGATGAGAACATCGCTTTAACTATGGCCTACACAGCTGAGCAGATTGGAACACTGAACAGAGGCACATATAAGAGTACTCCGTACCAACTCAAGCCACAGTCATCAACACACAGAAGAGCATCTCACATCACCCATAGGCCACAAGCATCAGCACGCAGAAGAGCCCCTTGCATCACCAATAAGGCACTGACATCTGCACATAGAAGACCACTTCATATTACTTATAGAACATATACACCTACACACAAAAAAACACACCTCTCTTCACCTAAGAACAACAACACCTACACTAAAAAAAGCAGCCAGGATCAACTATAAACCACAAACACAACCACACACAAGATTACCTCACACCACCACTGTCAGTACACAGATGAGATTCTCTCATCATGTACAGACAATAGCCACAAGAGCATTTTGCACCGATAATAGGCCAGACACAACGTCACACAAATGAGAACTTTGAAATACCCATGGGCCAGAAACAACAGCACATATAAAATCACTTCGTATCACCTACGAAAATGAAGGACCTTCACTCTGACAAGCAAGTCGCATCACCTGTGGATCTTAGCAGCTACACTATATATGAGTAGATATATGCTTTGACACTGGAAGGTTGGTGTACTGTTTTTGGAATGAATCATTTTCCTTGATTTTCATTTCTGATAGAAACCTCCACAGGAACAACCAAAGTGACCAAAGTTGTTTGTTCCTTAAAGTGTGGGTAGTAGAAAAAATTGATGAAGGGAGAACCATTTTGTCTTTAAATTAACAACCTGTGTTTATCTCCATATGTTTAATGTGTGGGTAGTGGCATGGTCTTGGGGATTACAGGTTGCAGAAGGAGGGCGGAAGAGATGGGTGCATAGACAGACTGAAAGGTGGGAATGCGGATGGATGAATGATTCCCAACATGAATAAACAATAGAAAAGGTGCGTCGAGTGAAGATCTGGGGTGGTCTAGAGAGGGGTCTGTCTTATTATTATGTACCTCCTGTTTGATGATAGGGAAGAATTAATTGAATAAGTTGAGGGTATGGTCAGATGACTGTATGAGTATAATACTATTGTTAAAAATGGAGATGGTTAATTTTGCATTGGGGCGGGTGAGGGGGCTACTGAAAGTCTTAGGCTGTGTGAGGTTTTCCTGGATGTATAGACAGATAGCATTGAGTAAAGGGTTTTTCTCCATTGGGCTCTTTTTTGTGTGTAAAATATGAGATCATTAGTTATGGGTCGCATATAAGTGTTTCTGGATGCAATTTGAGAAGTCTGTGTTTGAGGGCTTTGGAGGCCTTTTTTGTTAGATTAGGTGGTATTTGATTTTATGGGCGTTGCGACTGCCCTGATTCTAAGATTTTGTCAGGTGAGAAGTATGATGCGGGGTCCATGACTGATGGGAGCTCTCGTGATCCTCAGAGGGTTGCAATATTCATAGTAGGCAAGGCCTACTGTGTGAATCTAGTGATTTCTGTTGGAATATTAGGTAGGTGGGTATTCGGGAAGTGAATGCATGCATCAGTGACAACTCATCCTAAACTATAATCCTGGTGGGAGTCCTCAGTTGTGGGGAAGGGTTGCTTGCGATATGATAGCAGTTTGTAGCTTTTCGGGAAAATGACAAACTGGGAACAGTCATCCTAACCCTTAAAAGGTGTGTATTCCATTAGCATTTAGGAAGCAACTCAATTGGGGGAGGTCGGGGATCTTCTTACTTACAGGTTTGTTGCAGATAATGCATTCAGGGTGGGATTTAAACCAGGAAGTTTCTGCTTTGGTGGAGCGCCCGTAGTCCTATTTCCCTTTTTGCCTGTCTAAGTCCTTCTTTTTCTCTGGTGGGTCTGGGACAGCCCAGTCCTCTTTCGCTTTTGATTGAAGGGAGAGCCTCCATCTTAGATCGAGGAAGTAAAGAGATTTAGCAAAGAGGGGTCCCAAAATGGCTGTTTGGGAAAGAACAGAGCCTAGACAATTAAATAAAAATTGAGCGCTGTGTTGGTGTCTGTTAGAAATGGGGGTCTCTAGTTGGCAATGGTTTGCCCCTTTGTCCAAATAGGGACCCTTGCTTCTAGTCAGGGTAAGGGGGATACACTCCTGAAATAACCCCTGCTCACCCCCTTGGTAGCTTGGCATGAGCAGACAGGCTGTAGTGTAGTTCTTATTTCCCTAATAGGCTCTGCGCATTGGAATAATATAACCTATAGGTTTGACATAGGACTAAGGTCGGTATGTCCCTATCGATTATATTAAACTTAATTACCTGTGCCAGCTAGCTCAGAGGCCACTAGAAACTCCTTGAGAACAAGAAGGGAGTAGTTTCTGGCAACTGAAAAACATGACAACTTTGTTTCCCTTTAGAAGCGGAACATGTCTCAGAATCGTGGAAACAATAGATAACAGTTTCACTCATTCAATCGTGCATGCTTAGTTTCTACAGAGTTACACAGAAAGGAAAGACGGGCGTTTCAATAAAAAGGGTTTTATTGAACAGTCTTGTTTCTCGTGTAAGAGATATGTGCTGTTATGATCACAAGACAGTATGCAAGATAAATAATGTACAGTGTAAGCAGTAGAAATAAATAATACTGCGCTAGCATTATCTTTTAGCATATATTCACGTACATAAATAACATGAGCTAAAAATGCGAGTACTCATACGATGCGTCCCTAAACTAATTCTACCCCAATGTACCTAACCTGGTCTAGGTGTAGGGAAAGGTAGAAGTAGGTGGAGTATTCTCTCGTCTGGTATACTAAGAGTATGTTAAGTCTAGTATGCAGAGTATGATATGCCAAGAGTCCCTCTAGGTTCTAGTCAGCTCCATACCTTGAGAATGAGAGAGGTGGGAATCTCCTGCCGGGTCTGGAACTCTAACACCCCACGAAGGGAGTTAGAACACTGGAAGCTGGATTTGTCTGCGTGCAGGAATGACAGCGTCTTCTCAGTGCATCAGGCTGGGATACGGGCTCCTCTGAAGTCGAGGTCTCCTCTAACTTGCTTGGGCAAGGGAAGGTATATTTATATCTGGTAGGTGTCGTGGAATGTTAGCATTGATGTGAAGTCGGACAGAGGAAGACGTCAGGAATGAACTCTTAAGGTATAACGGTTCATACATAATAGATGAGTTCTTGGAGAAATCAATAGTCCTGTGCTAGGGGAACTCCCGAAGCTTAAGGGTCTGGTTTCTAAGAACTCGTTGTGATGTTAGGGTGGACGGATGTCGGTGACCATGCCTGTATTTGGAGTGCACGGTTAATGCCTAAATAAGGACAGGGATTCTATGCCTATATAAGGGCAAGGCGAATTGTGCCTATATAAGGACATGATTCAGGAAAACCTATATACGGACCCCTAAAGCGGAATACAACAAGGCTTATCTCAGAGGAAGTGTGTAAAGCATTTGTGAACACATACAGTAACACAGTAAAAACACTACAAATAGGCACCACACCAGTTTAGAAAAATAAGTAATCTTTATCTAAACAAGACCAAACGACAAAAATCCACACTACAATATTGAAATTAAGACTTTCAAATGGTAGAAATAGTTCAGTTCAATGCAAGTTGTAAATGCGATACTTTTCCAACAAAGTACCTTAGATGCGTCACGCAAAACAAACAAAAGGGTCGCAGGGAAGGTGATGCGTCAGTTCCTTGCTTCGGGGGAGGTGATGCGTTGGTTCCTTACTGCAGCGCAGGGGAGGTGATGCGTCGGTTCCTTACCGGAGAGGAGGGGATGCGTCGGTTTCTTACTGCGTTCCGGTTACGATGCGACAAGATGGTGCCGCGATGCGACGATCCGGTGTGATGCGACAAAATGGCAGTTCGATGTGATGCGACGATCCGGTACGATGCGTGCACGTTTGCAGCCGCACGGCAGGTGGTGCGACGGTCCTCTCGGCGATGCATCGGGTCCCGGTGTGGATGCGGCGTGCTTCTTCCTGGTTGCTCGGTGAGGCGTCGGAACCAAGTGCGGATGCAGCACGCTTCTTCCCCGTGACTCGGTGATGAGCCGGGAATCGGTGCGGATTCGACACGCTTCTTCTCGTTGCGTCGATTTTCCAGCTCCCAGTGACAAACAGTCTCTAGAGGTCCTAAACAGCAGCAGGCACCTCTTTGTAGGTTAGAATTCCCAACAAGGAAACTCAGGGGAGCTGGTGGTGAAGTCCTTGTGTCCCTGAGACTTCAGAACAGGAGGCAAGCTCAGTTTTAAGCCCTTGGAGATCTTCCTCAAGATGACAAAGCAAACAGCAAAGTCCTTTTCTCCTTTCCTTGGCAGCAAGCAGCCACTGCAGGCCAACCCCAGACAGCAAACAGCACAGGGGCAGTATTCCTCCTCAGCTTATCCAGCTCTTCTCCTTGGCAAAGGTTCCTCTTGATTTCCCAGAAGTGATCTAAAAGTCTGGGGTCTTGGCCCCCCTTTTTTTCTTTGTTCTCTGAAGGCAGAAAGTGTCTGTACCCAGCCAAAACCAGTTCTGTCCTCACTGGTGCAGCTTCCTGGCAGGAGATGGAGACAGCATTGTTGAAAGCAGACCTGGCCCAGGCAGGTGAAAGGAAATCTCCTCCCCCTACTCTAAATTCAACCCCGGTCCCATTCAGCCCAGCCCTGACTCATCAGTCTGCCGGAGCCACTGCCCTCTCCCAGCTCCTGTCACTCACAAGCCAGACATGCAATACACAAACCTAGCAGAGGCATACTGGATGGTTAGGCAAGAAAATACCCACTTTCTAAAAGTGGTATTTTCTAACACAGAATGTAAAAATCACCCACACTAAAAGATGCACTTTAACATTCTGAGTTCAGGCATACTAAACTTTATTTTCCCATCTTGTTCCTAGGACCAGTTATGTTTATAAGATGTTATAAACTAACTGCTCATTCTGGCCTATGGGAACAGATAGTCTTGCAATAGCGAAAAACGAAATTGGCAGAATTTCACTATCAGGACATACCACACACATCAGGGCATGTCCTACCTTTTACATACAATGCACCCTGCCCACAGGGGTACCTTGGGCCTACCTTAGGGGTAACTAATATGTAGAAAAGGGAAGGTTTAGGGACTGGCAAGTGTGTGCACTTGCCAAGTCGACATGGCAGTCCCAGACTGCACACAGGCTCTGCAATGGCAGGCCTGAGTCACCTCTTACAGGCTGCTTCTGTGGGTGGCACAATCAGTGCTGCAAACCCACCAGCAGCATTTGATTTACAGGCCCTGGGCACACATGGTGCACTGTACTAGGGTCTGACAAGTAAATCAAATAACCAATCATGGAGTCACTAATCCATAACAATAATTTACACAGGGAGCACTTGCACTTTGGCACTGAACAGCAGTGGCAAAGTGCCCAAAGCATCTAGACCAGCAAAAACATAGCAAAAACACAGGAGGCAACAGCACAAATTGGAAGGGAGACCCACGCCAATGGTGCCAGGTCTAACAGTGTCTGATCAGGCCCTACTGCCCAATGTGGATAATGGAAATCTCTGTGTCAGGACCCATATCCACATTGCAGTGCCTCTCAAATGTTGATGCTGATCATCTCCACTCTGTATGGGGGAATGTACAGTGCCTGTGCTTTAGCGGTGCACTCAAAATCTCCACTAGGACTGTCTTGCTGGGACGTCATGTCCTGCCCCGGGATGCCGGAGACAGCAGGATGACAGCTGCAGAAGACTGCATACGGGGCTGGGCTCCTCCGAGTGCCTTCGAGATTCACTGTCTCGGTCTGCGAACCTGTGAGCAGCTGGCTGGCTGGGGGCAGCGTTAGACAGCTCCATGCATTAGGATTCTGCGACCCAGTGGCTGGGTCCCAGCGCCTCTTGTGGGCCGATGGAGCCCCTCTTGGCCTAGGTGCTGAGTGGTAGATGTGTGTGACGTAGACTGAGCCAATGAGTAGCTGGCAGGCAGGGGCAGCTCGCAGGGGTCCCTCAGAGTCGTCGGGAGGCCCAGCTGCCCTGTGCCTACCCATGGTTCAGGCAGATGACACCAAAGGAGAGGGCACAAGTGAGGATGGTACCTGCCCGGATCGATTGACCAGTGGGCAGCAGGGAGGCCAGAGGCCCACTCAACTCTAGTGGTCAGCTCACCATCAACACAATGGAGGGAGAGAGGCAGCCTCGACTCTCGATGCCGCGAGGTGAGCTTAGAGTCCAATGGCAAATAATTCTAGTTCTGTTGCAGGGTTTTGCTGCTTGTTGCAGACGTGGGTGGCAGGGCATAGTCAGGATATTTAAGGATTATTGATCCCGACTGTAGGAGAGTAGGATCTGCCTCTTATGTTGCCCCCACTTTTTTCTGATGTTAGCACTGGTTTCTGGCTATAGTCTGGCTGGGTCCCTGCCAATCAGGGCCCCAGCCTCTCTGTTCTCTCTAAACGACATGGAGTGCACTCTAGGTGCACTAGTGATTGGATACTGTGGTGCCTTATGAGTCCCTAGTATATGGTACCTTAGGTGCCAAGGGCATAGGTACTTCACAGGCTTACCAGGGGCTGCAGCATATATTATGCCACCCCTGGGAAGCAGTCTAAATCTGACACCACAGGCCTGCTACTGCAGCCTGGGTGAGGTGGTGCTAGCACCCCTCACTGAGATATAGGTTTCCTATATCTCTCCTGCACACACATATAAACCTATCAGTCACCCCTAAGGCAGGCCCTATCAATCCTGAGGGCAGGGTGCTTGGCTTCTATGGGAGGGGGTGCCTCTGCCTGAGCAGGGCCTCTCTGCAGCTCTCAGGGTCTATTCTCTGGTGCTGTTTGTGGATGCGGTTAAACCATATACTATTAAGTGCATTATATCCTCGCGGTAAATGCTAACTTTGGAATGGCTGCATCAAAACATGTCGTGTTTGGTGTCAAACATCTTGGAATACTACCCCCCCGCCAATCTTGGCGGCGGGGGTAGCATTCCACCCTTCTAGAGGGATAAGACATGTACCTGCTGTGGAAACGCGGTAGAATCCTAAAGAGCCCTGGCATCACAAAATGGATGCCACCAGTCACAGACACTGGGCTGCCCTCCTGCTGATGACCGAAACTCGCAGTGGAGGAAGCCCAACAATAGGCATCCTGTCACAGGGAGGTGTAACCACCTCCCAGACAGGGTTTAGTGTATTGGGGCTGGGTGGGTGCACTCTTAGAGTGCTTTGAAGTCCTGCACTGGGGGAGCAGAAGGCTCCTCTGTGCATATGCCAGTTCAAACCAGCTCAGGGGCTACCTGCCCCTGCTCTGGCGTGAAACTGGACAAAGGGAAGTGGGTGTAGCCACCCCTCCCTTGACCCTCCCATAGGTGGGGTCATAGAGCTAGTCCATCCCCTCTTTTTAGTATAAGAGGGGGAACCTTGCCATTGCAAAGCAGATAACCCCTGGACGATGCTCTACAGAAGAATCCTGGCCCTTCGACGTTCCACTACCTTTGGAAGACAGAAGAATCTCCCTTGGAGTCAAGGAGTGACTCCCCTGCTTGGCAGGCACCAAAAACGACAACGACGGTCGCAAACTACGCCGCTCCCGCCGGAGTCCAAAGTCCCTGCAGCCCAAGAAGTGGATTTCCTGACTTCTCCAAGGCCATCGTGAGTCCCCAGCGAAGCTGAGGCAAGTGGACCCCACGAGTAACGAGGAACCGCGACCCCTGGGTACCGTGCACTATTGTCGAGTGCAACCCCTTCACAACGTTCTACGAACTTGTGCTTTGGACTACTTGTGGTCCCGACCTCCAGCAGGAATCCCTCCGAAGATCAGAGGCCTACACCGTCCCGAGTGACCGTGGGCCCCTGTTGAGTGATTCCGCCCGAGGTGTCTTCGCGATCCCTTGCCCGCCGGCTTGTGGGTCCCCAGAAGACTTCTTAAAGAACCCAAAGGGCTCCCCTGGTTGCTCCAGGCCTGCCCTGACTTACCCTTGCTGGGTGAGTCCCTCAGACCTTGCTGGTCTGCGCCATCGACTTTTCTTCATCTCCCCGAGACTTGCTGCTGCCAAGGCTTGTTGGCTCCAATCGAGTTGCCGACACCGCAGTCAGCTGCAGACGTCGAGGGACCCACCGAATCCAGCTCCTGGTCGTCGTCGACACCTCCTGGACCACGTGGCTGAAGAGTCAAGGCACCCGCAACCGACCTGAATCAACCGACGACGGTGGGCATCCATCTTCCTTGCCCCGGGTCACTGCCAAGTGACTTTGAACACTGTCCCCTCTGCTTTCAGGTCATCCTTCTTCAGAATCCAGGCTTGGATTCCACCGGACACTTCTTCAGCTCCCGCAAGCAGCAAGTCTTCTTTGTTCGCCATTGAAAACGACACCGCGACCCGACACCAAAGGACACCTATGCACCCGGCTTCCCTGGGTGAGGTAACTCCAGCACTACGGTGCTTCTGTGGGTGTGGACCCTAGAACTACTTACCCTGTAAGTGACTTGCTTGTAGGTTCTCCCGAAGTATCCTAAAACTCTTTATTTCCAACCGCGACTTGCCCCATTGAAGTTAACGGCGATCCGCGCCTGTGAATCCACACTGCACGCGTCCCCCGTGGGTCCTTTACTTACCTGCCTTGGGTGGTTTCGTGAGGCCCCTGCACTTCTGAAGGCCCTAGGCCTTGTCTCCCTGCAAGTCGTTGTCCCTAAGTCTCTTACTTAGTATATGGTCTGGTACGCCCCTAGGGCCCCAGCCATATTTTGTGCTTAACTTATTGTGAAACGTTGATTTGTGCATATGTTTGTCTTCTAATCTCATAAAGAGATTAGAAGAGAGTTATTTAGAAATAAATACATATATATTTGATATATATACCTGTGTGGTGTCTTTTCATTTGGTGATTCAAGAGATTATATGGTAAAACAAGCTGCTTTACATTCCTCCGAGACTTAGACTGAAGGCTGCTCTCCACAGCTACCACTAGGATAGCTTTCTTTAAAAGGTTGTCTTAAACCTATCTACCATAAGAGTCGATTTGCCCTGGTGCAAGGTGTCCACTTTAATTAGTGAACAGCATATACCAGGCCAACTTCTCACATTGGTGGGCAGCGTGTGGGATTCCAGCTTGCCATTGTTTTACCAGAAAATCTCTATTTGAATTACTAACTGAAAACCATTATAGGTACTCAAGGTACATATAAAGTCAAGCTTAGTATCAATAAGTTCTACTGAACTTAGAGCTGTGTGACAAGGGATAGCACACCCTTTCCACAGCTCAAGCTAGGATCAGTAGGCCACAAACTAGTGTAGGTAGTACAACACTGCACAACACTAGAATGTCCTTAAGGGGTGGACCCAGTGGATCCACTCAGCCTCAGTATAAGGACATGGCTTTCTCTGACTTGAGAGCCATGTGTGTTGACAGACACCTGAGACTAGGACAGAGTCCCTCAACACTACACCTGATAGATCTGCTGACAGCAGATGACCTTAGATTGGCTCTAGGAGCTAAAGGGTTTGAATCAGTGGGTGGGTCAGTCATAGTATCTGGGTCATATGATGAAAATCAGAATGACCAAGACTCTGTGATTGAAGGGCCAGGCTCCAAGGGGCCTGAAAAGGACAGAGGAATTCTCCCTAAGAGAACTGACAGAGAGGAGGAGAGGCACAGATCCCCTTCCAGGGAATCTGACCACTCTTATCACTCTGGCAGAGAATTTGTCCAGCAGAGGAGCTCATACTTTTCCTTAAGAGAGACCTCCTCTGAGAGAAGGTGCAAACTGCTCCAGTATGAGGAAGCCAAAGTGGCCCTCAGAACCAAGCAGTTGGCACTGGATAGGGAAGCCCTGGAGATCCAGAGAGCTTCTAGAAAGAGGGGTTAGAACCCCCTGGTGGCAGCAACAGTGTCCCTAGAGGCAGAGAATATATTCCTGACCATAGGAACCTGAGCAAGGTTGTTCCTCCCTACCAGAGTGGGGATGATATCCACAAGTGGATAACTGCTATGGAGAGGGCCTGTAGAGTACAGCAGGTCCCCCAAAAGCAGTGGGCAGCAATCTTGTGGCTCTCCTTTTCAGATAAAGGAAGAGACAAGCTCCTCACTGTTAGAGAGGAGGATGCTGATGATTATGAGGTCCTGAAGAGTGCACTGATAGATGGGTTTGGCTTAACCACTGAGCAGTACAGGTTGAAGTTCAGAGATACCCAGAAGGCACAGACTCAGGACTGGACTGACTTTGTTGATTGTGCAACCAAGGCTCTAGAGGGTTGGCTGGTTGGCAGTAGGGTTACTGATTTCAAGGGATTGTATAATCTGATGATGAGAGAACAGATCCTAAATAATTGCCAGAACCAGTTGTTGCATCAGTACCTGGTGGACTCTGATCTGACCTCTCCCCAAGAATTGGGAAAGAAGGCAGACAAATGGGTCAGAACCAGGGTGAGGCAGAAAACCCAGAACCAAGGGGGTGACACTAAGAAGCAAGATCCTAAAGGCTCTGAGAAAGGTGGGGATAAGTCAAAAGACCAGAAGTCTTCACAAGGGCCCCAAAAATCTGCATCTGGTGGGGAGTCACAGTCCAACAAGGGAAAAGGCCAAAAGAAGCCCTGGTGCAAATTCTGTAAACAGAAAGGGCACTGGACTTCTGATTGTACCAAGTCCAAAGACCAAACCACCACCACTCCTGCCCCTAAGTCAACTGTGCCCCCTAGCTCAGCTACTGGTGGAGGTGATACGCAGAATAAGGGTGTAGTAGGGTTGACCCTGGGTTCTGAAGTGGATTCTGACCTAGTCAGAGTGACCACTCAGGCAATGCTGATTTGTGAGGGAAACATTGATATGTCCTTCCTAGTAAGCCCCAGTAATCTGGGCAAGTACAAACAGCAGCCTTTGATAAATGGCAAACAGGCTTTGGCATTTAGGGACACAGGTGCTAGTGTCACCATGGTGGCAGAGGACCTAGTGGACCCTGGACAGATCATCCTGGGTGAAATGTACCAGGTGACCAATGCAAGCAATGTCCAGACCAACCATAGTCTGGCAGTTGTGAATTTCTCCTGGGGAGGGGTAACTGGCCTCAAGAAGGTTGTAGTCAGTGCAGACCTCCCTGTAGAATGTCTATTGGGCAATGATCTAGAGACTTCAGCCTGGTCTGAAGTAGAGTTATGGACTCATGCTGAGATGTTGGGCATCCCTGCAGAGGTATTTGCTGTGACCAGGTCACAAGCAAGAATGCATGACACTGAACCAGCTCTGGATCCTGGAACAATGGACCAGATGCTTCCCAAGAGGAGGAGCAGTAGGGTTAAGGCAGTGCCTTCCCTCTGTCTCAGATCAAAGATTCACTTCCAGAGGGAAGTGAAGCAGAACCTGAAGAAGGAACTGCCCCAGAGGGACTTGAACCTGACCAGGTTGAGTTCTTGGGGGCAGGGGGCCCTTCCAGGGAAGATCTGAGTAAGGAGCAACAGTGCTGCCCCTCCCTTGAACCCCTCAGACAGCAGGCTGCTGCTGAGGCTGCTGGGAGTGCTAGTGGGTCCCATAAAATTTATTGGGATGAGGGACTCCTATATTCTGAGGGTAGAGACCCAGCCCCTGGAGCCACCAGGAGGTTGGTAATACCTCAGAAGTTTAGGGGGTTCCTCTTGACCTTAGCACATGATATCCCTTTGGCAGGTCACTTGGGCCAAAACAAGACCTGGGACAGGCTTGTTCCACATTTTCATTGGCCACATATGTCAGAGGACACAAAGGAGTTTTGTCGCTCCTGTGTCACTTGCCAAGCCAGTGGTAAGGCAGGTGGCACAACAAAGGCCCCCCTGATACCACTACCTGTGGTGGGGGTACCCTTTGAAAGGGTAGGGATTGACATTGTTGGTCCCCTTGACCCTCAGACTGCATCTGGGCACAGATTTATCCTGGTGGTAGTGGATCATGCCACCAGGTACCCAGAGGCAATTCCCTGAGGACCACCACAGCCCCTGTGGTGGCAAGAGCCCTCATTGGAGTTTTCTCCAGAGTGGGTTTCCCAAAGGAGGTCATTTCTGACAGAGGTACCAACTTCATGTCAGGATATCTGAAAGCAATGTGGAAGGAGTGTGGTGTAACTTATAAGTTCACCACCCCTATCACCCACAATGCAATGGTTTAGTTGAACGCTTCAACAAAACCTTGAAAGGAATGATTAAAGGACTCCCAGAGAAGCTTAGGCGGAAATGGGACCTTCTTCTTCCTTGCCTGTTGTTTGCATACAGAGAGGTTCCACAGAAGGGGGTTGGTTACAGCCCATTTGAGCTTCTGTTTGGGCATCCTGTGAGAGGTCCACTATGTTTGGTAAAGAGGGCTGGGAGTTACCTCTCAAGCCCCCCAAACAAGATGTGATGGACTATGTACTTGGTCTCCGCTCCCGGATGGCAGAGTACATGAAAAAGGCAACCAAAAACCTGGAGGCCAGCCAAGAATTGCAAAAGCTTGGCATGACCAAAGGCTGTGCTGACTGTATACCAGCCAGGACAGAAAGTGTGGGTGTTGGAGCCTGTGGCCCCAGCAGCCCTCCAGGACAAGTGGAGTGGCCCCCATACAATAGTTGAACAGAAGGGAGAAGTCACCTATCTGGTGAATCTTGGAACTCCCAGGAGCCCCCTAAGGGTGCTTCATGTCAACAGATTAAAGCCATATGTTGACAGGGCTGACATGGGCTTGCTCATGGCAACTGATGAGGACCAGGAGGAGGAGAGTGACCCTCTCCCTGACCTGCTCTCTCAGAACCCTGATGATGGGTCAGTAGATGGTGTTGCTTTGGCAAGCAGCCTCACTGACCATCAGCAAACTGAGTGCAGACAAGTTCTGCAACAGTTTAGACATATGTTTAGCCTGACCCCTAGTCAGACTACCTGGTGCACCCATGAGGTGGACACTGGGGACAGTCTACCTGTCAAGAATAAAATCTACAGGCAACCTGACCATGTCAGGGACTGTATCAGGACTGAAGTCCAGAAAATGTTGGAGTTAGGCGTGATTGAGCCTTCAGATAGCCCTTGGGCTAGCCCAGTAGTCCTGGTACCCAAGCCTCATACCCAGGGTGGTAAGAAAGAAATGAGGTTTTGTGTAGACTACAGAGGCCTCAATGCAGTCACTAGGACTGATGCCTATCCCATACCAAGGGCAGATGAGCTGATTGATACTTTGGCCTCAGCCAAGTATCTAAGCACATTTGACCTAACAGCTGGCTACTGGCAAATCAGATTAGCTGATGATGCAAAAGCCAAAACAGCATTTTCGACCCCTGGTGGGCACTACCACTTTGTGGTGATGCCCTTTGGATTGAAAAATGCACCTGCCACTTTTCAGAGGTTGGTGAATAAAGTTCTGGCAGGGATGGAAACTTATTGCTCAGCTTATCTAGATGATATTGCTGTCTTTAGTTCCTCCTGGCAGGATCACCTGGTCCACCTCAGAAATGTTTTGGAGGCCCTGCAGAAAGCAGGCCTCACTATCAAGGCCACCAAGTGCCAGATAGGGCAGAGTCAGGTTGTGTACCTGGGCCACCTTGTAGGTGGAGGCCAGGTTCAGCCTTTACAGAGCAAAATCCAAACCATAATGGAATGGGTTGCTCCAACCACCCAGACACAGGTGAGAGCCTTCTTAGGCCTGACTGGGTACTATAGGAGGTTAGTCAAGGGATATGGATCTATAGTGACCCCCTTGAATGATCTGACCTCAAAGAGAATGCCAAAAAAGGTTCAGTGGACAGCTAGCTGTCAAAAGGCATTTGAACACCTAAAGCAGGCCATGTGCACTGCCCCCATCTTACAGAGTCCAGACTACACCAAAAAGTTCATTGTCCAAACAGATGCTTCTGAGCTGGGTGTGGGAGCTGTACTGTCTCAACTGAATGATGAAGGTCAAGACCAGCCAGTAGCTTTTATTAGCAGAAGGCTGACCCCTAGAGAGAAACGTTGGTCAGCTATAGAGAGGGAGGCCTTTGCTGTGGTATGGGCCCTGAAGAAGCTGAGGCCATACTTGTTTGGTACTCACTTCATAGTTCAGACTGACCACAAGCCCCTCCTATGGCTAAAGCAGATGAAAGGTGAAAACCCAAAACTTTTGAGGTGGTCCATTTCCCTACAAGGGATGGACTATACAGTGGAACATAGGCCTGGGACCCAACATGCCAATGCAGATGGACTCTCAAGGTATTTCCACTTTGAACACGAAGACTCAACTGGTCAAGGTTAGTTTAGTGTCCCTACGTTTGGGGGGTTGTGTAGGAGAGTAGGATCTGCCTCTTATGTTGCCCCCACTTTTTTTCTGATGTTAGCACTGGTTTCTGGCTATAGTCTGGCTGGGTCCCTGCCAATCAGGGCCCCAGCCTCTCTGTTCTCTCTAAACGACATGGAGTGCACTCTAGGTGCACTAGTGATTGGATACTGTGGTGCCTTATGAGTCCCTAGTATATGGTACCTTAGGTGCCAAGGGCTGAGGTACTTCACAGGCCTACCAGGGGCTGCAGCATATATTATGCCACCCCTGGGAAGCAGTCTAAATCTGACACCACAGGCCTGCTACTGCAGCCTGGGTGAGGTGGTGCTAGCACTCCTCACTGAGATATAGGTTTCCTATATCTCTCCTGCACACACATATAAACCTATCAGTCACCCCTAAGGCAGGCCCTATCAATCCTGAGGGCAGGGTGCTTGGCTTCTATGTGAGGGGGTGCCTCTGCCTGAGCAGGGCCCCTCTGCAGCTCTCAGGGTCTATTCTCTGGTGCTGTTTGTGGATGCGGTTAAACCATATACTATTAAGTGCATTATATCCTCGCGGTAAATGCTAACTTTGGAATGGCTGCATCAAAACATGTCGTGTTTGGTGTCAAACATCTTGGAATACTACCCCCCGCCAATCTTGGCGGCGGGGGTAGCATTCCACCCTTCTAGAGGGATAAGACATGTACCTGCTGTGGAAACGCGGTAGAATCCTAAAGAGCCCTGGCATCACAAAATGGATGCCACCAGTCACAGACACTGGGCTGCCCTCCTGCTGATGACCGAAACTCGCAGTGGAGGACGCCCAACAATAGGCATCCTGTCACAGGGAGGTGTAACCACCTCCCAGACAGGGTTTAGTGTATTGGGGCTGGGTGGGTGCACTCTTAGAGTGCTTTGAAGTCCTGCACTGGGGGAGCAGAAGGCTCCTCTGTGCATATGCCAGTTCAAACCAGCTCAGGGGCTACCTGCCCCTGCTCTGGCGCGAAACTGGACAAAGGGAAGTGGGTGTAGCCACCCCTCCCTTGACCCTCCCATAGGTGGGGTCATAGAGCTAGTCCATCCCCTCTTTTTAGTATAAGAGGGGGAACCTTGCCATTGCAAAGCAGATAACCCCTGGACGACGCTCTACAGAAGAATCCTGGCCCTTCGACGTTCCACTACCTTTGGAAGACAGAAGAATCTCCCTTGGAGTCAAGGAGTGACTCCCCTGCTTGGCAGGCACCAAAACGACAACGACGGTCGCAAACTACGCCGCTCCCGCCGGAGTCCGAAGTCCCTGCAGCCCAAGAAGTGGATTTCCTGACTTCTCCAAGGCCATCGTGAGTCCCCAGCAAAGCTGAGGCAAGTGGACCCCACGAGTAACGAGGAACCGCGACCCCTGGGTACCGTGCACTATTGTCGAGTGCAACCCCTTCACAACGTTCTACGAACTTGTGCTTTGGACCACGTGTGGTCCCGACCTCCAGCAGGAATCCCTTCGAAGATCAGAGGCCTACACCGTCCCGAGTGACCATGGGCCCCTGTTGAGTGATTCCGCCCGAGGTGTCTTCGCGATCCCTTGCCCGCTGGCTTGTGGGTCCCCAGAAGACTTCTTAAAGAAACCAAAGGGCTCCCCTGGTTGCTCCAGGCCTGCCCTGACTTACCTTCGCTGGGTGAGTCCCTCAGACCTTGCTGGTCTGCGCCATCGACTTTTCTTCATCTCCCCGAGACTTGCTGCTGCCAAGGCTTGTTGGCTCCAATCGAGTTGCCGACACCGCAGTCAGCTGCAGACGTCGAATCCAGCTCCTGTTCATCGTCGACACCTCCTGGACCACGTGGCTGAAGAGTCAAGGCACCCGCAACCGACCTGAATCAACCGACGACGGTGGGCATCCATCTTCCTTGCCCCGGGTCACTGCCAAGTGACTTTGAACACTGTCCCCTCTGCTTTCAGGTCATCCTTCTTCAGAATCCAGGCTTGGATTCCACCGGACACTTCTTCAGCTCCCGCAAGCAGCAAGTCTTCTTTGTTCGCCATTGAAAACGACGCCGCGACCCGACACCAAAGGACACCTATGCACCCGGCTTCCCTGGGTGAGGTAACTCCAGCACTACGGTGCTTCTGTGGGTGTGGACCCTAGAACTACTTACCCTGTAAGTGACTTGCTTGTAGGTTCTCCCGAAGTATCCTAAAACTCTTTATTTCAAACCGCGACTTGCCCCATTGAAGTTAACGGCGATCCGCGCCTGTGTATCCACACTGCACGCGTCCCCCGTGGGTCCTTTACTTACCTGCCTTGGGTGGTTTCGTGAGGCCCCTGCACTTCTGAAGGCCCTAGGCCTTGTCTCCCTGCAAGTCGTTGTCCCTAAGTCTCTTACTTAGTATATGGTCTGGTACGCCCCTAGGGCCCCAGCCATATTTTGTGCTTAACTTATTGTGAAACGTTGATTTGTGCATATGTTTGTCTTCTAATCTCATAAAGAGATTAGTAGAGAGTTATTTAGAAATAAATACATATATATTTGATATATATACCTGTGTGGTGTCTTTTCATTTGGTGATTCAAGAGATTATATGGTAAAACAAGCTGCTTTACATTCCTCCGAGACTTAGCCTGAAGGCTGCTCTCCACAGCTACCACTAGGATAGCTTTCTTTAAAAGGTTGTCTTAAACCTATCTACCATAAGAGTCGATTTGCCCTGGTGCAAGGTGTCCACTTTAATTAGTGAACAGCATATACCAGGCCAACTTCTCACACCGACCCTGTGAGCTGCCCTTAGTTGCTCTTGCATGGGCAACCATCTTGAACATTATTTGACCTCACATATCACATCACTCATGGAATGGTCAGTGACACCACTGATGGCATCATTGATGACATCTCAAATGACATCACTATGACATCATCCAGTGAGTGTGTTTTGTAAATGTTTCTGGGAGTTAAAGCTATATACTAAGCTACTGCATAAGTTAAATTGCTATTCTTTTTGTACTTCTAATGAGTGATACTGTTTCTAAAATATGTTGTCTGAGTGGTACTGTGTGGCACTGTGACTGTCTGTATTAGTGTGGGAGTGGGTGCCTGAGTGACTATATGGGTGAACAAGTGTGTGTGTGTGTAGCTGTATGGGAGAGTCAGTGACTGTGAGTGGTTTTGTGGGTGGGTGAGTGTGTATGTGAGTGGCTGTATCTGTGACTGTGGTGGCTGTGTGAATGGCTCTATGGGAGGCTGAGTGAGTGGGTGAGTGGCTGTATGGGTGACTGAGTGGCTGCTTGAATAGCTCTATTGGTGAGTGACCTGATGTGTTAGTAAATGTATGGGTAAGTAAGTGGCTGTTTGACTGGGTGTATGGGTAAGAGAGTGGATGTGTGAGTGGCTGTTTTGCGTAGTAAATATTTGTGTGAGTGGCTGTATAGATGAGTGAGTGGGTGCATGAGTGATTGTATTGATGTGTGAATGGGTATGCAAGTGGTTTTGCGATGAGTGAATGAGAGAAGTAGCTGTATAGGTGAGTGGCTGTGTGAGTGGCTGCATGGGTGGGTTAGTGGCTGTGTGAGTGGCTGTGTGGGTATGTGAATGGGTATGTGAGTGGCTGTATGGGTCTGTGTGTGACTTTGTGAGTGGTTTTGTGGGTGTGTGAGTAGCTGCATGGGTCTGAGTGGATGTATGGATGAGTGCGTGGTTGTGTGAATGGCTGTATTAGTGAGTGAGTGTGTGTGTCAGTAGTTGTATGGGCCTGTGAATGTGTGTGGGAAACTGGGCTTTTGTTGCAGTACCCTCCCACACTTTTTGACTGGTTTATGATGCAATTTTGACTGAGGTGTACTGGGTCCCTGCTAACCAGGTTCCCAGTACCAGTGTTCTTTCTCTAAAATTGTTCCACAGTTGGCACAACTTCAGGCCCCTTGTATGTCCCTAGTAAATGGTACCCCTGGTACCTAGGGCATTGTAACTGAAGAGGGATCAATAGGGCTGCAGCATGTATTGTGCCCCCAAGGGACCCCTCACCTAGATCATGCACACTGCCAGTGCAGGCTGCATATCTTGGTGCAGAGGAAACTGAAGGGCCGACATGGCACACTGTGTGCCATGCCAACAGACACTACATGAGATATAGCTACATGAGGTAAGCTACCCCTACAGCAGGCCTTATACCCTAAGGCAGGGTGCACTATATCCCATGTGTGGACATATCTGCCTGAGTGGATATGACCCTACAATCTCCAAGTTCAATCTTGGAACTTGTAAGTGCACTGGGAAGCCATAAAGAGACCATGTGCTGGATACTTGTCAGTATGAGTTCCCCAGCTCCATGATGGCTTCACTGAATACACAGATGTTTGGTACCAAACATCTTGTCTTAATAAATCCTCACTGATGCCAGTGTTGGATTTATTAATTTATGCACACAGAGGACACTTTAGAGGGGTCCCCTGAAAACCTACCAACTACTAGTGGGGTTACCGACTGGTCTCAGCCAGCCTGCCACCACCAGACATGTTACTGGTCACCTGGGGTGGGAGCCTTCACTCTCAGAGGCCAGGAATATAGCCCCTGCTCTGGCTATGCAGGATCTGCCATCCAGGGTGGGTAGCTTCAGAGGACATGCCACCTTTGAAATATGATCCAGGCCTCTCCAGCTAGTGGAAAATGCCAACCCCCACATCCTAACTCCACTTTTGGCAGGATTTCAGGTGGGAAAAATAGGAAGATTAGGATCTGTGCCCACAGTCTGCCAGCACCACCTCTCAGGTGGAGCAGGTGATGTAGACCCCACTTTTCCAATTCCTCTAGCTTGGGTTGGAGAGAATTAGCCTATCTGGGTCAGGGTTGTGCCCCTCAGAAGGTGGTCATATAGAGCCTGTAGACACCCTAAAGGTAGGCAGCTTATTGGTTACTACTTGTCACTCCCTTAACACTTTTCAATTTAGTATTTAGGTGGCAGCCCTAGATCCAGATCTTGATATTCAATAGACCAAAAGAAGAGCTGACCGTTATTCTGCCTCTTGCTTCTCGTTTCTGACCTCTATATTGCATATTTCCGCTCATTTCTGACATTTATTCTGCCTATTTCTGCTTGTTTCTCACCTTTGTTGCCTCTTTCTGCTCCTTATTGAACTTTATAATGACTCTTTCTGCTTGTGTTTGACTGTTATTCTGCCTGTTTCTGCTTATTTTGGACCATTATTCTGCCTCTTTCTGCTTTCTTACCTTTATTTTGCCTCTTTCTGCTTGTTTCTGACCTATATTTCGCCTCTTTCTGCTAATTTCTGCCCTTTATTTTCCTTTTTCTGCTCGTTGCAGGCCTTTATTTTGCCCCATTCTGCTCGCTTCTCATATTTATTCTGCCTCTTTCTGCTAATTTCTGATGTTTATTCTGCCTCTTTCTGCTCTCCTCTGACCTTTATTCTGCCTCTTCCTGCTCCCTTTTGACCTATATTTTGCCTCTTTCTGCTTGTTTCTGAACTTTATTTTGCTTCTTTCTGCTCATTACTGACCTTTATTTAGCCTCTTTCTGCTCATTTCGTACCTTTATTCTGCCTCTTTCTCACCTTTATTTCACCTCTTGCTGCTCGTTTCTGGCCTTTATTTTCCCGCTTTCTGCTAGTTTCTGTCCTCAATTTTGCCTCTTTCTGCACATTTCAGACCTTTATTCTGCCTCTTCTGCTCCTTTCTCACCTTTATCTTGCCTATTTCTCCTTGTTGCTGACCTTTATTTTGCCACTTTCTTCTCGTTGTTGACCTCTATTTTACCTCTTTCTCCTAGCTTCTGACATCAATTTTGCATTTCTGCTCGTTTCTGACCTCTATTTTGCTTCTTTCTGTTCTTTGCTGGCCTTTATTTTCCTTTTTCTGCTTGTTGCTGACTTCTATTTTGCCCCTTTATGCTCATTTCTGAGCTCTATTTTTCCTCTATCTGCTCGTTGCTGGCTTTTATTTTGCCTCTTTCTGCTCATTGCTGATCTCTATTTTGTCTCTTTCTGCTCGTTTCTGACCTCTTATTTGCCTCATTCTGCTTGTTGCTGACCTGAATTCTGCCTCTTTCTGCTACATTCTGACCTTTTTTTGCCTCTTGCTGCTTGTTTCAGACCTTTCTACTGCCTCTTTCTGCTCGTTTCTCACCTTTATCTTGCCTCTTTCTGATCATTGCTGACTTTTATTCTGCCTCTTTCTCCTCATTTCTGACCTTTATTCAGCCTCTTGCTGCTCGTTTCTGACCTCTTTTTGCATCTTTCTGCTCGTTGTTGACCTTTATTTTGCCTCTTTCTGCTCATTTCTCACCTTAATTTGACTTTTCTGCTCATTTCAGACCTTTTTTTAGCCTCTTTCTGCTGACTTCTGCTTGCTTCTCACCTTTTTTCCCATTTTCTGCTTGTTGCTGACATTTATATTGGCTATTTCTGCTCATTTCTCCCCTTTATTTTGGCTATTTCTGCTCGTTTCTTACCTTTATTTTGCATCTTTCTGCTTGTTTTTGATCTCTATTTTGTCCTTTTCTGCTTGTTGCAGGCCTTTATTTTGCCCCTTTCTGCTCGCTTCTCACCTTTCTTTTGCCTCTTTTTTTGCTTGTGAAAGACCTTTATTCTGCCTCTTTCTGCAAATTTCTGACCTTTATTGTGCCTCTTTCTGCTCTCCTCTGACCTTTATTCTGCCTCTTCCTGCTCATTTCTGACCTTTATTTTGCCTCTTTCTGCTCCCTTTTGACCTATATTTTGCCTCTGTATGCTTGTTTCTGACATTTATTTTTCCTCTTTCAGCTCGTTTTGACCTCTATTCTGCCTCTTTCTGCTAGTTTCTGATCTCTATTTTGCCACTTTACTTTCTGCTTGTTTCTGATTTCTATTTTGCCTCTTTCTGCTAATTTCTGACATCTATTGTGCCTCTATCTCGTTTCTAACCTTTATTTTGCCTCTTTCTGCTCATTTATGACCTTTATTCAGCCTCTTTCTGATCATTTCTCATCTTTTTTGTCTTTTTCTGCTCATTGTTGACCTTTATTTTGCCTCTTTCTGCTCATTTCTCACCTTTATTTTGCCGCTTTCTGCTTATTTCTGACCTTTACTCTGCCTCTTTCCGCTCGTATCTCACCTTTATTTCGCCTCTTGCTCCTCGTTTCTGACCTTTATTTTGCCACTTTCTGCTCGTTTCTGAATTCAAATTTGCCTCTTTCTGCTCATTTCTGAACTTTATTCTGCCTCTTTCTCCTTGTTTCTCACCTTTATCTAGCTTATTTCTCCTCGTTGCTGACCTTTATTCTGCCACTTTATTCTCGCTGCTGACCTCTTCAATACCTCGTTCTCCTAGCTTCTGACCTTTATTTTGCATTTTGTGCTTGTTTCTGACCTCTATTTTGCCTCTTTCTGCTCTTTGCTGGCCTTTATTTTCATTTTTCTGCTCGTTGCTGGCTTTTATTTAGCCTCTTTCTCCTCTTTTCTGACCTCTTATTTGCCTCTTTCTGCTTGTTGCTGATCTGAATTCTGCCTATTTCTGCTACATTCTGACCTTTTTTTTGCCTATTGCTGCATGTTTCAGACCTTTATTCTGCCTCTTTCTGCTTGTTTCTCACCTTGATCTTGCCTCTTTCTGATTGTTGCTAACTTTTATTCTGCCTCTTTCTGCTCATTTCGTACCTTTATTCAGCCTCTTGCTGCTCATTTCTTACCTCTATTTTGCCTCTTTATGATAATTTCTGACCTTTATTCAGCCTCTTGATACTTATTTCTGACCTCTATTTTAACTCTTTCTGATCATTTCTGACCTTTATTCAGCCACTTCTGCTCGTTTCTCACCTCTTTTTGCCTCTTTCTGCTCATTGCTGACCTTTATTTTGCCTCTTTCTGCTCGTTTCTCACCTTTATTTTGACTTTTTTTCAGCCTCCTTCTGCTCACTTCTGCTTGTTTATCACCTTTTTTCCCTTTTTCTGCTTGTTGCAGACATTTATTTTGGCTCTTTCTGCTCATTTCTCACCTTTCATTTGGCTCTTTCTGCTTGTTTCTTACCTTTATTTTGCCTCTTTCTGCTTGTTTCTCATCTTTATTCTTGTTCTTGCAGCTCGTTTCTGACCTCTGTTTTGCCTCTTTCTGCGAGTTTCTGACCTCTATGCTCTTTCTTCTTGTTGCTGATCCTTATTGTGCCTCTTTATTCTCACTGCTGACCTTTATTCTACCTCTTTCTGCTAGTTTCTGACCTCAATTTTGCCCCTTTCTGCTCATTGCTGGCCTTTATTTTGCCTCTTTCTGCTTGTTGCTAATGTCTATTTTGCCCCTTTCTGCCCGCTTCTCACCTTTATTTTGCCTCTTTTTTGCTTGTGAAAGTGTGAGAAGTTGGCCTGGTATATGCTGTTCACTAATTAAAGTGGACACCTTGCACCAGGGCAAATCGACTCTTATGGTAGATAGGTTTAAGACAACCTTTTAAAGAAAGCTATCCTAGTGGTAGCTGTGGAGAGCAGCCTTCAGGCTAAGTCTCGGAGGAATGTAAAGCAGCTTGTTTTACCATATAATCTCTTGAATCACCAAATGAAAAGACACCACACAGGTATATATATCAAATATATATGTATTTATTTCTAAATAACTCTCTACTAATCTCTTTATGAGATTAGAAGACAAACATATGCACAAATCAACGTTTCACAATAAGTTAAGCACAAAATATGGCTGGGGCCCTAGGGGCGTACCAGACCATATACTAAGTAAGAGACTTAGAAACAACGACTTGCAAGGAGACAAGGCCTAGGGCCTTCAGAAGTGCTGGGGCCTCACGAAACCACCCAAGGCAGGTAAGTAAAGGACCCACGGGGGACGCGTGCAGTGTGGATACACAGGCGCGAATCGCCGTTAACTTCAATGGGGCAAGTCGCGGTTGGAAATAAAGAGTTTTAGGATACTTCGGGAGAACCTACAAGCAAGTCACTTACAGGGTAAGTAGTTCTAGGGCCCACACCCACAGGAGCACCGTAGTGCTGGAGTTACCTCACCCAGGGAAGCCGGGTGCACAGGTGTCCTTTGGTGTCGGGTCGCGGCGTCGTTTTCAATGGCGAACAAAGAAGACTTGCTGCTTGCGGGAGCTGAAGAAGTGTCCGGTGGAATCCAAGCCTGGATTCTGAAGAAGGATGACCTGAAAGCAGAGGGGACAGTGTTCAAAGTCACTTGGCAGTGACCCGGGGCAAGGAAGATGGATGCCCACCGTCGTCGGTCGCTTCAGGTCGGTTGCAGGTGCCTTGACTCTTCAGCCACGTGGTCCAGGAGGCGTCGACGACGACCAGGAGCTGGATTCGGTGTGTCCTCGACGTCTGCAGCTGACTGCGGTGTCGGCAACTCGATCGGAGCCAACAAGCCTTGGCAGCCGCAAGTCTCGGGGAGATGAAGAAAAGTCGATGGCGCAGACCAGCAAGGTCTGAGGGACTCACCCAGCGAGGGTAAGTCAGGGCAGGCCTGGAGCAACCAGGGGAGCCCTTTGGTTTCTTTAAGAAGTCTTCTGGGGACCCACAAGCCAGCGGGCAAGGGATCGCGAAGACACCTCGGGCGGAATCACTCAACAGGGGCCCACGGTCACTCGGGACGGTGTAGGCCTCTGATCTTCGGAGGGATTCCTGCTGGAGGTCGGGACCACACGTGGTCCAAAGCACAGGTTCGTAGAACGTTGTGAAGGGGTTGCACTCGACAATAGTGCACGGTACCCAGGGGTCGCGGTTCCTCGTTACTCGTGGGGTCCACTTGCCTCAGCTTCGCTGGGGACTCACGATGGCCTGGGAGAGGTCAGGAAATCCACTTCCTGGGCTGCAGGGACTTCGGACTCCGGCGGGAGCGGCGTAGTTTGCGACCGTCGTTGTCGTTTTTGGTGCCTGCCAAGCAGGGGAGTCACTCCTTGACTCCAAGGGAGATTCTTCTGTCTTCCAAAGGTAGTGGAACGTCGAAGGGCCAGGATTCTTCTGTAGAGCGTCGTCCAGGGGTTATCTGCTTTGCAATGGCAAGGTTCCCCCTCTTATACTAAAAAGAGGGGATGGACTAGCTCTATGACCCCACCTATGGGAGGGTCAAGGGAGGGGTGGCTACACCCACTTCCCTTTGTCCAGTTTCGCGCCAGAGCAGGGGCAGGTAGCCCCTGAGCTGGTTTGAACTGGCATATGCACAGAGGAGCCTTCTGCTCCCCCAGTGCAGGACTTCAAAGCACTCTAAGAGTGCACCCACCCAGCCCCAATACACTAAACCCTGTCTGGAAGGTGGTTACACCTCCCTGTGACAGGATGCCTATTGTTGGGCTTCCTCCACTGTGAGTTTCGGTCATCAGCAGGAGGGCAGCCCAGTGTCTGTGACTGGTGGCATCCATTTTGTGATGCCAGGGCTCTTTAGGATTCTACCGCGTTTCCACAGCAGGTACATGTCTTATCCCTCTAGAAGGGTGGAATGCTACCCCCGCCGCCAAGATTGGCGGGGGGTAGTATTCCAAGATGTTTGACACCAAACACGACATGTTTTGATGCAGCCATTCCAAAGTTAGCATTTACCGCGAGGATATAATGCACTTAAATAGTATATGGTTTAACCGCATCCACAAACAGCACCAGAGAATAGACTCTGAGAGCTGCAGAGGGGCCCTGCTCAGGCAGAGGCACCCCCTCACATAGAAGCCAAGCACCCTGCCCTCAGGATTGATAGGGCCTGCCTTAGGGGTGACTGATAGGTTTATATGTGTGTGCAGGAGAGATATAGGAAACCTATATCTCAGTGAGGGGTGCTAGCACCACCTCACCCAGGCTGCAGTAGCAGGCCTGTGGTGTCAGATTTAGACTGCTTCCCAGGGGTGGCATAACATATGCTGCAGCCCCTGGGAGGCCTGTGAAGTACCTATGCCCTTGGCACCTAAGGTACCATATACTAGGGACTCATAAGGCACCACAGTATCCAATCACTAGTGCACCTAGAGTGCACTCCATGTCGTTTAGAGAGAACAGAGAGGCTGGGGCCCTGATTGGCAGGGACCCAGCCAGACTATAGCCAGAAACCAGTGCTAACATCAGAAAAAAGTGGGGGCAACATAAGAGGCAGATCCTACTCTCCTACACAACCCCCCCCAAACGTAGGGACACTAAACTAACCTTGACCAGTTGAGTCTTCGTGTTCAAAGTGGAAATACCTTGAGAGTCCATCTGCATTGGCATGTTGGGTCCCAGGCCTATGTTCCACTGTATAGTCCATCCCCTGTAGGGAAATGGACCACCTCAAAAGTTTTGGGTTTTCACCTTTCATCTGCTTTAGCCATAGGAGGGGCTTGTGGTCAGTCTGAACTATGAAGTGAGTACCAAACAAGTATGGCCTCAGCTTCTTCAGGGCCCATACCACAGCAAAGGCCTCCCTCTCTATAGCTGACCAACGTTTCTCTCTAGGGGTCAGCCTTCTGCTAATAAAAGCTACTGGCTGGTCTTGACCTTCATCATTCAGTTGAGACAGTACAGCTCCCACACCCAGCTCAGAAGCATCTGTTTGGACAATGAACTTTTTGGTGTAGTCTGGACTCTGTAAGATGGGGGCAGTGCACATGGCCTGCTTTAGGTCTTCAAATGCCTTTTGACAGCTAGCTGTCCACTGAACCTTTTTTGGCATTTTCTTAGAGGTAAGATCATTCAAGGGGGTCACTATAGATCCATATCCCTTGACAAACCTCCTATAGTACCCAGTCAGGCCTAAGAAGGCTCTCACCTGTGTCTGGGTGGTTGGAGCAACCCATTCCAGTATGGTTTGGATTTTGCTCTGCAAAGGCTGAACCTGGCCTCCACCTACAAGGTGGCCCAGGTACACAACCTGACTCTGCCCTATCTGGCACTTGGTGGCCTTGATAGTGAGGCCTGCTTTCTGCAGAGCCTCCAAAACATTCCTGAGGTGGACCAGGTGATCCTGCCAGGAGGAACTAAAGACAGCAATATCATCTAGATAAGCTGAGCAATAAGTTTCCAACCCTGCCAGAACTTTATTCACCAACCTCTGAAAAGTGGCAGGTGCATTTTTCAATCCAAAGGGCATCACCACAAAGTGGTAGTGCCCACCAGGGGTCGAAAATGCTGTTTTGGCTTTTGCATCCTCAGCTAATCTGATTTGCCAGTAGCCAGCTGTGAGGTCAAATGTGCTTAGATACTTGGCTGAGGCCAAAGTATCAATCAGCTCATCTGCCCTTGGTATGGGATAGGCATCAGTCCTAGTGACTGCATTGAGGCCTCTGTAGTCTACACAAAACCTCATTTCTTTCTTACCACCCTGGGTATGAGGCTTGGGTACCAGGACTACTGGGCTAGCCCAAGGGCTATCTGAAGGCTCAATTACGCCTAACTCCAACATTTTCTGGACTTCAGTCCTGATACAGTCCCTGACATGGTCAGGTTGCCTGTAGATTTTATTCTTGACAGGCAGACTGTCCCCAGTGTCCACCTCATGGGTGCACCAGGTAGTCTGACTAGGGGTCAGGCTAAACATATGTCTAAACTGTTGCAGAACTTGTCTGCACTCAGTTTGCTGATGGTCAGTGAGGCTGCTTGCCAAAGCAACACCATCTACTGACCCATCATCAGGGTTCTGAGAGAGCAGGTCAGGGAGAGGGTCACTCTCCTCCTCCTGGTCCTCATCAGTTGCCATGAGCAAGCCCATGTCAGCCCTGTCAACATATGGCTTTAATCTGTTGACATGAAGCACCCTTAGGGGGCTCCTGGGAGTTCCAAGATTCACCAGATAGGTGACTTCTCCCTTCTGTTCAACTATTGTATGGGGGCCACTCCACTTGTCCTGGAGGGCTGCTGGGGCCACAGGCTCCAACACCCACACTTTCTGTCCTGGCTGGTATACAGTCAGCACAGCCTTTGGTCATGCCAAGCTTTTTGCAATTCTTGGCTGGCCTCCAGGTTTTTGGTTGCCTTTTTCATGTACTCTGCCATCCGGGAGCGGAGACCAAGTACATAGTCCATCACATCTTGTTTGGGGGGCTTGAGAGGTAACTCCCAGCCCTCTTTTACCAAACATAGTGGACCTCTCACAGGATGCCCAAACAGAAGCTCAAATGGGCTGTAGCCAACCCCCTTCTGTGGAACCTCTCTGTATGCAAACAAAAGGCAAGGAAGAAGAAGGTCCCATTTCCGCCTAAGCTTCTCTGGGAGTCCCTTAATCATTCCTTTCAAGGTCTTGTTGAAGCGTTCAACTAAACCATTGCATTGTGGGTGATAGGGAGTGGTGAACTTATAAGTTACACCACACTCCTTCCACATTGCTTTCAGATATCCTGACATGAAGTTGGTACCTCTGTCAGAAATGACCTCCTTTGGAAAACCCACTCTGGAGAAAACTCCAATGAGGGCTCTTGCCACCACAGGTGCTGTGGTGGTCCTCAGGGGAATTGCCTCTGGGTACCTGGTGGCATGATCCACTACCACCAGGATAAATCTGTGCCCAGATGCAGTCTGAGGGTCAAGGGGACCAACAATGTCAATCCCTACCCTTTCAAAGGGTACCCCCACCACAGGTAGTGGTATCAGGGGGCCTTTGTTGTGCCACCTGCCTTACCACTGGCTTGGCAAGTGACACAGGAGCGACAAAACTCCTTTGTGTCCTCTGACATGTGTGGCCAATGAAAATGTGGAACAAGCCTGTCCCAGGTCTTGTTTTGGCCCAAGTGTCCTGCCAAAGGGATATCATGTGCTAAGGTCAAGAGGAACCCCTAAACTTCTGAGGTATTACCAACCTCCTGGTGGCTCCAGGGGCTGGGTCTCTACCCTCAGAATATAGGAGTCCCTCATCCCAATAAACTTTATGGGACCCACTAGCACTCCCAGCAGCCTCAGCAGCAGCCTGCTGTCTGAGGGGTTCAAGAGAGGGGCAGCACTGTTGCTCCTTGCTCAGATCTTCCCTGGAAGGGCCCCCTGCCCCCAAGAACTCAACCTGGTCAGGTTCAAGTCCCTCTGGGGCAGTTCCTTCTTCAGGTTCTGCTTCACCTCCCTCTGGAAGTGAATCCTTGATCTGAGACAGAGGGGAAGGCACTGCCTTAACCCTACTGCTCCTCCTCTTGGGAAGCATCTGGTCCATTGTTCCAGGATCCAGAGCTGGTTCAGTGTCATGCATTCTTGCTTGTGACCTGGTCACAGCAAATACCTCTGCAGGGATGCCCAACATCTCAGCATGAGTCCATAACTCTACTTCAGACCAGGCTGAAGTCTCTAGATCATTGCCCAATAGACATTCTACAGGGAGGTCTGCACTAACTACAACCTTCTTGAGGCCAGTTACCCCTCCCCAGGAGAAATTCACAACTGCCAGACTATGGTTGGTCTGGACATTGCTTGCATTGGTCACCTGGTACATTTCACCCAGGATGATCTGTCCAGGGTCCACTAGGTCCTCTGCCACCATGGTGACACTAGCACCTGTGTCCCTAAATGCCAAAGCCTGTTTGCCATTTATCAAAGGCTGCTGTTTGTACTTGCCCAGATTACTGGGGCTTACTAGGAAGGACATATCAATGTTTCCCTCACAAATCAGCATTGCCTGAGTGGTCACTCTGACTAGGTCAGAATCCACTTCAGAACCCAGGGTCAACCCTACTACACCCTTATTCTGCGTACCACCTCCACCAGTAGCTGAGCTAGGGGGCACAGTTGCCTTAGGGGCAGGAGTGGTGGTGGTTTGGTCTTTGGACTTGGTACAATCAGAAGTCCAGTGCCCTTTCTGTTTACAGAATTTGCACCAGGGCTTCTTTTGGCCTTTTCCCTTGTTGGACTGTGACTCCCCACCAGATGCAGATTTTTGGGGCCCTTGTGAAGACTTCTGGTCTTTTGACTTATCCCCACCTTTCTCAGAGCCTTTAGGATCTTGCTTCTTAGTGTCACCCCCTTGGTTCTGGGTTTTCTGCCTCACCCTGGTTCTGACCCATTTGTCTGCCTTCTTTCCCAATTCTTGGGGAGAGGTCAGATCAGAGTCCACCAGGTACTGATGCAACAACTGGTTCTGGCAATTATTTAGGATCTGTTCTCTCATCATCAGATTATACAATCCCTTGAAATCAGTAACCCTACTGCCAACCAGCCAACCCTCTAGAGCCTTGGTTGCACAATCAACAAAGTCAGTCCAGTCCTGAGTCTGTGCCTTCTGGGTATCTCTGAACTTTAACCTGTACTGCTCAGTGGTTAAGCCAAACCCATCTATCAGTGCACTCTTCAGGACCTCATAATCATCAGCATCCTCCTCTCTAACAGTGAGGAGCTTGTCTCTTCCTTTATCTGAAAAGGAGAGCCACAAGATTGCTGCCCACTGCTTTTGGGGGACCTGCTGTACTCTACAGGCCCTCTCCATAGCAGTTATCCACTTGTGGATATCATCCCCACTCTGGTAGGGAGGAACAACCTTGCTCAGGTTCCTATGGTCAGGAATATATTCTCTGCCTCTAGGGACACTGTTGCTGCCACCAGGGGGTTCTAACCCCTCTTTTCTAGAAGCTCTCTGGATCTCCAGGGCTTCCCTATCCAGTGCCAACTGCTTGGTTCTGAGGGCCACTCTGGCTTCCTCATACTGGAGCAGTTTGCACCTTCTCTCAGAGGAGGTCTCTCTTAAGGAAAAGTATGAGCTCCTCTGCTGGACAAATTCTCTGCCAGAGTGATAAGAGTGGTCAGATTCCCTGGAAGGGGATCTGTGCCTCTCCTCCTCTCTGTCAGTTCCCTTAGGGAGAATTCCTCTGTCCTTTTCAGGCCCCTTGGAGCCTGGCCCTTCAATCACAGAGTCTTGGTCATTCTGATTTTCATCATCTGACCCAGATACTATGACTGACCCACCCACTGATTCAAACCCTTTAGCTCCTAGAGCCAATCTAAGGTCATCTGCTGTTAGCAGATCTATCAGGTGCAGGGTTGAGGGACTCTGTCCTAGCCTCAGGTGTCTGTCAACACACATGGCTCTCAAGTCAGAGAAAGCCATGTCCTTATACTGAGGCTGAGTGGATCCACTGGGTCCACCCTTTAAGGACATTCTAGTGTTGTGCAGTGTTGTACTACCTACACTAGTTTGTGGCCTACTGATCCTAGCTTGAGCTGTGGAAAGGGTGTGCTATCCCTTGGCACACAGCTCTAAGTTCAGTAGAACTTATTGATACTAAGCTTGACTTTATATGTACCTTGAGTACCTATAATGGTTTTCAGTTAGTAATTCAAATAGAGATTTTCTGGTAAAACAATGGCAAGCTGGAATCCCACACGCTGCCCACCAATGTGAGAAGTTGGCCTGGTATATGCTGTTCACTAATTAAAGTGGACACCTTGCACCAGGGCAAATCGACTCTTATGGTAGATAGGTTTAAGACAACCTTTTAAAGAAAGCTATCCTAGTGGTAGCTGTGGAGAGCAGCCTTCAGGCTAAGTCTCGGAGGAATGTAAAGCAGCTTGTTTTACCATATAATCTCTTGAATCACCAAATGAAAAGACACCACACAGGTATATATATCAAATATATATGTATTTATTTCTAAATAACTCTCTACTAATCTCTTTATGAGATTAGAAGACAAACATATGCACAAATCAACGTTTCACAATAAGTTAAGCACAAAATATGGCTGGGGCCCTAGGGGCGTACCAGACCATATACTAAGTAAGAGACTTAGAAACAACGACTTGCAAGGAGACAAGGCCTAGGGCCTTCAGAAGTGCTGGGGCCTCACGAAACCACCCAAGGCAGGTAAGTAAAGGACCCACGGGGGACGCGTGCAGTGTGGATACACAGGCGCGAATCGCCGTTAACTTCAATGGGGCAAGTCGCGGTTGGAAATAAAGAGTTTTAGGATACTTCGGGAGAACCTACAAGCAAGTCACTTACAGGGTAAGTAGTTCTAGGGCCCACACCCACAGGAGCACCGTAGTGCTGGAGTTACCTCACCCAGGGAAGCCGGGTGCACAGGTGTCCTTTGGTGTCGGGTCGCGGCGTCGTTTTCAATGGCGAACAAAGAAGACTTGCTGCTTGCGGGAGCTGAAGAAGTGTCCGGTGGAATCCAAGCCTGGATTCTGAAGAAGGATGACCTGAAAGCAGAGGGGACAGTGTTCAAAGTCACTTGGCAGTGACCCGGGGCAAGGAAGATGGATGCCCACCGTCGTCGGTCGCTTCAGGTCGGTTGCAGGTGCCTTGACTCTTCAGCCACGTGGTCCAGGAGGCGTCGACGACGACCAGGAGCTGGATTCGGTGTGTCCTCGACGTCTGCAGCTGACTGCGGTGTCGGCAACTCGATCGGAGCCAACAAGCCTTGGCAGCCGCAAGTCTCGGGGAGATGAAGAAAAGTCGATGGCGCAGACCAGCAAGGTCTGAGGGACTCACCCAGCGAGGGTAAGTCAGGGCAGGCCTGGAGCAACCAGGGGAGCCCTTTGGTTTCTTTAAGAAGTCTTCTGGGGACCCACAAGCCAGCGGGCAAGGGATCGCGAAGACACCTCGGGCGGAATCACTCAACAGGGGCCCACGGTCACTCGGGACGGTGTAGGCCTCTGATCTTCGGAGGGATTCCTGCTGGAGGTCGGGACCACACGTGGTCCAAAGCACAGGTTCGTAGAACGTTGTGAAGGGGTTGCACTCGACAATAGTGCACGGTACCCAGGGGTCGCGGTTCCTCGTTACTCGTGGGGTCCACTTGCCTCAGCTTCGCTGGGGACTCACGATGGCCTGGGAGAGGTCAGGAAATCCACTTCTTGGGCTGCAGGGACTTCGGACTCCGGCGGGAGCGGCGTAGTTTGCGACCGTCGTTGTCGTTTTTGGTGCCTGCCAAGCAGGGGAGTCACTCCTTGACTCCAAGGGAGATTCTTCTGTCTTCCAAAGGTAGTGGAACGTCGAAGGGCCAGGATTCTTCTGTAGAGCGTCGTCCAGGGGTTATCTGCTTTGCAATGAGCAAGGTTCCCCCTCTTATACTAAAAAGAGGGGATGGACTAGCTCTATGACCCCACCTATGGGAGGGTCAAGGGAGGGGTGGCTACACCCACTTCCCTTTGTCCAGTTTCGCGCCAGAGCAGGGGCAGGTAGCCCCTGAGCTGGTTTGAACTGGCATATGCACAGAGGAGCCTTCTGCTCCCCCAGTGCAGGACTTCAAAGCACTCTAAGAGTGCACCCACCCAGCCCCAATACACTAAACCCTGTCTGGAAGGTGGTTACACCTCCCTGTGACAGGATGCCTATTGTTGGGCTTCCTCCACTGTGAGTTTCGGTCATCAGCAGGAGGGCAGCCCAGTGTCTGTGACTGGTGGCATCCATTTTGTGATGCCAGGGCTCTTTAGGATTCTACCGCGTTTCCACAGCAGGTACATGTCTTATCCCTCTAGAAGGGTGGAATGCTACCCCCGCCGCCAAGATTGGCGGGGGTAGTATTCCAAGATGTTTGACACCAAACACGACATGTTTTGATGCAGCCATTCCAAAGTTAGCATTTACCGCGAGGATATAATGCACTTAAATAGTATATGGTTTAACCGCATCCACAAACAGCACCAGAGAATAGACTCTGAGAGCTGCAGAGGGGCCCTGCTCAGGCAGAGGCACCCCCTCACATAGAAGCCAAGCACCCTGCCCTCAGGATTGATAGGGCCTGCCTTAGGGGTGACTGATAGGTTTATATGTGTGTGCAGGAGAGATATAGGAAACCTATATCTCAGTGAGGGGTGCTAGCACCACCTCACCCAGGCTGCAGTAGCAGGCCTGTGGTGTCAGATTTAGACTGCTTCCCAGGGGTGGCATAACATATGCTGCAGCCCCTGGGAGGCCTGTGAAGTACCTATGCCCTTGGCACCTAAGGTACCATATACTAGGGACTCATAAGGCACCACAGTATCCAATCACTAGTGCACCTAGAGTGCACTCCATGTCGTTTAGAGAGAACAGAGAGGCTGGGGCCCTGATTGGCAGGGACCCAGCCAGACTATAGCCAGAAACCAGTGCTAACATCAGAAAAAAAGTGGGGGCAACATAAGAGGCAGATCCTACTCTCCTACAGAAAGACATTTATTCTGCCTCTTTCTGCTAATTTCTGACATTTATTCTGCCTCTTTCTGCTCTCCTCTGACCTTTATTCTTCCTCTTCCTGCTCGTTTCTGACCTTTATTTTGCCTCTTTCTGCTCCCTTTTGACCTTCATTTTGCCTCTTTATGCTTGTTTCTGACATTTATTTTCCCGCTTTCTGCTAGTTTCTGTCTTCAATTTTGCCTCTTTCTGCTCATTTCAGACCTTTATTCTGCCTCTCCTGCTCGTTTCTCACCTTTATCTTGCCTATTTCTCCTTGTTGCTGACCTTTATTTTGCCACTTTCTTCTTGTTGCTGACCTCTATTTTACCTCTTACTCCTAGCTTCTGACATTTATTTTGCATTTCTGCTCGTTTCTGACCTTTATTTTGCTTCTTGCTGTTCTTTGCTGGCCTTTATTTTCATTTTCTGCTTGTTGCTGACCTCTATTTTGCCTCTTTATGCTCGTTTCTGAGCTCTTATTTGCCTCTTTCTGCTTGTTGCTGACCTGAATTCTGCCTCTTTCTGCTACATTCTGACCTTTTTTTGCCTCTTGCTGCTTGTTTCAGACCTTTCTTCTGCCTCTTTCTGCTCGTTTCTCACCTTTATCTTGCCTCTTTCTGATCATTGCTGACTTTTATTCGGCCTCTTTCTCCTCATTTCTGACCTTTATTCAGCCTCTTGCTGCTCGTTTCTGACCTCTTTTTGCATCTTTCTGCTCGTTGTTGACCTTTATTTTGCCTCTTTCTGCTCGTTTCTCACCTTAATTTGACTTTCTTCTCATTTCAGACCTTTTTTTAAACCTCTTTCTGCTCTCTTCTGCTTGTTTCTCACCTTTTTTCCCTTTTTCTGCTCGTTGCTGACATTTATATTGGCTATTTCTGCTCATTTCTCCCCTTTATTTTGGCTATTTCTGCTAGTTTCTTACCTTTATTTTGCATCTTTCTGCTCGTTTTTGACCTCTATATTGTCCCTTTCTGCTTGTTGCAGGCCTTTATTTTGCCCCTTTCTGCTCGCTTCTCACCTTTCTTTTGCCTCTTTTTTCGCTTGTGAAAGACCTTTATTCAGCCTCTTTCTGCTCATTTCTGACCTTTATTGTGCCTCTTTCTGCTCTCCTCTGGCCTTTATTCTGACTCTTCCTGCTCGTTTCTGACCTTTATTTTGCCTCTTTCTGCTCCCTTTTGACCTATATTTTGCCTCTGTATGCTTCTTTCTGACATTTATTTTTCCTCTTTCAGCTCGTTTTGACCTCTATTCTGACTCTTTCTGCTAGTTTCTGATCTCTATTTTGCCACTTTACTTTCTGCTTGTTTCTAATTTCTGTTTTGCCTCTTTGTGCTCATTTCTGACATCTATTTTGCCTCTATCTCGTTTCTAACCTTGATTTTGCCTCTTTCTGCTCATTTATGACCTTTATTCAGCCTCTTTCTGCTCATTTCTCATCTTTTTTTGTCTTTTCTGCTCATTGCTGACCTATATTTTGCCTCTTTCGGCTAATTTCTCACCTTTATTTTGTCGCTTTCTGCTTATTTCTGAGCTTTACTCCGCCTCTTTCTGCTCGTATCTCACCTTTATTTCTCCTCTTGCTCCTCGTTTCTGACCTTTATTTTGCCACTTTCTGCTTGTTTCTGACCTCAATTTTGCCTCTTTCTGCTCATTTCTGAACTTTATTCTGCCTCTTACTCCTCGTTTCTCACCTTTATCTTGCTTATTTCTCCTCGTTGCTGACCTTTATTCTGCCACTTTCTTCTCGCTGCTGACCTCTTCTATACCTCGTTCTCCTAGCTTCTGACCTTTATTTTGCATTTTGGGCTTGTTTCTGACCTCTATTTTGCCTCTTTCTGTTCTTTGCTGGCCTTTATTTTCCTTTTTCTGCTTGGTGCTGACCTTTATTTTGCCTCTTTCTGCTAATTTCTGAGCTCTATTTTTCCTCTTTCTGCTCGTTGCTGGCTTTTATTTAGCCTCTTTCTCCTCTTTTCTGTTCTCTTATTTGCCTCTTTCTACTTGTTGCTGATCTGAATTCTACCTATTTCTGCTACATTCTGACCATTTTTTTGCCTATTGCTGCATGTTTCAGACCTTTATTCTGCCTCTTTTTGCTTGTTCTCACCTTGCTCTTGCCTCTTTCTGATCGTTGCTGACTTTTATTCTGCCTCTTTCTGCTCATTTTGTACCTTTATTCAGCCTCTTGCTGCTCATTTCTGACCTCTATTTTGCCTCTTTATGATAATTTCTGACCTTTATTCAGCCTCTTCCTGCTCATTTCTGACCTCTATTTTAACTCTTTCTGATCATTTCTGACCTTTATACAGCCACTTTCTGCTCAAGTTTCTCACCTCTTTTTGCCTCTTTCTACTCATTGCTGACCTTTATTTTGCCTCTTTCTGCTTGTTTCTCACCTTTATTTTGACTCTTTCTGCTTGTTTCAGACCTTTTTCGGCCTCCTTCTGCTCACTTCTGCTTGTTTATCACCTTTTTTCCCTTTTTCTGCTTGTTGCGGACATTTATTTTGGCTCTTTCTGCTCATTTCTCACCTTTCATTTGGCTCTTTCTGCTTGTTTCTTACCTTTATTTTGCCTCTTTCTGCTTGTTTCTCATCTTTATTCTTGTTTTTGCAGCTCATTTCTGACCTCTGTTTTGCCTCTTCCGCTAGTTTCTGACCTCTATGCTCTTTCTTCTTGTTGCTGATACTTATTGTGCCTCTTTTTTCTCACTGCTGACCTCTATTCTGCCTCTTTCTGCTAGTTTCTGACCTCAATTTTGCCCCTTTCTGCTCATTGCTGGCCTTTATTTTGCCTCTTTCTGCTTGTTGCTGATGTCTATTTTGCCCCTTTCTGCTCGCTTCTCACCTTTAATTTGCCTCTTTTTGCTTGTGAAAGACCTTTATTCTGATTCTTGCTGCTCATTCCTGACCTTTATTGTACCTCTTTTTGCTCTCCTCTGACCTTTATTCTGCCTCTTCCTGCTCGCTTCTGACCTTTATTTTGCCTCTTTCTGCTCCCTTTTGACCTACATTTTGCCTCTTTATGCTTCTTTCTTACATTTATTTTGCCTCTTTCAGCTCATTTTGACCTCTATTCTGCCTCTTTCTCCTAGTTTCTGATCTCTAGTTTGCCACTTTCTGCTTGTTTCTGATTTCTATTTTGCCTTTTTCTGCTCATTTCTGACATCTATTTTGCCTCTAACTTGTGTCTAAACTTTATTTTGCCTCTTACTGCTCATTTATGACCTTTATTCAGCCTCTTTCTGCTCATTTCTCATCTTTTTTTGGCTTTTCCTGCTCATTGCTGACCTTTATTTTGCCTCTTTCTGCTCATTTCTCACCTTTATTTTGCCGCATTCTGCTCATTTCGGACCTTTATTCTGCCTCTTTTCGCTCATATCTCAGATTTATTTCGCCTCTTGGTCCTCATTTCTGACCTTTATTTTGCCACTTTCTGCTCGTTTCTGACCTCAATTTTGCCTCTTTCTGCTCATTTCTGACCTTTATTCTGCCTCTTTCTGCTCGTTTCGCCTTATCTTGCCTAGTTCTCCTCGTTGCTGACCTTCATTCTGCCACTTTCTTCTTGCTGCTGACCTCTTCTTTACCTCGTTCTTCCAGCTTCTGACCTTTATTTTGCATTTTGGGCTTGTTTCTGACCTCTATTTTGCTTTTTTCTACTTTTTGCTGGCCTTTATTTTCCTTTTTCTGCTTGGTGCTAACCTTTATTTTGCCTCGTTCTGCTAATTTCTGAGCTCTATTTTTCCTCTTTCTGCTCATTGCTGGCTTTTATTTAGCCTCTTTCTGCCCGTTTCTCACCTTTAGTTTGCCCCTTTCTGCTCATTGCTGATCTCTATTTTGCCTCTTGCTGCTCGTTTCTGACCTCTTATTTGCCTTTTTCTGCTTGTTGCTGACCTGAATTCTACCTCTTTCTGCTACATTCTGACCTTTTCTTTGCCTATTGCTGCATGTTTCAGATCTTTATTCTGCCTCTTTCTGCTCGTTTCTCACCTTGATCTTGCCTCTTTCTGATCGTTACTGACTTTTATTCTGCCTCTTTCTGCTCATATTACCTTTATTCAGCCTCTTGCTGCTCATTTCTGACCTCTATTTTGCCTCTTTATGATAATTTCTGACCTTTATTCAGCCTCTTGCTGCTCATTTCTGACCTCTATTTTGCCTCTTTCTGATAATTTATGACCATTATTCAGCCACATTCTGCTCTTTTCTCACCTCTTTTTGCCTCTTTCTGCTCGTTGCTGACCTTTATTTTGCCTCTTTCTGCTCGCTTCTGACCTTTATTTTGACTCTTTCTGCTTGTTTCTCATCTTTATTCTTGTTCTTGCAGCTCGTTTCTGACCTCTGTTTTGCCTCTTTCTGCTAGTTTCTGACCTCTATGCTCTTTCTTCTTGTTGCTGATCCTTATTGTGCCTCTTTCTTCTCACTACTGACCTTTATTCTGCCTCTTTCTGCTTGTTTCTGACCTAATTTTTGCCCCTTTCTGCTCATTGCTGGCCTTTTTTTTGCCTCTTTCTGCTTGTTGCTGATGTCTATTTTGCCCCTTTCTGCTCGCTTCTCACCTTTATTTTGCCTCTTTTTGCTTGAGAAAGACCTTTATTCTGCCTCTTTCTGCTCATTTATGACCTTTATTCTGCCTCTATCTGCTCTCCTCTGACCTTTATTCTGCCTCTTCCTGCTTGTTTCTGACCTTTATTTTGCCTCTTTCTGCTCCTCTTTGACCTATATTTTGCCTCTTTATGCGTGGTTCTGACCTTTATTTTGCCTCTTTCTGCTCCCTTTTGACCTATATTTTGCCTCTTTATGCTTGTTTCTGACAATTATTATGCGTTTTTCAGCTCATTTTGGCCTCTATTCTGCCTCTTTCTGCTAGTATTTGATCTCTATTTTGCCACGTTCTGCTTGTTTCTGATTTCTATTTTGCCTCTGCTGCTCATTTCTGACATCTATTTTGCCTCTATTTCGTGTATAACCTTTATTTTGCCTCTTTCTTCTCATTTATGACCTTTATTCAGCCTCTTTCTGCTCATTTCTCATCTTTTCTGCTCATTGCTGACCTTTATTTTGCGTCTTTCTGCTCATTTCTCACCTTTATTTTGCCGCTTCCTGCTCATTTCAGACCTTTATTCTGCCTCTTTCTTCTCGTTTCTCACCTTTATCTTGCCTATTTCTCCTCATTGCTGACCTTTATTTTGCCACTTTCTTCTCGCTGCTGACCTCTTCTTTACCTCGTTCTCCTAGCTTCTGACCTTTATTTTGCATTTTGGGCTTGATTCTGACCTCCATTTTGCCTCTTTCTGCTCTTTGCTGGCCTTTATTTTCCTTTTTTTGCTTGGTGCTGACCTTTATTTTGCTTCTTTCTGCAAATTTCTGAGCTCTATTTTTTCTCTTTTTGCTCGTTGCTGGCTTTTATTTCGCCTCTTTCTGCCCGTTCCTCAGCTTTAGTTTGCCCCTTTCTGCTCATTGCTGATCTCTATTTTCCCTCTTGCTGCTCGTTTCTGACCTCTTAATTGCCTCTTTCTGCTTGTTGCTGACCTGAATACTGCCTCTTTCTGCTACATTCTGACCTTTTTCTGCCTATTGCTGCTCATTTCTGACCTCTATTTTGCCGCTTTCTGATCATTTCTGACCTTTATTCAGCCACTTTCTGCTTGTTTCTCACCTCTTTTTGCCTCTTTCTGCTCGTTGCTGACCTTTATTTTGCCTCTTTCTGCTCGTTGCTGACCTTTATTTTGCCTCTTTCTGCTCATTTCTCACCTTTATTTTGCTGCTTTCTGCTTATTTCTGACCTTTACTCCGCCTCTTTCTGCTCGTATCTCACCTTTATTTCGCCTCTTGCTCCTCGTTTCTGACCTTTATTTTGCCACTTTCTGCTTGTTTATGACCTCAATTTTGCCTCTTTCTGCTCATTTCTGAACTTTATTCTGCCTCTTTCTCCTCGTTTCTCACCTTTATCTTGCTTATTTCTCCTCGTTGCTGACCTTTATTCTGCCACTTTCTTCTCGCTGCTGACCTCTTCTATACCTTGTTCTCCTAGCTTCTGACCTTTATTTTGCATTTTGGGCTTGTTTCTGACCTCTATTTTGCCTCTTTCTGCTCTTTGCTGGCCTTTATTTTCCTTTTCTGCTTGGTGCTGACCTTTATTTTGCCTCTTTCTGCTAATTTCTGAGCTCTATTTTTCCTCTTTCTGCTCGTTGCTGGCTTTTATTTAGCCTCTTTCTCCTCTTTTCTGATCTCTTATTTGCCTCTTTCTGCTTGTTGCTGAGCTGAATTCAGCCTATTTCTGCTACATTCTGACCATTTTGTTGCCTATTGCTGCATCTTTCAGACCTTTATTCTGCCTCTTTCTGCTTGTTCTCACCTTGCTCTTGCCTCTTTCTGATCGTTGCTGACTTTTATTCTGCCTCTTTCTGCTCATTTTGTACCTTTATTCAGCCTCTGGCTGCTCATTTCTGACCTCTATTTTGCCTCTTTATGATAATTTCTGACCTTTATTCAGCCTCTTCCTGCTCATTTCTGACCTCTATTTTAACTCTTTCTGATCATTTCTGACCTTTATACAGCCACTTTCTGCTAATTTCTCACCTCTTTTGCCTCTTTCTACTCATTGCTGACCTTTATTTTGCCTCTTTCTGCTTTTTTCAGACCTTTTTGGCCTCCTTCTGCTCACTTCTGCTTATTTATCACCTTTTTTCCCATTTTCTGCTTGTTGCGGACATTTATTTTGGCTCTTTCTGCTCATTTCTCACCTTTCATTTGGCTCTTTCTGCTTGTTTCTTACCTTTATTTTGCCTCTTTCTGCTTGTTTCTCATCTTTATTCTTGTTTTTGCAGCTCATTTCTGACCTCTGTTTTGCCTCTTTCTGCTAGTTTCTGACCTCTATGCTCTTTCTTCTTGTTGCTGATACTTATTGTGCCTCTTTTTTCTCACTGCTGACCTCTATTCTGCCTCTTTCTGCTAGTTTCTGACCTCAATTTTGCCCCTTTCTGCTCATTGCTGGCCTTTATTTTGCCTCTTTCTGCTTGTTGCTGATGTCTATTTTGCCCCTTTCTGCTCGCTTCTCACCTTTATTTTGCCTCTTTTTGCTTGTGAAAGACCTTTATTCTGCCTCTTGCTGCTCATTCCTGACCTTTATTGTACCTCTTTTGCTCTCCTCTGACCTTTATTCTGCCTCTTCCTGCTCGCTTCTGACCTTTATTTTGCCTCTTTCTGCTCCCTTTGACCTACATTTTGCCTCTTTATGCTTTTTTCTGACATTTATTTTGCCTCTTTCAGCTCATTTTGACCTCTATTCTGCCTCTTTCTGCTAGTTTCTGATCTCTAGTTTGCCACTTTCTGCTTGTTTCTGATTTCTATTTTGCCTTTTTCTGCTAATTTCTGACATCTATTTTGCCTCTAACTTGTGTCTAAACTTTATTTTGCCTTACTGCTCATTTATGACCTTTATTCAGCCTCTTTCTGCTCATTTCTCATCTTTTTTGGCTTTTCCTGCTCATTGCTGACCTTTATTTTGCCTCTTTCTGCTCATTTCTCACCTTTATTTTGCCGCATTCTGCTCATTTCGGACCTTTATTCTGCCTCTTTCCGCTCATATCTCAGATTTATTTCGCCTCTTGGTCCTCATTTCTGACCTTTATTTTGCCACTTTCTGCTCGTTTCTGACCTCAATTTTGCCTCTTTCTGCTCATTGCTGACCTTTATTTTGCATCTTTCTGCTCATTTCTCACCTTTATTTTGCCGCATTCTGCTCATTTCGAACCTTTATTCTGCCTCTTTCCGCTCATATCTCAGATTTATTTCGCCTCTTGGTCCTCATTTCTGAACTTTATTTTGCCACTTTCTGCTAGTTTCTGACCTCAATTTTGCCTCTTTCTGCTCATTTCTGACCTTTATTCTGCCTCTTTCTGCTCGTTTCTCGCCTTATCTTGCCTAGTTCTCCTCGTTGCTGACCTTCATTCTGCCACTTTCTTCTTGCTGCTGACCTCTTCTTTACCTCGTTCTTCCAGCTTCTGACCTTTATTTTGCATTTTGGGCTTGTTTCTGACCTCTATTTTGCTTTTTTCTACTTTTTGCTGGCCTTTATTTTCCTTTTTCTGCTTGGTGCTAACCTTTATTTTGCCTCTTTCTGCTAATTTCTGAGCTCTATTTTTCCTCTTTCTGCTCATTGCTGGCTTTTATTTAGCCTCTTTCTGCCCGTTTCTCACCTTTAGTTTGCCCCTTTCTGCTCATTGCTGATCTCTATTTTGCCTCTTGCTGCTCGTTTCTGACCTCTTATTTGCCTTTTTCTGCTTGTTGCTGACCTGAATTCTACCTCTTTCTGCTACATTCTGACCTTTTCTTTGCCTATTGCTGCATGTTTCAGACCTTTATTCTACCTCTTTCTGCTCGTTTCTCACCTTGATCTTGCCTCTTTCTGATCGTTACTGACTTTTATTCTGCCTCTTTCTGCTCATATTACCTTTATTCAGCCTCTTGCTGCTCATTACTGACCTCTATTTTGCCTCTTTATGATAATTTCTGACCTTTATTCAGCCTCTTGCTGCTCATTTCTGACCTCTATTTTGCCTCTTTCTGATAATTTATGACCATTATTCAGCCACATTCATTCTGCTCTTTTTCTCACCTCTTTTTGCCTCTTTCTGCTCGTTGCTGACCTTTATTTTGCCTCTTTCTGCTCGTTTCTGACCTTTATTTTGACTCTTTCTGCTTGTTTCTCATCTTTATTCTTGTTCTTGCAGCTCGTTTCTGACCTCTGTTTTGCCTCTTTCTGCTAGTTTCTGACCTCTATGCTCTTTCTTCTTGTTGCTGATCCTTATTGTGCCTCTTTCTTCTCACTGCTGACCTTTATTCTGCCTCTTTCTGCTAGTTTCTGACCACATTTTTGCCCCTTTCTGCTCATTGCTGGCCTTTTTTTGCCTCTTTCTGCTTGTTGCTGATGTCTATTTTGCCCCTTTCTGCTCGCTTCTCACCTTTATTTTGCCTCTTTTTTGCTTGAGAAAGACCTTTATTCTGCCTCTTTCTGCTCATTTATGACCTTTATTCTGATCTTTCTGCTCCCTTTTGACCTATATTTTGCCTCTGTATGCTTGTTTCTGACATTTATTTTTCCTCTTTCAGCTCGCTTTTGACCACTATTCTGACTCTTTCTACTAGTTTCTGATCTCTATTTTGCCACTTTACTTTCTGCTTGTTTCTAATTTCTGTTTTGCCTCTTTGTGCTCATTTCTGACATCTATTTTGCCTCTATCTCGTTTCTAACCTTTATTTTGCCTCTTTCTGCTCATTTATGACCTTTATTCAGCCTCTTTCTGCTCATTTCTCATCTTTTTTGTCTTTTCTGCTCATTGCTGACCTATATTTTGCCTCTTTCTGCTCATTTCTCACCTTTATTTTGCCGCTTTCTGCTTATTTCTGACCTTTACTCCGCCTCTTTCTGCTCGTATCTCACCTTTATTTCGCCTCTGCTCCTCGTTTCTGACCTTTATTTTGCCACTTTCTGCTTGTTTCTGACCTCAATTTTGCCTCTTTCTGCTCATTTCTGAACTTTATTCTGCCTCTTTCTCCTCGTTTCTCACCTTTATCTTGCTTATTTCTCCTCGTTGCTGACCTTTATTCTGCCACTTTCTTCTCGCTGCTGACCTCTTCTATACCTTGTTCTCCTCAGCTTCTGACCTTTATTTTGCATTTTGGGCTTGTTTCTGACCTCTATTTTGCCTCTTTCTGCTCTTTGCTGGCCTTTATTTTCCTTTTCTGCTTGGTGCTGACCTTTATTTTGCCTCTTTCTGCTAATTTCTGAGCTCTATTTTTCCTCTTTCTGCTCGTTGCTGGCTTTTATTTAGCCTCTTTCTCCTCTTTTCTGATCTCTTATTTGCCTCTTTCTGCTTGTTGCTGATCTGAATTCAGCCTATTTCTGCTACATTCTGACCATTTTGTTGCCTATTGCTGCATCTTTCAGACCTTTATTCTGCCTCTTTCTGCTTGTTCTCACCTTGCTCTTGCCTCTTTCTGATCGTTGCTGACTTTTATTCTGCCTCTTTCTGCTCATTTTGTACCTTTATTCAGCCTCTGGCTGCTCATTTCTGACCTCTATTTTGCCTCTTTATGATAATTTCTGACCTTTATTCAGCCTCTTCCTGCTCATTTCTGACCTCTATTTTAACTCTTTCTGATCATTTCTGACCTTTATACAGCCACTTTCTGCTCATTTCTCACCTCTTTTTGCCTCTTTCTACTCATTGCTGACCTTTATTTTGCCTCTTTCTGCTTGTTTCAGACCTTTTTGGCCTCCTTCTGCTCACTTCTGCTTATTTATCACCTTTTTTCCCATTTTCTGCTTGTTGCGGACATTTATTTTGGCTCTTTCTGCTCATTTCTCACCTTTCATTTGGCTCTTTCTGCTTGTTTCTTACCTTTATTTTGCCTCTTTCTGCTTGTTTCTCATCTTTATTCTTGTTTTTGCAGCTCATTTCTGACCTCTGTTTTGCCTCTTTCTGCTAGTTTCTGACCTCTATGCTCTTTCTTCTTGTTGCTGATACTTATTGTGCCTCTTTTTTCTCACTGCTGACCTCTATTCTGCCTCTTTCTGCTAGTTTCTGACCTCAATTTTGCCCCTTTCTGCTCATTGCTGGCCTTTATTTTGCCTCTTTCTGCTTGTTGCTGATGTCTATTTTGCCCCTTTCTGCTCGCTTCTCACCTTTATTTTGCCTCTTTTTTGCTTGTGAAAGACCTTTATTCTGCCTCTTGCTGCTCATTCCTGACCTTTATTGTACCTCTTTTGCTCTCCTCTGACCTTTATTCTGCCTCTTCCTGCTCGCTTCTGACCTTTATTTTGCCTCTTTCTGCTCCCTTTTGACCTACATTTTGCCTCTTTATGCTTTTTCTGACATTTATTTTGCCTCTTTCAGCTCATTTTGACCTCTATTCTGCCTCTTTCTGCTAGTTTCTGATCTCTAGTTTGCCACTTTCTGCTTGTTTCTGATTTCTATTTTGCCTTTTTCTGCTAATTTCTGACATCTATTTTGCCTCTAACTTGTGTCTAAACTTTATTTTGCCTTACTGCTCATTTATGACCTTTATTCAGCCTCTTTCTGCTCATTTCTCATCTTTTTTGGCTTTTCCTGCTCATTGCTGACCTTTATTTTGCCTCTTTCTGCTCATTTCTCACCTTTATTTTGCCGCATTCTGCTCATTTCGGACCTTTATTCTGCCTCTTTCCGCTCATATCTCAGATTTATTTCGCCTCTTGGTCCTCATTTCTGACCTTTATTTTGCCACTTTCTGCTCGTTTCTGACCTCAATTTTGCCTCTTTCTGCTCATTGCTGACCTTTATTTTGCCTCTTTCTGCTCATTTCTCACCTTTATTTTGCCGCATTCTGCTCATTTCGAACCTTTATTCTGCCTCTTTCCGCTCATATCTCAGATTTATTTCGCCTCTTGGTCCTCATTTCTGAACTTTATTTTGCCACTTTCTGCTAGTTTCTGACCTCAATTTTGCCTCTTTCTGCTCATTTCTGACCTTTATTCTGCCTCTTTCTGCTCGTTTCTCGCCTTATCTTGCCTAGTTCTCCTCGTTGCTGACCTTCATTCTGCCACTTTCTTCTTGCTGCTGACCTCTTCTTTACCTCGTTCTTCCAGCTTCTGACCTTTATTTTGCATTTTGGGCTTGTTTCTGACCTCTATTTTGCTTTTTTCTACTTTTTGCTGGCCTTTATTTTCCTTTTTCTGCTTGGTGCTAACCTTTATTTTGCCTCTTTCTGCTAATTTCTGAGCTCTATTTTTCCTCTTTCTGCTCATTGCTGGCTTTTATTTAGCCTCTTTCTGCCCGTTTCTCACCTTTAGTTTGCCCCTTTCTGCTCATTGCTGATCTCTATTTTGCCTCTTGCTGCTCGTTTCTGACCTCTTATTTGCCTTTTTCTGCTTGTTGCTGACCTGAATTCTACCTCTTTCTGCTACATTCTGACCTTTTCTTTGCCTATTGCTGCATGTTTCAGACCTTTATTCTGCCTCTTTCTGCTCGTTTCTCACCTTGATCTTGCCTCTTTCTGATCGTTACTGACTTTTATTCTGCCTCTTTCTGCTCATATTACCTTTATTCAGCCTCTTGCTGCTCATTACTGACCTCTATTTTGCCTCTTTATGATAATTTCTGACCTTTATTCAGCCTCTTGCTGCTCATTTCTGACCTCTATTTTGCCTCTTTCTGATAATTTATGACCATTATTCAGCCACATTCATTCTGCTCTTTTCTCACCTCTTGTTGCCTCTTTCTGCTCGTTGCTGACCTTTATTTTGCCTCTTTCTGCTCGTTTCTGACCTTTATTTTGACTCTTTCTGCTTGTTTCTCATCTTTATTCTTGTTCTTGCAGCTCGTTTCTGACCTCTGTTTTGCCTCTTTCTGCTAGTTTCTGACCTCTATGCTCTTTCTTCTTGTTGCTGATCCTTATTGTGCCTCTTTCTTCTCACTGCTGACCTTTATTCTGCCTCTTTCTGCTAGTTTCTGACCACATTTTTGCCCCTTTTGCTCATTGCTGGCCTTTTTTTGCCTCTTTCTGCTTGTTGCTGATGTCTATTTTGCCCCTTTCTGCTCGCTTCTCACCTTTATTTTGCCTCTTTTTTGCTTGAGAAAGACCTTTATTCTGCCTCTTTCTGCTCATTTATGACCTTTATTCTGATCTTTCTGCTCCCTTTTGACCTATATTTTGTCTCTGTATGCTTGTTTCTGACATTTATTTTTCCTCTTTCAGCTCGTTTTGACCACTATTCTGACTCTTTCTACTAGTTTCTGATCTCTATTTTGCCACTTTACTTTCTGCTTGTTTCTAATTTCTGTTTTGCCTCTTTGTGCTCATTTCTGACATCTATTTTGCCTCTATCTCGTTTCTAACCTTTATTTTGCCTCTTTCTGCTCATTTATGACCTTTATTCAGCCTCTTTCTGCTCATTTCTCATCTTTTTTTGTCTTTTCTGCTCATTGCTGACCTATATTTTGCCTCTTTCTGCTCATTTCTCACCTTTATTTTGCCGCTTTCTGCTTATTTCTGACCTTTACTCCGCCTCTTTCTGCTCGTATCTCACCTTTATTTCGCCTCTTGCTCCTCGTTTCTGACCTTTATTTTGCCACTTTCTGCTTGTTTCTGACCTCAATTTTGCCTCTTTCTGCTCATTTCTGAACTTTATTCTGCCTCTTTCTCCTCGTTTCTCACCTTTATCTTGCTTATTTCTCCTCGTTGCTGACCTTTATTCTGCCACTTTCTTCTCGCTGCTGACCTCTTCTATACCTCGTTCTCCTAGCTTCTGACCTTTATTTTGCATTTTGGGCTTGTTTCTGACCTCTATTTTGCCTCTTTCTGCTCTTTGCTGGCCTTTATTTTCCTTTTCTGCTTGGTGCTGACCTTTATTTTGCATCTTTCTGCTAATTTCTGAGCTTTATTTTTCCTCTTTCTGCTCGTTGCTGGCTTTTATTTAGCCTCTTTCTCCTCTTTTCTGATCTCTTATTTGCCTCTTTCTGCTTGTTGCTGATCTGAATTCAGCCTATTTCTGCTACATTCTGACCATTTTGTTGCCTATTGCTGCATCTTTCAGACCTTTATTCTGCCTCTTTCTGCTTGTTCTCACCTTGCTCTTGCCTCTTTCTGATCGTTGCTGACTTTTATTCTGCCTCTTTCTGCTCATTTTGTACCTTTATTCAGCCTCTGGCTGCTCATTTCTGACCTCTATTTTGCCTCTTTATGATAATTTCTGACCTTTATTCAGCCTCTTCCTGCTCATTTCTGACCTCTATTTTAACTCTTTCTGATCATTTCTGACCTTTATACAGCCACTTTCTGCTCGTTTCTCACCTCTTTTTGCCTCTTTCTACTCATTGCTGACCTTTATTTTGCCTCTTTCTGCTTGTTTCTCACCTTTATTTTGACTCTTTCTGCTTGTTTCAGACCTTTTTGGCCTCCTTCTGCTCACTTCTGCTTATTTATCACCTTTTTCTCCTTTTTCTGCTTGTTGCGGACATTTATTTTGGCTCTTTCTGCTCATTTCTCACCTTTCATTTGGCTCTTTCTGCTTGTTTCTTACCTTTATTTTGCCTCTTTCTGCTTGTTTCTCATCTTTATTCTTGTTTTTGCAGCTCATTTCTGACCTCTGTTTTGCCTCTTTCTGCTAGTTTCTGACCTCTATGCTCTTTCTTCTTGTTGCTGATACTTATTGTGCCTCTTTTTTCTCACTGCTGACCTCTATTCTGCCTCTTTCTGCTAGTTTCTGACCTCAATTTTGCCCCTTTCTGCTCATTGCTGGCCTTTATTTTGCCTCTTTCTGCTTGTTGCTGATGTCTATTTTGCCCCTTTCTGCTCGCTTCTCACCTTTATTTTGCCTCTTTTTTGCTTGTGAAAGACCTTTATTCTGCCTCTTGCTGCTCATTCCTGACCTTTATTGTACCTCTTTTTGCTCTCCTCTGACCTTTATTCTGCCTCTTCCTGCTCGCTTCTGACCTTTATTTTGCCTCTTTCTGCTCCCTTTTGACCTACATTTTGCCTCTTTATGCTTTTTTCTGACATTTATTTTGCTTCTTTCAGCTCATTTTGACCTCTATTCTGCCTCTTTCTGCTAGTTTCTGATCTCTAGTTTGCCACTTTCTGCTTGTTTCTGATTTCTATTTTGCCTTTTTCTGCTAATTTCTGACATCTATTTTGCCTCTAACTTGTGTCTAAACTTTATTTTGCCTTACTGCTCATTTATGACCTTTCATTTGGCTCTTTCTGCTTGTTTCTTACCTTTATTTTGACTCTTTCTGCTTGTTTCTCATCTTTATTCTTGCAGCTCGTTTCTGACCTCTGTTTTGCCTCTTTCTGCTAGTTTCTGACCTCTATGCTCTTTCTTCTTGTTGCTGATCCTTATTGTGCCTCTTTCTTCTCACTGCTGACCTTTATTCTGCCTCTTTCTGCTAGTTTCTGACCTAATTTTTCCCCTTTCTGCTCATTGCTGGCCTTTTTTTTGCCTCTTTCTGCTTGTTGCTGATGTCTATTTTGCCCCTTTCTGCTCGCTTCTCACCTTTATTTTGCCTCTTTTTTGCTTGAGAAAGACCTTTATTCTGCCTCTTTCTGCTCATTTATGACCTTTATTCTGCCTCTATCTGCTCTCCTCTGACCTTTATTCTGCCTCTTCCTGCTTGTTTCTGACCTTTATTTTGCCTCTTTCTGCTCCCTTTTGACCTATATTTTGCCTCTTTATGCGTGGTTCTGACCTTTATTTTGCCTCTTTCTGCTCCCTTTTGACCTATATTTTGCCTCTTTATGCTTGTTTCTGACAATTATTATGCGTTTTTCAGCTCATTTTGGCCTCTATTCTGCCTCTTGCTCCTCGTTTCTGACCTTTATTTTGCCACTTTCTGCTTGTTTCTGACCTCAATTTTGCCTCTTTCTGCTCATTTCTGAACTTTATTCTGCCTCTTTCTCCTCGTTTCTCACCTTTATCTTGCTTATTTCTCCTCGTTGCTGACCTTTATTCTGCCACTTTCTTCTCGCTGCTGACCTCTTCTATACCTTGTTCTCCTAGCTTCTGACCATTATTTTGCATTTTGGGCTTGTTTCTGACCTCTATTTTGCCTCTTTCTGCTCTTTGCTGGCCTTTATTTTCCTTTTCTGCTTGGTGCTGACCTTTATTTTGCCTCTTTCTGCTAATTTCTGAGCTCTATTTTTCCTCTTTCTGCTCGTTGCTGGCTTTTATTTAGCCTCTTTCTCCTCTTTTCTGATCTTTTATTTGCCTCTTTCTGCTTGTTGCTGATCTGAATTCAGCCTATTTCTGCTACATTCTGACCATTTTGTTGCCTATTGCTGCATCTTTCAGACCTTTATTCTGCCTCTTTCTGCTTGTTCTCACCTTGCTCTTGCCTCTTTCTGATCGTTGCTGACTTTTATTCTGCCTCTTTCTGCTCATTTTGTACCTTTATTCAGCCTCTGGCTGCTCATTTCTGACCTCTATTTTGCCTCTTTATGATAATTTCTGACCTTTATTCAGCCTCTTCCTGCTCATTTCTGACCTCTATTTTAACTCTTTCTGATCATTTCTGACCTTTATACAGCCACTTTCTGCTCATTTATCACCTCTTTTTGCCTCTTTCTACTCATTGCTGACCTTTATTTTGCCTCTTTCTGCTTGTTTCTCACCTTTATTTTGACTCTTTCTGCTTGTTTCAGACCTTTTTTGGCCTCCTTCTGCTCACTTCTGCTTATTTATCACCTTTTTTCCCTTTTCTGCTTGTTGCGGACATTTATTTTGGCTCTTTCTGCTCATTTCTCACCTTTCATTTGGCTCTTTCTGCTTGTTTCTTACCTTTATTTTGCCTCTTTCTGCTTGTTTCTCATCTTTATTCTTGTTTTTGCAGCTCATTTCTGACCTCTGTTTTGCCTCTTTCTGCTAGTTTCTGACCTCTATGCTCTTTCTTCTTGTTGCTGATACTTATTGTGCCTCTTTTTTCTCACTGCTGACCTCTATTCTGCCTCTTTCTGCTAGTTTCTGACCTCAATTTTGCCCCTTTCTGCTCATTGCTGGCCTTTATTTTGCCTCTTTCTGCTTGTTGCTGATGTCTATTTTGCCCCTTTCTGCTCGCTTCTCACCTTTATTTTGCCTCTTTTTTGCTTGTGAAAGACCTTTATTCTGCCTCTTGCTGCTCATTCCTGACCTTTATTGTACCTCTTTTTGCTCTCCTCTGACCTTTATTCTGCCTCTTCCTGCTCGCTTCTGACCTTTATTTTGCCTCTTTCTGCTCCCTTTTGACCTAAATTTTGCCTCTTTATGCTTTTTTCTGACATTTATTTTGCCTCTTTCAGCTCATTTTGACCTCTATTCTGCCTCTTTCTGCTAGTTTCTGATCTCTAGTTTGCCACTTTCTGCTTGTTTCTGATTTCTATTTTGCCTTTTCTGCTCATTTCTGACATCTATTTTGCCTCTAACTTGTGTCTAAACTTTATTTTGCCTTACTGCTCATTTATGACCTTTATTCAGCCTCTTTCTGCTCATTTCTCATCTTTTTTGGCTTTTCTGCTCATTGCTGAACTTTATTTTGCCTCTTTCTGCTCATTTCTCACCTTTATTTTGCCGCATTCTGCTCATTTCGAACCTTTATTCTGCCTCTTTCCGCTCATATCTCAGATTTATTTCGCCTCTTGGTCCTCATTTCTGACCTTTATTTTGCCACTTTCTGCTCGTTTCTGACCTCAATTTTGCCTCTTTCTGCTCATTTCTGACCTTTATTCTGCCTCTTTCTGCTCGTTTCTCGCCTTATCTTGCCTAGTTCTCCTCGTTGCTGACCTTCATTCTGCCACTTTCTTCTTGCTGCTGACCTCTTCTTTACCTCGTTCTTCCAGCTTCTGACCTTTATTTTGCATTTTGGGCTTGTTTCTGACCTCTATTTTGCTTTTTTCTACTTTTTGCTGGCCTTTATTTTCCTTTTTCTGCTTGGTGCTAACCTTTATTTTGCCTCTTTCTGCTAATTTCTGAGCTCTATTTTTCCTCTTTCTGCTCATTGCTGGCTTTTATTTAGCCTCTTTCTGCCCGTTTCTCACCTTTAGTTTGCCCCTTTCTGCTCATTGCTGATCTCTATTTTGCCTCTTGCTGCTCGTTTCTGACCTCTTATTTGCCTTTTTCTGCTTGTTGCTGACCTGAATTCTACCTCTTTCTGCTACATTCTGACCTTTTCCTTGCCTATTGCTGCATGTTTCAGACCTTTATTCTGCCTCTTTCTGCTCGTTTCTCACCTTGATCTTGCCTCTTTCTGATCGTTACTGACTTTTATTCTGCCTCTTTCTGCTCATATTACCTTTATTCAGCCTCTTGCTGCTCATTTCTGACCTCTATTTTGCCTCTTTATGATAATTTCTGACCTTTATTCAGCCTCTTGCTGCTCATTTCTGACCTCTATTTTGCCTCTTTCTGATAATTTATGACCATTATTCAGCCACATTCTGCTCTTTTCTCACCTCTTTTTGCCTCTTTCTGCTCGTTGCTGACCTTTATTTTGCCTCTTTCTGCTCGTTTCTGACCTTTATTTTGACTCTTTCTGCTTGTTTCTCATCTTTATTCTTGTTCTTGCAGCTCGTTTCTGACCTCTGTTTTGCCTCTTTCTGCTAGTTTCTGACCTCTATGCTCTTTCTTCTTGTTGCTGATCCTTATTGTGCCTCTTTCTTCTCACTGCTGACCTTTATTCTGCCTCTTTCTGCTAGTTTCTGACCACATTTTTGCCCCTTTCTGCTCATTGCTGGCCTTTTTTTTGCCTCTTTCTGCTTGTTGCTGATGTCTATTTTGCCCCTTTCTGCTCGCTTCTCACCTTTATTTTGCCTCTTTTTTGCTTGAGAAAGACCTTTATTCTGCCTCTTTCTGCTCATTTATGACCTTTATTCTGATCTTTCTGCTCCCTTTTGACCTATATTTTGCCTCTGTATGCTTGTTTCTGACATTTATTTTTCCTCTTTCAGCTCGTTTTGACCTCTATTCTGACTCTTTCTACTAGTTTCTGATCTCTATTTTGCCACTTTACTTTTGCTTGTTTCTAATTTCTGTTTTGCCTCTTTGTGCTCATTTCTGACATCTATTTTGCCTCTATCTCGTTTCTAACCTTTATTTTGCCTCTTTCTGCTCATTTATGACCTTTATTCAGCCTCTTTCTGCTCATTTCTCATCTTTTTTTGTCTTTTCTGCTCATTACTGACCTATATTTTGCCTATTTCTGCTCATTTCTCACCTTTATTTTGCCGCTTTCTGCTTATTTCTGACCTTTACTCCGCCTCTTTCTGCTCGTATCTCACCTTTATTACGCCTCTTGCTCCTCGTTTCTGACCTTTATTTTGCCACTTTCTGCTTGTTTCTGACCTCAATTTTGCCTCTTTCTGCTCATTTCTGAACTTTATTCTGCTTCTTTCTCCTCGTTTCTCACCTTTATCTTGCTTATTTCTCCTCGTTGCTGACCTTTATTCTGCCACTTTCTTCTCGCTGCTGACCTCTTCTATACCTCGTTCTCCTAGCTTCTGACCTTTATTTTGCATTTTGGGCTTGTTTCTGACCTCTATTTTGCCTCTTTCTGCTCTTTGCTGGCCTTTATTTTCCTTTTTCTGCTTGGTGCTGACCTTTATTTTGCCTCTTTCTGCTAATTTCTGAGCTCTATTTTTCCTCTTTCTGCTCGTTGCTGGCTTTTATTTAGCCTCTTTCTCCTCTTTTCAGATCTCTTATTTGCCTCTTTCTGCTTGTTGCTGATCTGAATTCTGCCTATTTCTGCTACATTCTGACCATTTTTTTGCCTATTGCTGCATGTTTCAGACCTTTATTCTGCCTCTTTCTGCTTGTTCTCACCTTGCTCTTGCCTCTTTCTGAACGTTGCTGACTTTTATTCTGCCTCTTTCTGCTCATTTTGTACCTTTATTCAGCCTCTTGCTGCTCATTTCTGACCTCTATTTTGCCTCTTTATGATAATTTCTGACCTTTATTCAGCCTCTTCCTGCACATTTCTGACCTCTATTTTAACTCTTTCTGATCATTTCTGACCTTTATACAGCCACTTTCTGCTCGTTTCTCACATCTTTTTGCCTCTTTCTACTCATTGCTGACCTTTATTTTGCCTCTTTCTGCTTGTTTCTCACCTTTATTTTGACTCTTTCTGCTTGTTTCAGACCTTTTTTCGGCCTCCTTCTGCTCACTTCTGCTTGTTTATCACCTTTTTCCCTTTTTCTGCTTGTTGCGGACATTTATTTTGGCTCTTTCTGCTCATTTCTCACCTTTCAGTTGGCTCTTTCTGCTTGTTTCTTACCTTTATTTTGCCTCTTTCTGCTTGTTTCTCATCTTTATTCTTGTTTTTGCAGCTCATTTCTGACCTCTGTTTTGCCTCTTTCTGCTAGTTTCTGACCTCTATGCTCTTTCTTCTTGTTGCTGATACTTATTGTGCCTCTTTTTTCTCACTGCTGACCTCTATTCTGCCTCTTTCTGCTAGTTTCTGACCTCAATTTTGCCCCTTTCTGCTCATTGCTGGCCTTTATTTTGCCTCTTTCTGCTTGTTGCTGATGTCTATTTTGCCCCTTTCTGCTCGCTTCTCACCTTTATTTTGCCTCTTTTTTGCTTGTGAAAGACCTTTATTCTGCCTCTTGCTGCTCATTCCTGACCTTTATTGTACCTCATTTTGCTCTCCTCTGACCTTTATTCTGCCTCTTCCTGCTCGCTTCTGACCTTTATTTTGCCTCTTTCTGCTCCCTTTTGACCTACATTTTGCCTCTTTATGCTTTTTTCTGACATTTATTTTGCCTCTTTCAGCTCTTTTTGACCTCTATTCTGCCTCTTTCTGCTAGTTTCTGATCTCTAGTTTGCCACTTTCTGCTTGTTTCTGATTTCTATTTTGCCTCTTTCTGCTCATTTCTGACCTTTATTCAGCCTCTTTCTGCTCATTTCTCATCTTTTTTGGCTTTACTGCTCATTGCTGACCTTTATTTTGCCTCTTTCTGCTCATTTCTCACCTTTATTTTGCCGCATTCTGCTCATTTCGGACCTTTATTCTGCCTCTTTCCGCTCATATCTCAGATTTATTTCGCCTCTTGGTCCTCATTTCTGACCTTTATTTTGCCACTTTCTGCTCGTTTCTGACCTCAATTTTGCCTCTTTATGATAATTTCTGACCATTATTCAGCCTCTTCCTGCTCATTTCTGACCTCTATTTTAACTCTTTCTGATCATTTCTGACCTTTATACAGCCACTTCCTGCTCGTTTCTCACCTCTTTTTGCATCTTTCTACTCATTGCTGACCTTTATTTTGCCTCTTTCTGCTTGTTTCTCACCTTTATTTTGACTCTTTCTGCTTGTTTCAGACCTTTTTCGGCCTCCTTCTGCTCACTTCTGCTTGTTTATCACCTTTTTTCCCTTTTTCTGCTTGTTGCGGACATTTATTTTGGCTCTTTCTGCTCATTTCTCACCTTTCATTTGGCTCTTTCTGCTTGTTTCTTACCTTTATTTTGCCTCTTTCTGCTTGTTTCTCATCTTTATTCTTGTTTTTGCAGCTCATTTCTGACCTCTGTTTTGCCTCTTTCTGCTAGTTTCTGACCTCTATGCTCTTTCTTCTTGTTGCTGATACTTATTGTGCCTCTTTTTTCTCACTGCTGACCTCTATTCTGCCTCTTTCTGCTAGTTTCTGACCTCAATTTTGCCCCTTTCTGCTCATTGCTGGCCTTTATTTTGCCTCTTTCTGCTTGTTGCTGATGTCTATTTTGCCCCATTCTGCTCGCTTCTCACCTTTATTTTGCCTCTTTTTTGCTTGTGAAAGACCTTTATTCTGCCTCTTGCTGCTCATTCCTGACCTTTATTGTACCTCTTTTTGGTCTCCTCTGACCTTTATTCTGCCTCTTCCTGCTCGCTTCTGACCTTTATTTTGCCTCTTTCTGCTCCCTTTTGACCTACATTTTGCCTCTTTATGCTTTTTTTCTGACATTTATTTTGCCTCTTTCAGCTCATTTTGACCTCTATTCTGCCTCTTTCTGCTAGTTTCTGATCTCTAGTTTGCCACTTTCTGCTTGTTTCTGATTTCTATTTTGCCTTTTTTCTGCTCATTTCTGACATCTATTTTGCCTCTAACTTGTGTCTAAACTTTATTTTGCCTCTTACTGCTCATTTATGACCTTTATTCAGCCTCTTTCTGCTCATTTCTCATCTTTTTTGGCTTTTTCTGCTCATTGCTGACCTTTATTTTGCCTCTTTCTGCTCATTTCTCACCTTTATTTTGCCGCATTCTGCTCATTTCGGACCTTTATTCTGCCTCTTTCCGCTCATATCTCAGATTTATTTCGCCTCTTGGTCCTCATTTCTGACCTTTATTTTGCCACTTTCTGCTCGTTTCTGACCTCAATTTTGCCTCTTTCTGCTCATTTCTGACCTTTATTCTGCCTCTTTCTGCTTGTTTCTCACCTTATCTTGCCTAGTTCTCCTCGTTGCTGACCTTCATTCTGCCACTTTCTTCTTGCTGCTGACCTCTTCTTTACCTCGTTCTTCCAGCTTCTGACCTTTATTTTGCATTTTTGGCTTGTTTCTGACCTCTATTTTGCCTATTTCTACTTTTTGATGCCCTTTATTTTCCTTTTTCTGCTTGGTGCTAACCTTTATTTTGCCTCTTTCTGCTAATTTGTGAGCTCTATTTTTCCTCTTTCTGCTCATTGCTGGCTTTTATTTAGCCTCTTTCTGCCCGTTTCTCACCTTTAGTTTGCCCCTTTCTGCTCATTGCTGATCTCTATTTTGCCTCTTGCTGCTCGTTTCTGACCTCTTATTTGCCTTTTTCTGCTTGTTGCTGACCTGAATTCTACCTCTTTCTGCTACATTCTGACCTTTTCTTTGCCTATTGCTGCATGTTTCAGACCTTTATTCTGCCTCTTTCTGCTCGTTTCTCACCTTGATCTTGCCTCTTTCTGATCGTTACTGACTTTTATTCTGCCTCTTTCTGCTCATTTATTACCTTTATTCAGCCTCTTGCTGCTCATTTCGGACCTCTATTTTGCCTCTTTATGATCATTTCTGACCTTTATTCAGCCTCTTGCTGCTCATTTCTGACCTCTATTTTGCCTCTTTCTGATAATTTATGACCATTATTCAGCCACATTCTGCTCTTTTCTCACCTCTTTTTGCCTCTTTCTGCTCGTTGCTGACCTTTATTTTGCCTCTTTCTGCTCGTTTCTGACCTTTATTTTGACTCTTTCTGCTTGTTTCTCATCTTTATTCTTGGTCTTGCCACTCGTTTCTGACCTCTGTTTTTCCTCTTTCTGCTAGTTTCTGACCTCTATGCTCTTTCTTCTTGTTGCTGATCCTTATTGTGCCTCTTTCTTCTCACTGCTGACCTTTATTTTGCCTCTTTCTGCTAGTTTCTGACCTAATTTTTGCCCCTTACTGCTCATTGCTGGCCTTTTTTTTGCCTCTTTCTGCTTGTTGCTGATGTCTATTTTGCCCCTTTCTGCTCGCTTCTCACCTTTATTTTGCCTCTTTTTTGCTTGAGAAAGACCTTTATTCTGCCTCTTTCTGCTCATTTATGACCTTTATTCTGCCTCTATCTGCTCTCCTCTGACCTTTATTCTTCCTCTTCCTGCTTGTTTCTGACCTTTATTTTGCCCCTTTCTGCTCCCTTTTGACCTATATTTTGCCTCTTTATGCGTGGTTCTGACCTTTATTTTGCCTCTTTCTGCTCCCTTTTGACCTATATTTTGCCTCTTTATGCTTGTTTCTGACAATTATTATGCCTTTTTCAGCTCATTTTGGCCTCTATTCTGCCTCTTTCTGCTAGTTTTTGATCTCTATTTTGCCACTTTCTGCTTGTTTCTGATTTCTATTTTGCCTCTTTCTGCTCATTTCTGACATCTATTTTGCCTCTATTTTGTGTATAACCTTTATTTTGCCTCTTTCTGCTCATTTATGACCTTTATTTAGCCTCTTTCTGCTCATTTCTCATCTTTTTTTGTCTTTTCTGCTCATTGCTGACCTTTATTTTGCGTCTTTCTGCTCGTTTCTCACCTTTATTTTGCTCTTTCTGCTTGTTTCAGGCCTTTTTTCAGCCTCTTTCTGCTGACTTCTGCTTGTTTATCACCCTTTTTCCCTTTTTCTGCTCGTTGCTGACATTTATTTTGACTCTTTCTGCTCATTTCTCACCTTTCATTTGGCTCTTTCTGCTTGTTTCTTACCTTTATTTTGCCTCTCTCTGCTTGTTTCTCATCTTTATTCTTGCAGCTCGTTTCTGACCTCTGTTTTGCCTCTTTCTGCTCGTTTCTGACCTCTATGCTCTTTCTTCTTGTTGCTGATCCTTATCGTGCCTCTTTTTTCTCATTGCTGACCTTTATTCTGACTCTTTCTGCTAGTTTCTGACCTCAATTTTGCCCCTTTCTGCTCATTGCTGGCCTTTATTTTGCCTCTTTCTGCTTGTTGCTGATGCCTCTTTTGCCTCTTGCTGCTCGTTTCTGACTTCTATTTTGCCTCTTTCTGCTCGTTGCTGACCTGTATTCTGCCTCTTTCTGCTCCCTTCTGACCTTTATTTTGCCCCTTTTCGCTTGTTGCTGACCTTTATTCTACCTCTTTCTGATCATTTCTGACTTTGTTCAGGCTCTTTCTGCTCTTTTCTAACCTTTTTTGTCTCTTTCTGCTCGCTGCTGACCTTTATTTTACCTTTTCTGCTCGTTTCTCATTTTTAATTTGCCTCTTTTAGCTCGTTTCTGACCTTTATTCAGCCTCTTTCTGCTAGCTTGTGCTCGTTTCTCATCTTTTTTCCCTTTTTCGGCTAAAGGCTGACCTTTATTTTGCCTCTTTCTGCTTGTTTCTCACCTCTATTTTGCCTCTTTCTGCTCATTTCTTACCTTTATTTTGCCTCTTTCTGCTCATTTCTCACCTTTATTCTTTTTGCTGCTCATTTCTGAACTCTATTTGCCTCTTTCTGCCCATTTCTGAACTCTATTTTGCTCTTTCTGCTCATTGCTGTCCCTTACCGTGCCTCTTTTTACCCATTGCTGACCTTTATTCTACCTCTTTCTGCTCGTTTCTGACATTTATTTTGCCTCTTTCTGCTCATTGCTCACCTTTATCTTGCCTCTTTCTGCTCATTGCTGACTTCATTCTGCCTCTTTCTGCTCATTTCTGATCTTTATTTTTCCTCTTTCTGCCTGTTGCTGGCATTTATTTTGCCTCTTTTTGCTCATTGTTGACCTCTATTTTGCCTCTTTCTCCTTGATTCTAATTTCTGACCTCTATTTTGCCTCTTTCTGCTCGTTTCTGATCTCTATTTTGCCTCTTTTTGCTTGTTGCTGACCTTAATTTTGCACCTTTCTGCTCACTTCTCACCTTTATTTTGGCTCTTTCTGCTCATTGCTGATCTCTATTTTGACTCTTGCTGCTTGTTACTGACTTCTATTTTGCCTCTTTCTGCTCATTGCTGACCTATATTCTGCCTCTTTCTGCTTCCTTCTGACTGTTATTTTGCTTCATTCGGCTCATTTCTGACCTTGATTCTGCCTCTTTGTGCTCGTTTCTGACCTCTATTTTGCCTCTTTCTGCTTGTTGCTGGCACTTACTTTGCCTCTTTCTGCTCATTGCTGACCTTTATTTTGCCTCTTTCTGCTGGTTTCTGATCTCTATTTTGCCTCCTTCTGCTCGTTGCTGGCGTTTATTTGACCTCTTTCTGCTCATTGCTGATCTCTATTTTGCCTCTTGCTGCTTGTTTCTGACCTTTATTCAGCCTCTTTCTGCATGTTTCTCACCATTTTTTCCCTTTTTCTGCATGCTGCTGACTTTTATTTTGCCTCTTTCTGCTCGTTTCTGACCTCTATTTTGCCTCTTTCTGCTCTTTGCTGGCCTTTACTTTGCCTCTTTCTGCTCATTGCTGACCTTTACTTTTTTTTTATTTTTTATTAGCATTTTATCAAGATGTACAACGTCCAGAACAATTGGACAACATACAGATTGCAGTACAACCTCATCCACCATCCAGTATATTGCAAATAAACAATGTCACCTTTTAAATAACATATTTCGTTTTACAAGTCGATGTACAGTTAAGCAGCTTGATACATTTGTAGGTATTCAACCAGGTACTTCCAATAGTCTCTTGGCTTGGAACCAGTGGGTAGCTCCTCCTCATATGTTTTTAGGGTATCTTTACAATAGGCCATATCTTTAAGCCAGTGCTTGGTTTTTGGGGTCTCTCTACTGCCCCAGCATAGTGAGACTCTGCGCTTGGCTATGAGTAAGGCTATTGTGCAGAATTTGCGCTTAGTAGCTTGCACATTATGGATGAGACCTAGCAAGCATGTATGTATCGTGCATTCAATAGTACCACCCACTATTTCGCCCAGCATCTTTACAACTTTTACCCAATATACATTTATTGATTCACAATACCAGGCAAGGTGTATGAAATTGGCATCCTCTGCGCCACACCGTTGACACCGAGCTTCCGAACGAAGCCCATATTTACAAAGTCTGGCAGGGGTGTAGTATGTTTGATGGAGGTATTTATAGTGTAACATACGCAGGTTACCATTCGGTGTGAGCATGCCAGTCAGGGTGCAGCAGATTGTCCATTCATTCTCCGTGAGGTGGTTGTCAAGTATATCATTCCATCTCATTAAAGCCTTGTGCGTAGTGTCAGCTATGTCCTCCTGCAGTTTAATGTATAGTTTCAACACTATATGTGTGTTACGAGGCTCAGTGATAATCAGCTGTAGCGTGGCTAATTGTGGCTGTTTATCAGGGTAAGAGGGATAGAGTTTCTTGATGGCTCCCTGTAACCTATAATACGTGAATGTCGGATTATTAATATATGTTAGTTCTTTAGGTTCTAAAAAGGCGCCATTTTGGAACAGATCTCCCATTTTATCGATACCCACTTGCTTTAGTAGACCTATTCCTACGTCTTCTTGAGTGACTGATAGTTCCGGGTGGTGATGCAGTGGCATCGCCGGGGCATAGAGTGGCAGCTTGCGTGCCAACCTACCCATCCTGCGCCATGCCGCACTGGTGGTGTCAATGGTGTTAATGTCTCGGGAGTGGAGCGGGGCCAGGTGATGAGATAGAATGGCATTCAGCGGAGTTGGAAGTGCATCCCCTTCTTCTATTGCCATGTGCGTTAGGTAGGGGACACAGTGATACCAGTAATGTGCATATTGCCCTTGCGCGCATAGATAATAGAGGAGAAAATCTGGAACCTTGAAACCTCCTCTGGAATAGGGCAGAGTAAGGGAACGCATCTCAATTCGGGCCTGCTTACCCGCCCATATTAGTCGTGTTACCATCGCATTTAGTCTTTTAAACACAGCTGCTGGAGGTGTGATAGGGATGTTATTAAAGAGGTATAGAAACTTAGGTAGAATGACCATCTTAACTATGGCCAGTCGATCCGCCAAGGTTAGTGGAAGCTGTATCCAGCACTCTATTTTGTTCTCCATTACGCTGATCGCTCTCCCATAGTTTGTACGGATCACTATTTCTGGATGGTACCAGATGCCTAGGTATTTGACGGGGTCCGACTGCCAGTCAAGTGGGAACTCTGTGGGGTGTGGCTTTGTGGTGTCTGTTAAGGGTATAATGAGAGATTTAGTCCAGTTAATTTGGAGCCCAGAGTGACGGCCAAATTTAATATACTCTCTCAGCAATGGAGCCAGGTGCGTATCGGGGTCCCGTACATAGAGTACCATATCGTCCGCGTATAAAGAGATATGTAATTGCCTTTGGGGGAATTGAAGCGCAGAGTAATGATGACCTTGCCGTATTTTGCAGGCCAGTGGTTCAAGGGCTATTGCAAAGAGTAATGGGGATAATGGGCATCCTTGTCTTGTGCCTCTGGCTATTGGTATGGCATCAGATACATACTTATTTACTTTGACTCGTGCTGTAGGTGCTGTGTAAAGTATTTGGACCCATTGTAGGAAGATTGGCGGAAACCCCATTTTTTGTAATACCGTGTGAAGATAGGGCCATTCAATCGAGTCAAACGCTTTTGCTGCGTCCAATAGGATTGCAGCAGCCTTCGTGTCCGGGGTCAGGTATTGTGATAATGCGAAGAGTGTTCTGGTGTTGTGGGCTGTTGATCTCCCGGGTATAAATCCCGACTGATCAGGGAGTATAAGATTAGTCATTAGTGGCTGTCAACGTTTTGCAAGAAGTTTAGCTAGTATTTTAGTATCGGCATTAATTAAGGACAGTGGTCTATAAGAGTCACACTGTTCTGGGTCTTTATTAGGTTTTAAGAGGGCAATGAGCATGGCTTCTCTCAATGAGGGAGGTAGTATCTGTTTGTCATAAGCGTCCCCGTACATTTCTACAAGGTGAGGTGCCAGCTGGTCAACAAATGCCTTATAAAATTCGCAGGTGAAGCCATCTGGGCCTGGCGCTTTACCATTTGGGAGTGATTTAATGACCTCAGTCACCTCTTCCACTGTTACCGGCGTGGAGAGATATTCTCTCTGTGTGTCCGACAGCCATGCTATCGCCACATCTTCCAGATACGCCATAATTTCAGAGGGTACAGCAGTGTTTTGTGTGGCATATAGTTCACCATACGTTCCCATAAACTAGCTTAGTATAATCTGTGTATCGTATTGGAGCTCGCCTTTATTATCCTTTACTGCCAGGATCATTTGTGGCATGTAACCAGAGCAGATTTTGTTCGCTAAGACACGACCTGGTCTTCCCCCCTCACCGTAGGCGCGTGCAGTTTGGCGTTTCGTTAGATATTTAAGTTCATCTTCTGCAAATGTCTGATATTCCGTCATGACGTTTCTAATCTCTCCTAGTGTCTTTGCGCTGTGCGTTCGTTCATATTCTCGTTCTAGTGCACCTAGTGTGGCCTCCCGCATGCTAAGTTGGCTGCGTATATCTTTTAATATTCCCGCGTTGGTGCTAATACATATACCCCTTAAGGTGGCTTTAAAGGCTTCCCATAGTAAGCTGGGGTTGTCTGTAGATGGCTGGTTTAATGAGAAGTAGTCCGTGATGGCCTGGCTTATAGTTTCAGTGTATACAGAGTCTAGTAGTGCCTTTGCATTAAACCTCCAGGCATATGGTGGAGGTGTGTAATGAAGAAGGTCTATAGTCAATAGCACCGGGTTATGATCAGAGAGGGTTTTGGGCAGGTGGCGTATATTTCGTGTCCAGGATGCAATTTCCTCCATCCCCAGCCAGTAGTCGATGCGAGACCAACTGTTATGGATCACCGAGGTATGGGTGGCCTCCATAATCCCAGGATAACGGGCTCTCCAAATGTCTATCAAGTGAGTTTCAGACATAGTATCTCGTAGTACTCCCACCGCTCGTCTGTGTGGCTCCTTTGTGCCGCCCGATCTGTCCATGTCGTCATTTAAAGCAAGGTTTAAGTCCCCTCCCCAAAGCAGAGCCATTTTAGGTAGCTCATTAATTTTACACCATATTAATTTATAAAAATCGGGATCGTCCACATTTGGGCCATACGTATTTATCAAAGCCAGTCTCTGCCCCCTGATGCGTCCCGTTATAATGACGTATCGACCCAAGTCATCTGTGATAGTGCTATCTACTTGAAACTGCGTCCCTTTTCTTACCAAAATCAGTACGCCCCTAGAGTATGTAGAGTATGAGGAGCTGTGTACCGTCTCCGCCCATTTGTTCCCAATAGTACTTTTATGCGTGGGGTTTAGATGGGTTTCTTGGAGGAGGGCGATATCAATACGAAGCCTGTCGAAATAAGCAAATATTTGGCGTATCTTTTTTGGGTTATTGAGCCCTCTAACATTCCATGTTACCAGATTTATTTGCGTTGGTTGTAGTCTATCTATAGTTGAGGGCATAGGCTATCTTATAACGTATTGCTGATCACTGCTCACAGTGTGCGCATCTGTTGTTGTTATTAGCAATATGGTGATAATACACATATTAATATCAATCTGGATATCCGCACTGTATCTCAAATACCGCAATCTGCAGAACATTCCCCAAACCCATCCCACCCATCCCCCTCCCACTTTGGCACCCCAATTATGCCAAAGACATACCCTTAACCAAAATGTCAACATAACAAAACTTGTGATGGGGAACACCCGTCTGGGGGAATCCGCCAAGTGCACACATCTCCATCCAACATTGTGGATGTGGTCGGGCGTTACGTTAGTAGCGCAGATATAGAGATTACTCTAGGAATGTTATCTCTTGTAGGATGTACAGTTACTATTTAGTCTTGGTTGTCATATAGGGTAATACACTATGGAGGACCTACCCCCCCTGCGAATTGACCCATTTAGTTGCAAACATTAGGGAATCAGGAGTTGTGGTATATTAATCCGCATGTGATATTACCAGTCATATTGACTAGACAACATATCTGAAGCCGTAACAGAGTTATTTCTTTACATTTCTACCCTTGTCTAATGTCTTAATAGCTGTAGCATTACGTTCTAGCATAAAATTGTCCAACTCAGCCATAGGGCAGTAGTCATATTGAACGCACAGGGCTGGTTGCATGCTTAGCGTCCATGTCTTCTGCCTGGGATATGTTAGTATATGCACAGTCCATACATTACCACCAGTAGAGATCAGCGCAGTCTGTCCTTTCAACAGCTAGTTCGCGTGGCTCATGTTATCCGATATCAGGATGTGATGTATAGTAGTTTCACCTAAATCTCCGAGTCAACAAACCATCATATAATCCTCCGAATGTTGCCTCTTTTTCGTTTCTCATAGTGCGTGATGTCAGTCTACACATATGAAATGCCAGCCCTTTTGATTGATTCTGAACTCTCCAGCCAACCATGGCGGGTTTAATCCGAGGAAAAGATCAAAGCTGTTCGTGGGTTATTCGGAATCTCGACCCTGTTCAATGCGTTTTTGCTCCCTACGCTTATTGAGTACCTTTTTTATAAAGTCCTGTGCCGCTTTTGGTGTCTGAAGAACCGTGGCATGTCCTTCATATGTCACCCTTAGCCTAGCCGGGTATAGCATTGCATATTCGATACCTAGTTCACGAAGTTTCTTTTTTACAGGATTAAAGTCCTTACGTGCTGACTGTACCATCATCGTAAAGTCTGGGTAAAAGGCTAGGGTGCTACCCTGGTAGGTGATGTGTTGCTTTTCCCTGGCCATCCGCAGTATTGCATCCCGATCCCTGTAGTTGAGGACCCGGGCAATAATGGGCCGTGGTGGAGCACCCGGCGGAGGTCTCGGGGCTAAGGATCTGTGCGCACGTTCTATAATTAGTACCATCGAGAAGTTGTTGGCACCAAAGATGTCGCGCAGCATGTCTTCCACATATGTTTCCATCCTCCCCGTGTTCGTAGTTTCAGGGACACCCGCAATTCTAACGTTATTGCGACGTGATCTCGCTTCTAAATCCTCAGCCTTGGTTTTTAAGACCTCCAGGATCTTCTCCATGTCCGTGCATTTGCGGGTCGTATTGTGTGCTTCATCTTCCACTGCGGTTATGCGATCTTCAGCCTCGTCCAGTCGTGCACCTTGCTTATCCAGCTTCGCAGACATGTTATCTACCCTCTGGGTGAGCGAGTCTAATTTTCCATTTATGTCTTGTAGGCTTTGTTGTATGGCCTGGAGGACGTTTTCCATGGCCGTGCTCGTCCTGCACTCCGTTTCCAATTCCGTATCTGAGTGCGCAGTGGCTCCTTTAGTGCTGCGTTTAGTTGCAAATGTTAGTTTCGACTGCTGCCTATCTGGCTTACCCATTTTCGGCCAAGAATCAGTATATTAGGCGGTGGTGTATGTATATCGCCTCAGCTGGGGCCTCGTGGTAATCTCGAGCAGGCGTGCTGCATTTAATGTCAGCCGTAGGGGTCGTACTTGGTCTTCACAGCATCCGTCTGTCAAGATTAAGCCATACAGCAGGGTGTCCCACAGACAGCCACAGCCCACGTATTTTTGGGGTCTACCAGTGAGGTGTCACCTCCAGTTAGTGCCTGCTCCATCGCTATTTCAGACAGTGCGTACTTCCCTTCGATGCGGTGGAGATCTCTCCAAGCTGAATATAAGGTGTTACTCTTTTGCAGTACCGTGGGTACTAATTTCGGGGGGTGTTCATCAGTGTCAGTGATGTGCCCATATATTGTACCGTTTCAAATGTCCGGTGTATGAATGTGAGGGGTATTATGCTTGGTAGTCTCCAGTGACTCCGTTCGTTGGTGGCAGCAGTATCTGCATACGGTATACACTGCGGGGCTCGCGATCAGCAGCGGCAGTCGCGTCTCATCACTCCGCATCTCATGGACAGTCAGCCACAGCATCTACATACAACAGGTCTGCCTTAACTCATACACCATGGGCAGTCAGTTTGCTTGGGGCATAGCTGCGCCGTGATATGCTGTATGGGCAGTTGTTCCCTCACGCCCCAGTCAGTTTAGGCAGTAATATGGGATCATTGCAGCAGCCCAGTATATCACAAGACACTATGCGGTGAGCTCTGCCAATGCGCGTATTCCTCTGGCTCTCCTCCCCTTTGTACAGGCCTTCTGCCCACCTTATTTAGTTGCATAGATCTCCGACTCCACCGCTGCTGCATCGGTCTGCCATTTTGTGCCATCCTGCAGTACTTTCCCTATCATGCGAGGGATATATCCTGCTATGCGGTTTATAGTTCCCAAATTGCACCAGCGATATGTACATCCAATAATACTCAGCTTCTGTCGTGCTAGATATTTCAGTTTTTAGTGTCAGCCACATTAGTAATTCTCACCGCAAGTCCCATCCGCTCCGAACGGCTATCTTATAGGGCGCCGCCATTTTGGGAGCGTCAGGTCGTCTCCTCGCGCCTATATTACACTCACGGTTTTCTTGAGTGCAAGGCGTCTTTCAGTGCTTGCAGGCCATTCTTTCCGCTGCCGGGTGGTTCCGACGCCTTAAGGAGTGTTTTGCCGTCAATTTGGCATCTGCATCACAGTCTTTTTGTCGGATAAAAATCCCGACCGGCGGAGCTGTCTTAGGAGGCAGCCATTCCGCAGTGCGCCCTCTAGCGCCCCCCATTGCTGACCTTTACTCCTCGTTTCTGACCTGTATATTGCCTCTTTCTGCTCGTTTCTGATCTCTAATTTGCCTCTTTCTGCTCCCTTCTGACCTTTATTTTGCCTCTTGCTGCTTGTTTCTGAACTTTAGTCTGCCTCTTTGTGCTTGTTTATCACCTTTGCCTCTCCTCTTTCTGCTTGTTGCTGACCTTTATTCTGTCTTTTTCAACTCATTTCTGCTCAATTCTCACCTTTTTGTTTGTCTCTTTCTGCTCGTTGCTGACCTTTAACTTGCCTCTTTCTGCATGTTTCTCTTTTATTTTGCCTTTTTCTGCTCGTTTCTGACCTTTATTCAACCTCTTTCTGCTCATTTCTCACCTTTTTTCCCTTTTTCTGCGCGCTGCTGACATTTATTTTGCCTCTTTCTGCTCATTTCTCACGTCGACTCTGCTTCTTGCTGTTCGATTGTGACCTCTATTTTGCCTCTTTCTCACCTTTGATGTGCTTCTTTCTACTCTCTGCTGACCTTTATTCTGCCGCTTTCTGCTAGTTTCTTACCTTCATCTTGCCTCTTTCCGCTTGTTGCTGACCTTTATTCTGCCTGTTACTGTTAGTTTCTGCCATTTATTCTGCCTCTTTCTGCTTGTTTCTCACCTGTATCTTGCCTCTTTCTGCTCATTGCAGACCTTTATTCTGTCTTTGTCTACTCGTTTTTCACCTTTATTTTGCCTCTTTCTGCTTTTTTCTCCCGGGACCATAGAGGGAGCCACAAGGCCCCCGTGGTCAGAGCCAGCTCCCCGCTTCATGCGGGAGCTGGCATTGCTCTCACAGACAGGGAGCTGCTAAACATGCAGCTCCCTGTCTGTGAGAGCAATTGTTTCGTCTTTTTCCCTGTCTGCTTTACAGCGAGCAGGGAAACAGACAAACCTCTGCTTCCTGGTGGGGGTGCCGTCCTTCTTTAAAAAAAAAAGAAAGCCCCAAGATGTGGTGGTCCCCAGGGCTTTGGGGTCCACGCAGCCCCCTCTATGCATTTTATTTTAAGCCCTGTGGATGGGGATGGTTCCCGGGGATTGGAGGGGTCTGCGAGGCCCCCCCAAGCTTTTAATATGTATCCCTGGGGTGGGGTTCAGGGGGTTCTGCTCGGCCCCTCCTTCCTCATATTAATAGCCCTGGGAGGTGGTGGTCCACAGGGCCTTTTTAAGCCCTTGGAGGGGGTCCCTGTGCACCCCTCCATTTTTAAAAATAATTCCTGCATGCCCTTCCTGATGTGGCCCACCCAGGGGCTACATTTAAAATACGCGTGGGTGTCCTTGCTTGTTTTTTTTTATTCATAGCAATATTAAAGAATATTTCATGCAAATCGCATTGAATTAAAAAATCAAAATGTTTTTATGCCATGGCGGGGTTCCAGGGGAACCCTGAGACCAAGGTTTGGGTTCAGGGTTTCCTACCCTGCCACCTTTTCTTTTTTTTCTCAATTTTATTCTCGGACTCAGTTTCAGCGGAGTCCCAAGTAGGCTGAAAACACCTCCTGCCAACTTCGCATCCAACCAGAGCTCTGCATTTCCCAGCTTAAGCTTGTTATTATTCACAAATTAGTCATGAGGCCAAATGAAAAAACTTGGATTTTCTTAAATTTCTCAACAACTTCTGAACGGATTTACATCAAATAACAAAAAGCACAATCTGCCGACCAAAAGCTAGCTTTCTGCCTAATTGGTGTAATATCGTCCAGCGGTTCAGGCTGTAGTCGTGTTCAAAGCTGCTATGGGAATTAAGCTGGAAAACACACTTTTTTTGACCCCCCCCTTTTTCTCAGTCCCCGCTTGACAGATCACCCCAAAACCTTCCATGCACAACAAGACTCACTATGACATTTTTTTGGGAACATTTCCTGAAGATTCTTCAACCGACACCAAAGATATAGCCAAGTCATAAAACGCTTTTTCTATGTGAACATGATCCTAACTATAACTACCTAGTGGTGACCGCCAGTAGATAATAATGTATTACCTAATAGAGGTCGCCAGTAGGTAGTTATAATTTGGAACTAGTTTCCACAGACAATAAGTTTGGTGCAGTTTGACAAATCTTTGTGAAATTTTCCAAAACTGGTTTGCCACTCACTTCAGCTGCTGTCTTGAAAGTTTTGGGGTGATCCACAAGCTGGGGCTAAGAAAAAGGGATCCCAAAATGTGTTTTCCCCATGCAATTTCCAAAGGGACTTAAGACACAGTGACAGCCCAAACCGCTGAACGGAATTGCACCACATTTGGCAGAAAGGTAGCTGTTGGTCCAGAAAGCAACCTTTTTGTAATTTGGTGTAAATCTGTTCAGTAGTTTGTGAGATATTAAAGAAAAAAACAGATTTGCATATATAGGGAAGCGAAGGCTCCGTGAACCCTCCTGATCTTGTGCTGAGTTCTGATTGGCTGCCAACACTTCAACCAGGAATTATTGGCCACTGTCTTGGGACTTGCCTTCAGCTGAGCTCCATTAAAAATGTTCAAAAAAAGACAAGGGGACAGGGTAGGAATGCCGTGACCCTCTAGATCTGGTCCTGGTGTCCCCTTGGGACCCTGACAGGGACAAAAAGCATTTTTTTAAAATCAAATCTCCAAGAAGCGCAGCGGATCCAGTGAAAATGAAAAAAAAGACAAGCGTGGACTCCTGTGCTTGTTTTGAAATTGGCCACTGGGTGGGCCAGGTCCAGGGGCATTTGTTAAAAAAATAAGGGGGGTGCACAGGGCCCCCACCTAAGGCCTAAAGCACTGGGGACCACCACCTCCACGGGGCTTAATTTAAATATTGAAGGGGGGCCACGCAGACCCCCCTCCATGGCCTCTTTTGTGCCACGGGGACCACAACCTCCCCAGTCTTTTGTTAAAATAGTAGAATGGGGGCCATTCAGACCTCCCTCCATGGGCTTGTTAGAGCCCCAGGGACCACCACCTTCCCGGGGCTTTAAAGCAAAAAAGAGCAGGGGCCACATGGACCACCCTTGCCCCGGGGGCCACCACCTCCCTGGGGACAGCTAATTAAAAACATATGGGAGGGAAGCACCTCCTGTTACCACCAGTAAGTCCCACACAGCAGGATTGCAGTGAGGGCATCGGAGGACCCACCCCCTTTGTCCACCACTCCACAAACACACCCCCTGGTGCACTACTGGTTTGGGAATAAAGTCCCTTTGGATGCTGAGGGTTCTTGGGGGCCAAGAACCCTTCCTGTTACATCCAGTAAATCCCACATAGCGGGATTGCTGAGAGCTTGTCGAAGGCCCCACCTTCTTCTTCCACCATTCTGCAAACATGCCTCCTGGTGCACTACTGGTTGGGGGATGAAGTCCCTTTGGATTGTGAGGGTCCTTGGGGGGCCAAGAACCCCTCCAGTTACCTCCAGTAAGTCTCATACAGTTGGATTGCTGGGAACTCATCAGAGGCACCACCCCCTTTCTCCACCACCCTGCAAATACACCTTCTGATGCACTACTGGTTGGGGAATTAAGTCCCCTTGGATGCTGAGGATCCTAGGTGACCAAGAACCACCCCTCCTGTTACTTCCAGAAAGTCCCACACAGCGGGATTGCTGAGAGCTCGTCAGAGGCCCCATCCCCTTTCTCCACCACTTTGCAAACGCGTTTCCTGGCACACTACTGGTTGGGGGTGAAGTCCCCTAGGATGCTGAGGGTCCTTGGGGGTCAAGAAACACTCCTGTTACCACCAATATGTTCCACACGGCAGGATTGCTGGGATGCCATCATAGGCCCTGTCCATTTGTCCAGCACTCTGCACACACGTCTCCTGGCGCATTATTGGTTGGGGGGTTAAGTCCAGTTGGATGTTGAGGATTGTTGGGGGCCAAGCACCCCTCTTGTTACCTGCACAGTGGGATTGCTGAGAGCTGGTCAGAGTCCCTGCTCCCTTTCTCCACCACTCTGCATATGTATCTCCTGTTTCACTGCTGGTTGTGGGATGAAGTCCCCTTGGATGCTGAGGGTCTTTGGGAGATAGGCACCCCTCCTGTTTCCACCAGTAAATCCCACACAGTGGGATTGCTGAGAAGTTGTAGAAGGCCCCACCCTCTTTGTCCACTACTATGCAAATGCACCTCCTGGAGCACAACTGGTTGGGGGATGAAGCCTCCTTCGATGCTGAGGATCCTTGGGAGCCAAGAACCCTTCTGTTACCACCAGTAAGTGCCACACAGCGGGATTGCTGAGAGGTTGTTGGAGGCCCTCCCCCTTTGTCCAGCACTTTTCAAACATGCCTCTTGGCACACTACTAGTTGGGGGATGAAGTCCTCTTGGATGCTGAGGGTCGTATGAAGTCCTCTTGGATGCTGAGGGTCATTAGGGCCAAGAAACCCTCCCGTTAACACCAGTAAGTCTCACACAGCGGGATTGCTGAGAGCTCATCAGAGGCCCTGCCCCCTTTATTCACCCACCATACAGACCCATGCAGCCACTCACAAACCCACTCACAGACCTATAAAGCTACTCACAAACCCACTCACACACCCACTCAGAGACCCTTACAGCCACTCACACACCCACTCACACACTCATACAGCTACTCACACACCCACTCAGATATCAATATAACTACTCACACACCCAGTCACAGACCTATACAGCCACTCACACACCCAGTTGCAGACCCGCACAGGCACTAACACACCCACTCACAGACCCACACAGGCACTCACACACACACTCAAAGACCGAGACAGCCACTCACACATTCACTCACAGACCCATAGAGCCACTCACAAACCCACTCAAAGACCGAGACAGCCACTCACACACTCACTCACAGACCCATACAACCACTTACACACCCAGACAGTTAACCTATAGAGCCACTCATGCACCCTCTCTCAAAGTTTACAGGTTACAATTAGGAAATAGAATTTTTTTAAAGCTTAGAAATTCACCAAACAAACAAAGGTTACAGGGACGTTATAGTTAGGAAATACAATTTAAAAAAACATAGAAATTCACTGAAAAAACAAAGGTTACAGGGACATTATAGTTGGGAAATACAACTTTTAAAAAACGTGGAAATTCACTAAAAAAAACAAAGGTTACAGGGATGTTATAGTTAAGCTCAGATTTCACTCATACAAAACCATAGAAATTCAGCAGTTATAGTTACTTGAGCTAACTATAATGTTATACTCTCAAGTTAGGCCCATCTAGCGAAGCAGCTTATGTCTTACACTGTCCTCACAAATAACATTTCCAACTGTGACCTTTTGCACATATTTGCATGCACGACAATGTTGGATTAGTTTCTCCGAAACTAAACTTGTTTTTACATCCAGCTTTGTACAAGATTATCACAATGCCCTGAACATCATGTACAAGGTCGTTTCGCACTACGTACAAATGTCATAAATATCTTCACCCATGGGGCGACAGGACTATCTATATATCCATAACATCACTAATGTATGTGCATATTGCAAGGCTGCTTTCTATTATAAAAAGATGAGCATCCCAATAGATTAGTAGAGGAGGTGCTGCCGCTGACACCGAGGGTCATTGCATGCTGAGAAATCACCATGCAGCGGTCTGACATCTTGCGAGGGGTGTCCAGTTTGTGACCAAGACAGGGTCCTTCACTCTATCCCATCAGGTAATGGGGTTGGATGGTCCCTTGGGGGGATTCTTGGTTCTACACCTACGCACACTTTAGGTACACTTAGAGTAGGTTTTGCATAGTAGGAGAACGCTAGACTACTGAGTTGTCTATATGCCTGCATATATACATTGTTTAGCACCATGGTAGAACTATATCTACTATTTACACTTTTGATGCTTGTGATCACGTTTATCTACTTCTGTCTATTAATCATTTCAGCACACATATTTTATGCAAGCTTAACGTTGGTTCAATAAATATTATTGAAAACATTCCACTGTGTATTCTCTGTCTAGTTCTCTGAGAATATGTAAGCATGAGTGACTGAGCTAAAGGTTCTGTACTGTTTTCACGATCCCTGAGGGGTCAGGGTTGTCATGTTCATTGGTTGCCAGACACTATTTGCTTCCTGGTAGGTTAGGGCGACTTACAGTGGCACTGTGAGCTAGCTGGTCTATAGGCCAACATGTCCTGCAGGGTTTTCCGGAATCAGTTTCGACACCAAGCCCCTAGTTTATGTTGTCCAAACAATGCGCAGGTCCTATGGATTGGTAGGAACTACATGACATGGCACCGTCAACTTTGGTTAGGCTCTTAATTAACGGTCTAATCTGAGTAGTTCAGTCGTTCTTTCTCGGAGACCCCTACTCATATTTTAACCGGAGACGTCCATAGTGGGAAGGGAAACAAATCCACCTCAGCTGAGTAGGCATACCATATGTATTGACTGTAGGTTAATCAAGCTTGGAGGGTTAAAGGTTCCCACACTGTGAAGACCATATCTCCATAACGATTTGGCTAAATACTACTGAATATTTCAGAAAATTGCAGACAGGCAGTTACCATGAAATTGTTACAATATGGCCTTTCGGCAATGGGTGGAGATGTTACCTTCGTGGTTGAGGCACACAAAGCATTCTTGACAGAGGTATTCTATTCTTGGGTTAAATTCCCATCTGCCGATGCACACACAGGGTTATTTCACATTGAAGATGAACCACCGGATTAATATTTTCCATACGTGGACTTAGAAGTCCCGGTAACATACCAAGAACACAATTAATTGGTTTAAAGGCGCCCTACCCCATACCACAGAATATGTGAGACTAGGTCCGCTCAGCAGAGAAGGAGTGACTTGGCCGGTCTTAGCATCATACACACCTCATCCAGACATTGCGCCTTAGCACCAGCAGGAATGCGCAAACTTTACAGAGATTTAGTAAAAATGTACAGAAATCTAACACAATAAGTAATGAGACCATTGACAGTCCAACCTGTGGGGGTTGCTCAGGCTACACAACCACACAGGGCTACTACAGGTATTAGCCCACAAACAGTGAATGCCATTATGGGAAAGGTTACCACGAGCCGGGACCAAATCCCGTTCTGGATAGCAGATAAACACAGCACAGCTTGAAGTAATTTTTCCCCATTCAGGCCCACAGGAAAAACACAGAATACTGACCATTTACTTGCCGATGAGGGTGGCTCCCCAGTTAGAAGATTGTGCCACTTGGGGTACAATCTTCACTGCCGTATACACCAGACCACATGGTACCCCTTCAATAGCAGTCATACCAGATGTACTGAAACAGATTCAGAATGGGGCAGAGCCTGCCTTAGATCTGGGGATGAAACTAATGAGCAATTTTGCCCAGGTATCAACCATTATGTTGATTAACATAAAAGGGGAGGCAGCAGTGGTGGCTATATGCCAACGCCTGAGGGAATGTACTCCAGCACTGCAGGAGCGCAAATTGCCTAAGATTATCGAAGATACGTATGCCTCTCTAGGCAGAGATAATCTGGGAGCCAAACCTGGGAAACCAATAGTTAAGAGTAGTTCTTAAAAAGATAACTCTAAGCAAGCAACCAATTCTTCACAGAGGAAATGGGATAATGGACAAAAAAACAAACAAAACAAAACACAGTCACAGGGTGGGTCTCCTCAACAGGAACACACCAAACAAAAATATAATCTGAAAAACCGTGACAATATTAGAAAACCTGAAAGGTATCAGGATACGGATACACGTTCCTCTCCTTCCTTTCAGGAGACATCCGAAAAGTGTTCGGAGAAAGACGGATGGTCAGAATACAGATCGGAAGAGTGAGTAAATTCGAAAAGGGAGACACAACGCACTTCAGACTACATCATTAAACAGAAAGACAAACAAAAAGACTTCAAAACCTCAATTTAATAAGAAGGTAGCCTGGATTAAAATTAGAAATGCCCAGGACACTGAGGACTCTGCTTCTGAATGGGGAATGGGCAGTGATGAACTCATAATTGTCGTGACCCCGGTACCGACCCTAGACGCTGTTACAAAGGCAAGCATCCTGAATGCTAAAGCATTACATCCACAATGGATCCAATGGGCTAACTAACTCACTGCAACAGATGTAGATTGCAGTTTTGATTCTATGATACAAACACAAGCATTCCTGCAGTACGAAAAAGAATATTGTCTACTGAATGAAATAATGCCTCTAGATCGATATGAATGTATCCTTTATACCGATGGATCTTTCCAGCCGGACGTAGGTACGAAACAACAATATTCCGTGGCATGTGCAATTGTAAAAGGGCGCATGCAGGATGGAAAGTTTCTTCCTGGGAAAACACACATTCAGTCTCTAGGAGACTGTACGGTGCAGCTCGCAGAACTAAAAGCCCTTGTACTGGCACTGCAAAATACAGATCATGGATTCCCCACACTCATAGTGTGTGATTCATTTTTATGTGTCCAGTCCTATAACGAACATTTACATTATTGGGGCCAGAATGGATTTAGGGATTAGGGATTCCAAAGGTTGCACAGTAAAGCACAAGATGCTCTGTGAACAAGTGGTGAGGCTGAAAGAAAGTCTGCCATGGGCTCATGTTATTCATACATTGAATCATCAATGTGATGGCGTTCATGTTGAAGGGAATTCAATGGTAGACAAACCCGCCAAGGCAACAGTACTCACTGCTGCCATTGCTGCAATAACTTGATCTAGCATGAAGATAGACGGAGCAACTATGATAGTTGTCAATGCCACGTGCAACAGCTCAGCCCTGCCGAAAGGCTTTCCACTCAAATATTCCTACACATTAGAGGTGCAAAACATTCGGTATGCTCAAATTCCAGGAGTGGGGGATAGAGTAATACCAAACACTGATCGCAGATTGGGATTGATGCTAGCTGCACACGAGAGTCTGGGTTCAGCACATGCAGGGATCTCTGCTATAGTTTCACTACTGAAGCAGCGCTATTGGTGGCCAGGTCTTACTAAGCAGACCAAGGACTTTGTCCTCAAATGCGACATTTGCCAGCAGATGAAGGGCTCCACCGTAGCACGTCCACCACAAACACCTTTATTGATCTTGGACAAACCTCTCACATGTGTATATTTGGATCACTGCAGCCCTTTTCAATCCCACGGGGTTTACAAGTACATCTTGGTGGCAGTAGATTCATGCTATAGATTCCTGATGCTCAAACTGTTATAAAGGATTTGCGAGTCTTTATTGTCACATACATAATTGGCACACTACATTCCCACCAAGGCCCAGCGTTTAGCTCTCAGGCTTACAAAAAAGCCATGGGAAGTTTGGGTGTGGCCTTGCGATACTCCTCTTCCTATCATCCTAAGGGAAATTCAGTGGTTGAGAGGAAAAACCATAACTTAAAGCGATCCTTAACAGCAAGGGTATTAGGCTCAGGCGACAGTTGGTTCAATCACCTATATGGGGTCCAGAGGGCACTTAGCAACATGCCAAGAAAATCCCTGGGTAGTCGTACACATTATGAGCTCCTCTTTGGGGTAAGGATATGCGTACCCTACCTCGATAGTGTCAGCACAGTGGCGGCTGAAACCCCATTTGCCCTTAATGATCGTTTGGATGTTTTACAGGACCTTAAAGAATACAGAGCTTTAGAAAGCAACATCCAAATAAAATGCACCACCACTGGGGAAGTGAAAATGGTGATAGCAAGACCTGCCTGGGTCCCAAGGATTGGGGTCCTGGTCAGAGAGAAAATTGTGGACAAAAAAGAACTTGGGCCATCTTACAGAGCGCCCTAGCTGGCAAAGGAACCAGAATTGTCCTTCTTCCACCTCTTGCTGGCCGCCGAGACAAAAGGTTTGTCTCAATTGATCTGATCAAACCACACTATGTGGCAAATTCTAAACAGTAGTCCACGTGGGGTCCTGGGTAGCCGGCGCACTCCTCTTGCTACCATACAGGAAGTTCAGATGGAAGCTTTAATAACGACTGACGACTCCACTTTCCTAAGAGAAGCTTTCATGCTAGATGGACTGCATGGATTGAAAAATTTGATGACTTAATCAATGTACTGCAAGACGAATATAATAAGAAACTCATTAAATATTTGAGAAGTCTTGCTGGCGATGGAGTAAAAGAAGCAATAAAGAAACTTTCACAGACTGATGCAGCGTCGTACCGAAAGGTGAAAAAAGCGCGGGGAGTCACTTTCTATCCAATGCCGAATGTTTGATGCACTTATCAAACATTGCAAGTTCCATGACTTAACTGATGAAGAAGCCATACACCTCAGAATCATCGATGGATACCTTTCAGAGTCTTTCAGAAGGTGCATGTTGAAATACACATTCAGTAAGGAGAAAATGCTAATGGCTACGAGAGCACAGGACAAGCTGCTGACATGGAAGTGGGAACAATGCACAATGAACCAGGGTTGACCATGAAAAGCAAGCACAGGTGCACAACAGATGCATGTGAGTCGATGTCGTTGAAGAAAATAAAACTATGCTTCCAATGTGGATTTTCCCATGAAGGCAAATGTCCAGCTATAGGACAAATCCATAGGGGTTGTGGGAAAGAGAACCACTTCATAACTGTGTGTCAAGCAAAGGAAAAATCAATCGTGTCACATCGCAGAGAAAAGATTGATGCAAGAACGTCCAAAAGCACTCTGGCCATGGCCACAAAACCAAAAAGCAAAATCAGCTATGACAAGTGAAGACCAAGCAAAATTTATCATCATCAAGTTTGTTGTACAAAGGCTCCTCAATGTCACCATCGAGCACCAGCAAAGAAGATGGGTGAGTGCTAGTGATGGCTACCAAACAACGGCATGCACATGTGGGGTTAGCTGCCTGTGAAGAAATCACAGTTCAAAAACAACACCCAGCACAAAGCTCTGAGCTTCTTTCGGACACTGTCCCAGAATTACGTTAAAGGTAAACCGTCACCTCATATCCTTCATTATTGACAGTGGGACATCGATCAATATTATGTCAGTGGAGAAGTTCAACAATTTATAGCCTGTGCCATGCCTTACTCCTTCAGACATGAAGGTATACACCTGGGCAGCTTCTAACTGCTAAGGAGTCATGGGTCCTTCACAGCGCCAAGGCAGCACAAAACAACATTGGTACAAACCACCATCCATATTCTACAAGGAACCTCCTTGAGTGCATGTCTGCTCAGTTTTTCCACAGCAGCTGATATGAGGTTAATATCCCTCAAATACAACCTCCCTGCTCAACCTGAGATTATAAGCCATTTCCCATTGTTGTTTCATGGCGTGCGAAAACTAAAGATAATAAAAGTACAGCTTCATATCAACGAAGACAGTCGTCTGGTTGCCCAGAGGCACCGCAGAGTTGCTTTTCATCTGCTAGAAGCTGTGGAGAAAGAGTTGCAGCACTTGTGAAACATGACATCATTGAGCATGCCACTGGCCCCACACCATCGGTGTTTCCCATAGCAGTGGTACCAAAAAAGGACAGTAGCGGAGCAGTGCTCGTTTGTGTTTATATAGATGCCAGCCAAACAAACCATTGAGAGGGAGAGACACCCTAGTCCTTACATAGCAGACATGATCATGCAACTGAATGGAGCTAAAGTCTTTTCCCGTCTTGACCTAAACAAAGGGTTCCACCAACTTGAGTTATAAGAGAACTGCAGAATCATTACCACTTTTTTCTCTCATGTTGGTTTGTTTAGATAAAACAGACAGAGTTTTGGAGTGTCATTAGCTGCTGAAATATTTCAGGTTGTGATCCGTAGATTAATCCAACCTGTGGCACATGCTTTCAATTACAGTGATGACATACTGGTCTTTGGAAGAATCGAGAAAGTAAACTGTAAATCCCTCACTCAAGTGTGACAGTTGCTTGCTGATGCGGGTCTCACTTTGAATACGGTGAAATGTGAGTTTCACAAAACCAAACTTACGTATTTTGGGCAAATATTCTCTGATTGGGGAATGATTCCAGATCCAGACAAGGTGCAAACACTGTCATCCACCTACCCCCCCGATGATGACACCATGCTCCGATCCTTCCTAGGCATGGCCAGTTATTGCTCAAGATACATTCGCACTTTTGCCACAGTGAGTGCCCAAATGAGAGATTTGACTAAACGGAATGTTGTATTTTGAACGAAATCAGAGTTTCAAAGAAATCAAACATGCAATTGAGAATGCAACTCAAATAGCCTACTTAGATCCTAAACTGCATACCGAAGTCACAGTAGATGCAAGCCAGAGGGGCTGGGGGCAATTCTTCCTCAACACAATGGCCATCCGAATGTGCAGAGACACATCGTGGCCTTTTTCTAGTCAAAGCCTGTCTGAAACAGAATATGCCTATTCTCAGCTGGGGAAAGAGAGTGGTGTGGGCCTGCAAACATTGTCATATATTCCTCTATGGGAAATGATTTACTGTCATCACAGACCACGAGGCGCTGCTCATTATTTTTGGGAACCCGAAGGCTAAGATGCCTCCTCACATTAAAAGGTGGGGTTTAGGGCTGCAAGCATATGACTATGAGATTGTTCACAAACCTGGGAAGAATCAGAACCAAGCCTATTACTATTCACCTGCGCCGCTCCATCTAACAAGCTCAACATCCAAGACGGCTGAGGAATATCTCATTTTTATTGTGAAGTCCAGCACACCAGCGGTCCTGTTTGTGGACCAAATCATTGCTGCCACCAATGCAGACCAAGACCTGACTATTGTTAAAGAACTCATTAAAACCCAATCATGGAGCCCTTGACTGATGATGCTGAATTCCAAAAGTTAAAAAACGTACAGGATGAGTTAGCAGTCACTCAATAAGGCATGATACTGAGAGGCTAGATAATCGTCATACTTTAGAGACTGAGGCAACGAGATATCGAGTTGGCCCATGAAGGGCATCGTGGCATTGTAGCCACCAAAAGAGCCTTAAGAGACAGAATGTGGTTCCCTTGGCTAGATGACCGAGTAGAAAAGGAGCTCAAAGCAGGCCATATCTACAATTGCCTGTCCCCCAAGGTGATGCAGGACCCAGTGACTATGTCTGACCTTCCTGCCCATGCCTGGGAGAGAATCGCTGTTGACTTCTTCAGGCAGTTAAGAGATGGACATCGTCTCATGGTAGTCATTGACGAATATTCATGTTTTCCTTCAGTGCAAACATTTCCTCGACAACTCACAATAAAGTCATAGAGAGGCTTGATTACATCTTTGAAAACTTGGAGCATTCCAGAGATCCTCAAATCTGATATGGCATGACCTTCAACAGCAAGGAATTCAAAGACTTTTTTGCATGACTCAACTTCAAACACCAAAAGAGTACACCTCGCTGGGCATAAACCAATGGTGTAGTCGAAAGATTAATGGGCAGCCTCACGAGGGAAATTCAACGAGCATCCATGGAAGGAATTGACTTGAGCCAAGCTATGTGCCTGGCCCTCCATGTTTATTGATCAGTTCCTCACTCCACAAAGGGTGAAAGCCCAGCTACTTTGTTATTTGGGAGAGCCATCAGAACAAAACTACCTCAATGGACACTACATCGATCAGTGAATGCTGACAAACTTTGAGTCACTGACGCTACTCGTAAGAGTAAAATGAAAGTGTATGCGGATCAGTGCCACCACACCCAGGAAATAGTCTTTGACAAAGGAGACTGGGGATTAGTAAAACAAAGACAGAAACGAAAGACAGACCCCCCTTTTGCCGCTGACCCTTTACAGGTAATGGCGTGTAAGGGACACATGGTGACAGCACATCGTCCTGGAAAGTCCATTGCTTGGGGCACATCACACTTTAAACATCTCCCTCAACCGCTGCCAGCTCCTGAAACTAAAGCAGAGACAACTACATCTCCAGGTCCGGCCATGAAGACTGAGCCTGTGTTTCGCCATTGCCTGATGAGGGTGAGCCTTGATCACAATGGATTACTCAAGCTGGCAGACCAGTGAGAGCTCCTTAAAGTCTGATTGAGGAGATGTCATTTAAAATGATGCTTGCCACCTTTTTTTTAACAAAGGGGGAGATGTAGAATATTGATGCAGTACGCACTAGGACCCTCGTGGTTCTGGGCGGACTCTGAACAAAAACCACATGGTATGCGGGGGAGGTGTTAGGGCATGGTTCTGGGAAGTATGAGGTAATGAGCAGTTTGTGAATGGATGTTGGAAAATAAAGATATGTTTAACTGCAGCTCCTGTGTGTGGTGTAATCTATCTGCATGCTCCAGGGCTGGCAAAGACACCACAAACATCAGAACTGATCTGACCCTCCTGCAACTCAGTAGCAAACTGAAGCCACGTCCCTTCAAGGAGAATTAGCAATCCCAAAACAGTAGAGACTTACTTGTCACCTTTATTGTAAAATACCATGACTCTCACTCCTGTTCTCTTGCCTACTATCAGAACTCTATAGTTTAAAAGCATGGTGTGCACTATGCAAGCACCATTGCATACATGGATATACATATCCATGCATACAAGAACCCAGTCATCCAGCCATCTATCTATGTATAGCCGATTCTCCCATGTTCTCACTTGTACATATTTGTTCATTCATGCATACATCCATGTCTCCAATTACTCTCCGCTTCATCCATCAATGCTCTTTATCACTCGTTTGTGCATCTATGCACTCACGTATCCATCCGTCTCTGACTCATTCTCATATTCACCAACTTAACAATCCATACAACAACTAATGCCAAATTACCAACCAATGAAGAAGCACAACTTTTTATTTAGAAAAGCTAGATCTTTTGCCTTCATCAATGCATCTTTAAAGTTTCTCCAACTGTTCATTTCTTGACGCCTTTATCTGTATGATTTCTTATTCCTTTCTCATTTCAGATGTATTTACTTGTCTATTGTCATGTAAAGTAACAAGGGCTGATCCCCACCTTATCTCTATCCTCTTGTACTTATTCACACCCCTTTGTTTTATCTTCATGCTGTGTCATTATTTAAGCTGTCTATTGCTCCCTGAAGACAACCCTGTTTCCGTTCTATTTCTCTCCTTGTCTTCAAACATTGGAATGCTATTCCTATCCATGAAGATCTACGGAAACATTGTCTTTCTTCTGTAAATTTATGAAATACATAGTTTTAACAAAGCCTGAGTCTTCAACATTTTCCGTTGTTTCATTTTGAAATTATACATATTTTGCTTTTCTTAGTATATTTCTGGTGAATTCTTAAGCAAAAGCACTGTATAAATTCAAAAAAACAGAAAATACAAATAAGTATCATCACACCCAGCAATATATCACTGACTTTTCCCCCCCAAATATGTTTCAAGAAGCAGCACTTTGTTGCCAGCATAATCGGGATCACCTGTTGACAGTGGGCGATTACCGCATTTCTGATTCTCCAAGTTTCTATCAGTTTTTGTGGTCTGGTCTGCTGATCCACCACCACATTCCTTGTATGTCCTTTAGAGACGCAGCAGTTGGTATTAGGCAGTCGAATATCATGGCCCAGGGTGGTTTACTACAATGGGCACTACCACGCATATATAAAGATAGGCTTCCTCCTTATTTGTTGTCGTGTAGCTCCTATAATAATTATACAGGATCTGCACGTTTGAACAGCATACACTGTAGGATTGGTATCAGACTGTTTCTGAACACCCCCACCGAGTATGTTTGCCTTTTGTACCAATTAGCTCACAGTGCAGCTAGAGTCTCCTCTTACCAAGGAGAGAATTGTTCCTGGCAATCATCGAACATGACAACCCTGATCCCTCAGGACCGTGGAAACAATATACTACTTTTGGCTCAGTCACTCGTGCTTACTTAGTCTGTCTCAGAGAGATACACAGAATAAACAGGCTGGGCGTTTTCAATAAGCATTTATTGAACAGTTGTTATTCTGGTGTAGAATAGATGAGCTGCAACAACCGTTAGACAGTATAAGTTATAAATGATTAGAAGTACTATAAAGGTAAATGGATGGTATAGCTGTACCATCTTACAATAATCATGAATACATATAAGTATATAAAACACATGATAAAAAGATGCGTACTCCTACGATGCTTCCCTAACTAGATGTACCTAAATGTACCTAGCATGTGCGTAGGTGTTAGGCCAAGAATCCCTCTAGGATAAAGTCAACCACATTACCTGAATTGAGAGACTGTGGGACCCCGTCCTGGTCTTGAGGTGGACACCCCGCAAGGGATGTCAGACCACTGCAAGCTGGAGTGTCTGCATGCAGGAACCTCAGAGTCTCTGGTCAGTGTGTCTGCCGGGAAGTCTCGGTCAACTCTCTCTATCTTAGCAAGATGTGATGTATATATACCCATAGGTCTCTCCAGGGGTCCTACCTCGCTGTATTACTGTGTTGGCGTAAGGATGACGTCGGGCATGAACTTTGAACATAGATATTATACAGGAGATGGTCGTCCTGCTGTGCTTCCAAGAATCCTTATGCATAATGTATGAGCTTTCGAACTAGGGAAACCCGTGTTTCTGGATGCAGTGTCGTATCTAGGTAAAAGGTCAGTCCCTGTAAACCGTTATAAGTGTAATGTAGGGAAGAATATAGGTGAAGGGTAATGAAGTTACCGGGGCCTATATTATGGTACCTATATGGAATATAACATTGTAACATCTTTATAGTGCTTCAAATAGCAACAGTAGCCCAAAAAGCGTTCTTTCATTTGAATATTACAACCAAACTTGCAGCAGCCCATGAAATTTACGCCACTGTTGTCTTGGTCGGATCTCAGTTGAATTGCACCACTGGAATCTACTGTGGCATCCCAGGGTACCAGATTTTATCAAATTGTATCACTGCAGTAATTTCAGAATGCAAGCTGCTTCTGGGATAAGCCCATATTCTCTAGGCCTGCGGACTTACAGTGGCTTTCTGTAGCCAAGCAAGTAAGGTTTAAGATCTTCTGTATGTTGCATAAAACAACTTTTTGAACCATACTGTGGTTTCTCTCGAAGAAGGCAGGCCGACCATCCTTCCAAAGCTCTAAACTCTTCTGTAGAGTATTAAATAATGGCAACGATTCTACATTGGCAAAACAGACAATATGCCATATGCTGTCAAAAAGTGGGCTGCATTCAGAGTGGGACTCGGGCAGAAAATAGGCTCAGAACACAAAATAAAAGTGAATCCCATTAGTGATTTAGATAGCTAAGAAAGTGCCCCATGTTTGGGATTTGGGGCAGTTTTGAACTTGTAAAGACGCTGTATAAGGGTTTTGCACGATATGGAAGACTGCATGGATTTGTGCTTCCTGCAGGTAATGTTTGTTTTAATGTCAAGGAAATTCAGTAAAATACGGCCCAGCAGATCATAAAACAGGCTCAAAGACAACAACAAAATCAGCCCACACACTGACCTGTCAGACCAGACCGTGGGGCACTGCCTTAATGTCCTATAGGCCAGTCCGACCCTGGGTATTAAAAAAATTAAGTTAACTTAACCGCTTTGACTGATTGCCTTGAACTCGTTCGCTTTGAACGGGAAGAGGCAGCAGACAAAAGTGACTGGAAACATTATGAAAAGAACTGCAAGTTGAAAGAGCCTCGTGATGATTTTATAATGAAAATTTCAATACTTTTGACCAGTCACTCTTAGGTGTCATCAGTGAGGCGGGCCTGTAGGGATGGTACTTGACGCAAGTGATAAATGTCAAGAGGGACATGCATTGCAATTTCAGTTTTATATCTCTGTGTCAACGCCGAAACAGCCAAAGCAAAAGAGAAAAAAAACAATTCTCAAGAAGAAAAGTTAATCAAGGGTTCGCTGTCCCCAGAGGATCACTGGAGACATCTGTTGGCAGGATACTGTTCTTTTTAGAGAAAACAAGATGTTGGCCAGCTTTCGTATTGGGAAATGAACAAGGATCGATTACTGCATTAGCAGACACATAATTAACATTTAGATCTCCTGTAGTCGTTGGCTCCCAGGAAATCAGTTGTGTAACTTGCAGTGCCAAATATTTTCTTTTCTGTAATTAAGAAAGGGGGCTTGCATTGGGAATTGAACCAATTCTGTCTACCAGGGTTCATGGCACTTTAATGCTGCTGTCCGATGCAGGTCCCATAACATATTAGTCGAAATATGTTTTTTTTTCCTGTTGAAATGCCCTCCTAATTGAAGATTAGAGTTTCTAAAACGTGAAAGACTTTGGTTATATCAAGAACTAAGTGTCCCTAAAAGCTTTTAAATTAACCATTAGTTCAGGAGAGATTCTATGTCAGGACCGGAGGCTCAGATTATGCTATATTCTTTCTTCGCTTTATTTTAACAAGATTTCATAGCAGCCATTAAAAAAGACTTGAAGAAAAATCACCAACTCCCATAAACCATAGGGAGAAACACAACATCAGAGTCCCTTTACAGTGTCCATGAACTCCAGCACAAAGTCCCTTCACACTGTCAGTGCCCCCTCTTTCTTAGCTGCTTCGCAGCCAGTTGTCTTTTTTGACTTCTCTGCATGTTACTTGACTATTATTGTGCTTTTCCTTCCCCTGCTTTAGCGCGCATACTGTGGCGCCCCGGGGGGGTTTTGTTATAATTCTTAATATTGTGCTATATTGCGGCGTTTTGTCTCTCCAGATTCCTGTCCGGCCGCGGGACCGCTTTCGTGCTCCTTACGCGGCCGGTGTCCATTAGTGCAGCGGTGCTTCTGACCCCCGCAAGGTGGCACTGCTCGGCGTCTCGCTGGCTCCTGTCAAGCGCGTCTCTTCACTTCAAAGAGACCGCGCTGCAGGAGCCGCTTAGCGTCGGAGCCTTTGCCCCGCTGTCACGGTGACGCCCGAATTTGTTTCTGAAGCATACTAACGCCCTGGCGGGGTCTGTATTAGCGGGTGTTTCCCGCGGTGACGCTTGTAGGCATATTGTGCACTGCATACATTATTAGGCCTCATTATGCACACGGCCGGACAGCGGAGCCCTGTCAGTCCCTGAGGGCTTTTACTCAGTGCGCTGGGACTCGTGCATCCCTATTGTGGGCCTCTGGTCTACACATATGTTTGTCTGGGTCCCCCAGCTTTTGTTTCTCTCGCGCACCTGCGCTACCACACCTCCTTCAGTGAGATAAGGATTGGCCTGGCCTTTCAACCCCTATGGAGGCTCTGGACGGTATCTATGAGGAGGAGGACTCCCTTGCCTACGTGCAATGGGATGATGAGTTTTACGATGCTGTTGATTCCTCCTTTATAGAGTGGTTAATGAAGTGGTTGGCCCTATGGAGCAACGCCTGTCTGACAGGATTGTTGGAGAGTGCGCGAAGTTGTTGCAGGCCCATGCGGAGCCCTCTGCCCCCACCCCCTAGTCACCCTTCGGGGGACGAGCCCCCCCTAAAAAGAAATGCGAAGAGGGGGTTGACAGGGACGCGTTTGCGCGCCTCAAGAGTGCCTTTCTTGCAAAGTCCATGCCTCCTCCCCCTGCCCCCCTCCCCTCCACTGATCCCCTTGAGACTCCCGATCCGACTTCTCCTGAGCCTGATGATGACTCTCAGGGAGACTCAGATGACGAGGCGGGTTCCTCGCGTCCGTGGCACCCTGCGGTGCTTCCACCCTCTGCCCTAGGCGAGGACTCAGGCATGCTGGACCCTGATGATATTGTCCACCCACGGTCCGCTGCTTGGGCTCCTGGCAACAAGGTAGCTGAGTTTGTCGCCGGTCGTCTCCACAAGCCCCTTGGGAAGGAGGCCCGGGGCTGCCTAAAAGCTGAGTCCCACGGCCCACTCTTGAGGGCAAGGTTGCTTTTCCTCCCGAACTCGACTCCAAAATGGCCACTTTTCTAGTTAAATATATGAAAGATCCGCGTAAGGGCATAGACAGATCTTGGCGCTCATGCCAAGACAAACTTCTCGATGCCATCGGTCCCATGACCAAAATTTCGGATATGGCTGAGGAAGCCAAAGTGTCTGGATCCCTTATCTCTCCTGAGGTGCTTTCTAACTGGGCCCAGTGTACCATTTTTTTCCTGGGCAACGCAAACTGCGCACTTTCAACCGGCATCGCCGTTCTTTGGTAATCAAGTTGGACCCCAAACTTGGGGACTTGGCTTCCTCCGAGGCGGGACCCCTTCGTTAAAGAGCTTGGCAAGTTTGCGGCGACCTTTACCTCTTTAGATAAGGCGCAATCCAATATAAAGAGAGTTTTCAACCCGCTGGTTTTCCACGGGGCCGGCCGAGGCAGGGGCTGCTCAGTCGGCTGTGGGTTCCAACAGAATTCCCCCAAGGGACAAGGCTCCGGACACGGTCAATACCACACCAGCGCGAACTATAATAACTTCTACCCCACAAGGGGCCAGTGCTTCAGAGGTCGTGAAGGCTTCAAGAACAATGCCGGAGGCGGAAATACAAAAGGTGAGTGTCTTACCTTCTGCTCAGGTCCGCATTGGGGGTCGTTTGGCAACTTTTTCTGCCGTGTGGGCTTCCATCACTTCAGACGCGTGGGTCCTGCAAACCATACAGGGTTTCCACATAGAGTTTTACCATCACCCTCGGCAGGAATTCCATTTGTTTTACAGTTCGCGATGCAGAACTTATCGACGAGGAGGTCTCCGCGCTCCTGCGCAAAGGAGCCATCTGTCAATTGGTCCTGCATCGCGATGGTTTCCTCAGCAATATTTTCCTAGTAAACAAATCCGATTGTGGACAGCATCCGGTATCAGTCTCCGAGAATGCAACGAGTGGTTGGTGTACCGCCACTTCAAAATGGAGGGGATCCACCTCCTTCGGGACAGTCTGCTACCATCGTACTGGATGGTGTGGTTAGACCTAAAGGACACCTATCTGGTGGTCCCAATTTATCTTCCTCATCATTGGTTTCTGCAGTTCCGTTGAGAGATTACGTCTATGAGTTCACCTCTCTTCCGTTCGGTCTTTCCTTAGCACCATGGTGTTTCATCAAGGTGTTTCACCAAGGTGCTCCACCCAGCGTTGGAGCTTCTCAGGGCCCTAGGCATCCACATGATCGTGTACCTAGATGACATCCTCCTCATGGCACAGTGCCCCAGGAACCTGACCAATCAGCTTCACCAAGCAGTGGATCGCCTGCAGGAGTTGGGGTTCGTCATCAACGAGACAAAGTCGGTCCTAACCCCTACTCAGAGAGTGACTTTCCTCTGATTCATTGTGGATTTGATTCAATCTTCCTTGAGTCTTCCATCCCGGAAGATGGCCAAGATCCGCCACGAGTTGCGTCAGACCATTTCCAAGCCCTGCATGTCACTCAGGCAAATTTCCCCCTTCTCTCTTCCTCCATCCAGGCAATTTACCTGGGCCCTCTTCACTATCGGGCCCTCCAATGCCTGAAAGCGCACCATCTGCGGAAAGGTCTGTCATACGCCCAATCGGTGCCACTCACTATGGAAGCGAAAGAAGAAATCACTTGGTGGCTGACCCACATGGAGGCATGGAATTGCCGGGCGATTTTTGGCTCCGTGCCTGACTTGGTCAATGAGTCCGACGCCAGCAGGTCCGGTTGGGGCGCCCGTTGCGGGGAGTTCTCCACCGGAGGAGGCTGGTCATTAGACGAACAAGCTCTTCATATCAATTGCCTGGAACTCCTGGCAGGGTCCTTCGCCGTCCGTTGTTGGACCAGGGACAAGGTTCAGTCCTGCGTTCTCCTCAAGATGGACAACATTTCTGCGGTCCGTTATATCAATCACCTGGGGGGCTCTCGCTCCCGTGCCCTGGCGTTCCTGGCGAAAGACTTTTGGAATTTTTGCCAGGCCAACCAGGTTGCGGACTGGAACTCGAGGCACCTTCACAATTCCAGCCTATGGAAGCTAAAACGCAGGTTTTCCAATGGCTGTCGGATCTGTGCGGTCCGTTTTCGTCCGATCTCTTCGCGTCGCAGGTGAGGATTATCCCACCCGGGGCATTCCCGGTGTGAACCCTCCCCGCATGGTGGTAAGTAACCCGTTTATGTTTTCCAAGGGTTTCGGTAATAAGTTGCAACTGTCATTCCTGTGTTTTCAGTTTTCAATGATGGAATGTTGTTAATCTTTGATGGTCAAACAGTTTTTGCTCGGACTCTTACGCTGTCTCTAATTCCAGGGAACGATGGTTCAAAACAGTACCAGTGAGTTTGCTGTTGGTGTGACTTGCGCGAAGAAAGAGGAGGCACTGACAGTGTGAAGGGACTTTGTGCTGGAGTTCATGGACACTGTGAAGGGACTCTGACGTTGTGGTTCTCCCTATGGTTCATGGGAGTTGGTGTTTTTTCTTCAAGTTTTTTTTAATGGCTGCTATGAAATCTTGTGAAAAAAAAGCGAAGAAAGAATATAGCATAATCCTCGCCTCCGTGTCCTTAATAGAATTGAAACTGACCTTCACGATGCTAGGCAAATTTTGATTCCTAGCAAGAATTACCAAAATGCTTGCTTTGGCGGAACAAAACATATTAAAAAAGGGAATAAACAACATCAAAAAGCATTTGAAAACATAAGGTTGTGAATCACTCAGGAAATGCATAAAATATATTTTTCATTTTCCTGATTCTTAAGAATGGAGTTTATTGCCTTACAAAATGAAGTGTAAATCTTTTATTTCATCTCAGTCATCTACATACATCCACAGACATTTGGCTTTTGAAAGTCGTGTCAAGAAGAGCGTTGTGTGACTGGATAAACCTGTCCAGAATGAAGGGAGTGAAACTCCATAAACGCTGAACATATGGTTCCTTGTATATACTGTTTCCTGTACGACCTACTTCACTGGGAACGAAGGGCGTTTACTTGAGGATCTCTCTGCATTTTCCAAGTACCAGGTTCCAGAACGTGAAAATCTATTCAATCAGGTTAAAAACCATATTTGATCATTTTAAATTCCATGAACTTTAGATAATATCTTTTTTACATCAAGCATAGAGGACATTTTTAGGGGCCTAGCACCCTATATGTTCATCATCCTTCTTTCTATAGCTCCAAGCAACACTTTTAATGGATGTGCTCTATAAAAACACGTGTAGAATAACATAGCATAACACATCATAACATAACATGACATCTAGGAAGATTCAAGGATAGCGGGTACATAGGTTGTTTTCAGATGCCTTACCCTAGTAAACATTGTCCTGTGGCTCGTAAAAGATAGAATACAAACATCGAGCAAGCTATATTTTTCAATCTGTGACACTTAAGAAACACTTGAAGATAATGGTAAATGGATGGCTGTTTTGGAAATTATGTTGTGTGAAGCTAGCTGGGAGCGGACAGCACCGTACACACTAGGAGGGGGAGAGCAGGGGTGTCCGGCATGGCTTGCAGCTAGGGGTGCAGGCACGGGTGTCACGAGGTGGGGCTGCGGGGGCGTGGGGGATGTCGCTGGGTGTCGCGCAGGGGAGGATAAAAAAACCTTAAACTTACCTTTAGGCCGGGTCCCGCGTCTCTACTCGTGCTCTCCTGTATCCGATCCAGGAACAGGATGCAGGCAGCCAGGCTCCCTCCCCTAAGCCAATCAAAATGCTGCAATGCAGCATTGTGATTGGTCTGAGCGCCGTGACACGGCGCTCAGCCAGGGGCTGGAAGGGTGGGCATGTTCTCCATGCAGGCTATCTTGCAGCCTGCATTGAGAACAGGGAAGTGCGCATGACTGTTTTGGGTGGCCCGAAAGGGCCGACCAAACAGTCAATGCGCAATTAGGAGTGGGCAAACCACTCCTCCCCTGCTCCCAGAGCAGAGCAGGACCGCCTACCCGCCCACCCGCAGCGCAGACGACACAAACCATAAAATGATAATAACTAAGTTATTATCATTTTATGTTTCTAAAGTTGATGTTGTGTAGTCCTATAGAAAGTATACAGGATCTGCGCGTTTAGACAACATACACTGTAGGATTGGTGCAAACACAAGGAGATGATGGACGGAGTGCTGAAACTTTTCAAACACTCACCCCCAGTCACTGATCTGGGTTGAATCCATCATCATTCCTTAGCTCACTCTGCCACCCCAGTTCAGACATAGCTATATGCAAATCAGTCTTGACCCTGTTCCTCATGGGAACAGTCCAGACCAAACTGCCAAGCCATGTCTTCCCTGGACCGGAATCAAGCATCCTGGGACTGGTTTTGGGCCAACAGCCCTCATCAGCCAGGTTAGCTTGAATCCAGTGGCAAAGTGAGCAAGGGACCCACGTCTGGGCATACCCTGCCAACTTAGGGTGTACAAAGCAAACACAGGGAGATGATGGACGGAGTGCTGAAACTTTTCAAACACTCACCCCCAGTCACAGATCTGGGTTGAATCCATCATCATTCTTTAGCTCACTCTGCCACCCCAGTTCAGACATAGCTATATGCAAATCAGTCTTGACCCTGTGCCTCATGGGAACAGTCCAGACCGAACTGCCAAGACATGTCTTCCCTGGACCGGAATCAAGCATCCTGGGACCGGTTTTGGGCTAACAGCCCTCATCAGCCAAGCTTGCTTGAATCCAGTGGCAAAGTGAGCAAGGGACCCACGTCTGGGCATACCCAGCCAACTTAGGGTGAACAAAGCAAACACAAGGAGATGATGGACGGAGTGCTGAAACTTTAGGATTGGTGTCAGACAAACTCTGATCACCCCCACCGGATATGCTGTTTTTTTTTGTACCAACTAGCTCACAGTGCCACTAGAATTCCCTCGTACCAAGGAGAGAATAGTTCTTGGCAACCATTCGAACATGACAACCCTGATCCCTCAGGACCGTGGAAACAATATACTACCTTTCGCTCAGTCACTCGTGCTTACTTAGTCTGTCTCAGAGAAATACACAGAATAAACAGGCTGGGCGTTTTCAATAAGAATTTATTGAACAGTTGTTATTCTGGTGTAGAATAGATGAGCTGCAACAACCGTTAGGCAGTATAAGATATAAATGATTAGCAGTACGATAAAGGTAAATGGATGGTATAATTCTACCATCTTACTACAGTCATGAATACATTATGAATATATAAAACACATGATAAAAGATGCGTACTCCTATGATGCCTCCCTATCTAGATGTACCTAAGTGTACCTAGCATGTATGTAGGTGTTAAGCCAAGAATCCCTCTAGGATTTAGTCAACCCCATTACCTGAAGTGAGAGACTATGGGACCCCGTCCTGGTCTCCAGTTGGACACCCCGTCGAGGGATGTTAGACCACTGCGAGCTGGAGTATCTGCATGCAGGAACCTCAGCGTCTCTGGTCAGTGTGTCGGCCAGGAAGTCCTGGTCTCCTCTGTCTTATCTTAGCAAGATGTGATGTATATATACCCATAGGTCTCCACAGGGGTCCTACCTTGCTGTGTTACTGTGTCGGCCTAAGGATGACGTTGGGCATGAACTTTGTACATAGATTTTATACAGGAGATGGTAGTCCTGCTGTGCTTCCAAGAATCCTCATGCATAATGAATGAGATTTCAAACTAGGGAAAACCCACGTTCTGACTGCAGTGTAATATCTAGGTAAAAGGTCAGTCCCTGTAAACCGTGACAGAAGAGAATATAGGTGGCGGGTAATGAGATTACCGGGGCTTATGTTATGATACCTATATGGAATATAACACCCACTCCTCTTCCGAATGTACAACATAGTTAAATTCTAAACGTACTACTAGGCTGACTAGATACTGGTACTCAAACAATAAAAACATTATTTTCTTTTTATGCTTAAAAACAATGTTTAAAACGTTAAAAAAAGGTTCTTAAAAAAATAATTCCAAAACAGAGGTAAAAAATAAAAATTGACACTCAGCTATGCTCTAATATGTCCATAGGTATAGTTCAAACTACTACAAGCATTTGAAAGCCATGCATGCTCAAAAAGAATGTCAATTGTGATATGGAGTTCCAATTTTTTGTTTGTGTTGCAAAAAGTCGAATTTTTTCCCAGCACACGACGGGCCAAATTAGTCAAATGTTTATGTGTCCTGGCTGGTAGACGCAACATTCTCGTTGCTTGCTTCCGCAGCTGGCGGTCCCTGTAACACCTTGCATATTATATCAATTGAGCACAGATGATCTTCCGTACTATCCACAACCGGTGCTGGGGCAGCCTGGGCGCCATCCAAGTCCTGGGTGTCAGAAGAGGAGCAGGTGTCCATACCAACAGGAGGTGATACTACCTGTGGTGGCTCTATGAATGACGCCATCAACATGGGAATACGCTGGGGACACTGCAGAACATGGGCCGTTATCGGGTCCAGTAAAGCATCAACGTCCGGTTGCGCACATGATGTGAGTGTCAGACAGAGATCCCACATGCATTCTTCTCTGCAAAACAGGCACCGGAGGACAGGTAAGATGCAGTCCATCCAGACTGGTCTAAATGACAAGAACCAAGAAGCACTTAGTTCCCTTAGGCGAGGTGTGCCCAAGAAGTTGTACCATGCGATCCCTGTATTTTCTCTCCAGGAGTACTGTTTCCATCTCCTTGGTGACTGGGACGTCCATTGCATAGCAAAAAAATTACAATCAGGATACCTGCTATTAGAAACAGGATCAGCGGCAACCCTCCAAAGATGCTTCCAAATACAGTGTATAAAGTTTGGTATAACTCCGAGGACCGTCTGAAAGGTGCTTAATAGTCCCGAACCTATGGTCTTAAATAGGTGGACAATGCCTGTCGTATCAGACATGTTAAAGATACGATTTACCATTTCTGCAAAATGAAAAGGGCAATTTGTATGTATAGGTGCCTGTATCTCTGCCGAAGAGCTTGCTACTTGAAGATCAAAAGTCTCTCGAGTGGAGGTTAAGGGCACGGGTTTCTGTATAAGCATGGCTTTCATTCTGCTCAAAGTATCAAACCATATAAATGAAACATTTAGTGAAGGCCATAACGGCGCCTCCCTGACTGTATGTGTCGGTGGAAACAATACTTGCATACAGCAAGTAACCCTGGAACTCAAGGTTACCAGATATGCGATGCCCGGAAGCATCCCACAGCAACCTTGATCATTCAGCATCAAGTTGCTCCCATTAGAAAGTAGCCTGGACACTGGAGTGATCACAGCAGCTGGGGCACCCTTTAAATGACAGGATAAGTTTGCTACCGAACCGTTACAGGCCCCATGAAGCAATATATCCTGGCATATAAGTGATCCACTTAAGGTATTCTCGCAGTTTGTACCGCTCAGAAACACTTCTTTTTCCCCACTCCGGCATCGAAATTTGTATGGTAATTCCCAAGATTCCTTGATGAATTCCCTACCCATTTCTTCATATCTGCCTGCCTGCATTTGTTCAAGGCAATATTGGAATTGAAAAGTAGTGACCGGAAGTGTTATGTGGCCATGGATTAACCATTCTGTGGACGGTGACTCTGCCACTGTGAAGGCTAATCAGTCTAATTTTTCAATGCGCAGCATTGTATACCTTGCTCCCCTCTGTGCCATTTCCATCTGTTTTTCTGTCAGATTTTATGAGGAAAACAGAGACATGCTGTTTATGAAATGCCAAGGCACATAGCCTGCGCGCAAAGATTGCAGCGTCCAGCTTAGCAACATAATAGAATGCAATTGTGATTGCCCATGTTGTAATATGGACAAATCTTGCTCTAGTACATCGATAGCAGATGATACAATGTTGCCCAGTGAATATATTCTGGATGTTAGTGTTGTTAACCCATTATCGACCACTGCTAGAGCTTTCTCTAGATTTATACGATCTATTTCTCGCAATCTTTCTGCGGCCTCTTGTTGTGATATTTTCCAAATCTCATTGTAGACAGCATAATAGAAACGTTTATGACGTGGCTTCCTAGGACCTAATAAAAAATCCCGTAGGTCCACATCCTGTGAAAGTAAGGATAAGTGTTGTCTCACCTGTGTCAGTGTTGAGGTCTTTAGCCAATCGAGGCATAACTTCCCAACACTGTACGATGTCACTACCCCTGGATGTTGTCTTTGTATATAACGTGGATCTGGCCTATTGATACTAAATCCTTTAGTTTTACCCAAGAATCTTTCCTGACAGTTATTGGTGTCTACGGGCCAAACCAACCATCCCTTCCAATTGGGGTCTGATCTATTGTATTGCATGATGTCATCTAGTGTAACCTCTTCTTGTGATGTTATATTACCCTCAGTGTGTGATGGTGTGGGCATCCGAGGTGTATTCAAATCTTTACTCTTTGCTAACCCAAGGCAGGTCGTTTGTTGCACTGTTTCATTCAAGAACATTATTTGTCAAGGAATAAGACATGCTCTAAATAGTGCTTCTGTTCCCTGGACCTGCCAGTCTCTAGTACCCCAGACTGAATTTAAGTCTATGGTGTCTTTCCATAGTTCGAACCCTTGTTCAGACAACTGGGCAATAAAGGAAGGAGAATAAATCTGTTTGGTGTTTGTCAACATATTTTTCTGTGCTGGTGTTGGTGCAACCTTATAATAATATGAGGCTGGGTCTGATGTGTTAAACCCTGAAAAATATGGAAATTTCTGTACAAATGTTTTTGAACTGCTTTTCGGCGGTGTCAGGCAATGTTCCCATTGGTGGTATGTGAAAACATTTCTGGGATTAGCAGACTTATGCAGAAAATGATGACCATAATGTTGATAGCAATACATAGTTTCAAAGTCTGATGTGCCTTCTATCATTTCATTATTAGAAAAAGCAGCAGATTTTTCTAAATCAGACAACAGTGTTCATGTTATTTACAGTTTCATAATCCCAATAATCGGAAAATATACTGGAGTTAATGATATCACTTAATGAATTCTTAAATAAATGTGGTATTTTTAAAAGTTCAGTCGGGCCAAATATATCGAAATCAACCTTGTCCCACACTATACCATCAGGTATAGGAACTGCTGTAATGTTCACTGATGACAGGTCTCTTTTTTCATGATGTGATGATAGGTGCGGTTTCAGAATCACATTCACTTTTTGTGCTGCAGAGCTTTCTCGAAGATAAGTTCCATTAATAAGCATACTAAAGACAGTTACTAGGCCTATCCAGAAAAGAAAGAAAAGTATTCCTGTAGATACCCAGAGTTCCACCCAAGGTGATACCAGGTAAGTCTTTTTAAGAAAGTTCAGAAAATCTTTAAATCGCTGTAGACGAGTTCTTTGGGCTGGCGTTGTTTCAGGTTCACTTGGATCTAACGAGAAGGTGTCAAAGTCAATGAAATAGCCAGATGCAGTTCGATCAATTTTTGGTAGTTCTGCAGGTTTTGTGGAAACTGTAGCTGGATCTTGTTGGGGCATGTTGACGTAGATATCCGTGTTTGGTCGAATTGAAATTTGTCTTTCATTGGAGTTCTCATTTTGAACTTCAGTTTAAAGAGGAACGAGTTCCATTGCATTGTTGCTTAGTCCTTCATTCTGTGCAGGTGACCCTTCAGACGTGATGAGTCTTTCTGTTTAAACTTCTTGTATAGTTGTGAGAGGAGGGTGTCTGTTACTTCGGAGTCCACGCGGCCTACTATTCAGTATTGGCCACATAGTGTGGTTTGATTAGGTCAATTGAGACAAATCTTTTCTCCTTTTTGCAGGCAAGAGGTGGCAGGAGTACTGTTCTTGTTCCTTCAACTGCCAGGACAGGTACAGGCTTTCTGTATGATGGCCCAAATTCTTTTTTGTCTGCTATTTTTTCTCTGACCAGATCCCCAACTTTAGGGATTTAGACAGGTCTCGCCGTGACACTTTTTACTTCCCCAGTGGCGATCCTTTTCATCTGGACATTACTCTGTCGTGCCCTGCTTTCGTTCAGATCCTGTAAAACAGCCAAAAGTTTATGGATGTCAAAAGGTTTTTCATCCGCCACTGTGCCTTCACAATCAAGATCAGGTACCCACATTCTCGTCCCAAATAGGACCTCATAAGGAGTGAACCCCCTAGAGAGCTTCTTGCCTGATTGTTTAATGCCCTCTGGATTCCATACAGATGTTTTACCCAATTTACACCCAAGCCTAATACTCTAGCTGTCAAAGATTGCTTTAAGTCCCGGTTTTTCCTTTCCACAACCAAATTTCCCTCGGGATGGTATGGAGAGGAGTACCGCAATGCTACACCCAAACTTCCTATGGCTTCCTTGTAAGCCCTAGAGCTAAACACGGGGCCACAGTCAGAATGTAATGTGCCAATTGCGTATGTCCCTATAAAGACTCGCAAATCTTTTATAACAGTTCGAGCGTTAGCCGAGCGCTGGGGCCACACCCATAGGAACCTAGAGCAGGAATCCACTGCAACCATGATATACTTGTAAGCCCCATCCGATTGTAAGGGGCTGCAGTGGTCCAAATAAACACACACCAGTGGTTTGTCTGATATTAGTAATGGTGTCTGCACTCTACGTGTTACAGTGGAGCCTTTCATCTGCTGACAGATGTCGCATTTCAGGACATAGCCCTTAGTCTGCCTTCTTAGTCCTGGCCACCAGTAGCATTGTTTTAATAGAGAAACCGTAGCAGAAACTCCTGCGTGTGCAGAACCTATACCTCGTGTGCTGCTAGAATTAATCCTAACCTGTGATCCATATTTGGTATTACTCTATCCCTCACTCCTGGAATTTGAGCAAATGGAACATTGTTTGCATCTAACTTGTAGGAGTACTTGAGTGGAAATCTTTTCGGTACTGCTGTGTTATTGCATGTGGCAATAATCGCAACCATTATCTCACTGTCTATCCTCATTTTTGAACGAGTGATTGCAGCTACGGAAGTCATTCGTACAGCCCCCTTTGCGGCTTTGTCAGCCAATGAATTCCCTTCAACGTGAACGCCATCACGTTGATGACTCAATGTGTGCATCACGTGAGCCCTTGGTAGTTCGTTTTTCAACTCCACTACCTGTTCCCATAGCGTTTTGTGCTTAATTGTGCCACCTTTTGCATCTTTAAACCCGTTTTGTCCCCAGTGATGTAAATATTAATTATATGGCTTTACACAGTGGAAGGAATCACACACGATTAGTGTGGGGAATTCTCGATCCGTATTTACCAGTGCCAGTATTAGTGCTTTTAGTTCTGCCAGCTGCGCCGTGCAGTCTCCTAGAGACTGTGTTTTTGTGCATTTCGGATGAAACTTTCCATCCCGCATGTATCCTTTAACGATAACACACGCAGCGCTGTATTGCTGTTAGCTCCCTATGGCCGGTTGCGCAGAACCGTCAGTATAAATAATATATTCATACTGATCTAGAGGCATTATTTCGTTTGGTGGAGGATATTCTTGTTCGTATTGCAGAAATGCTTGTATTTTTAGATTTGGGTCGTACCTGTATTCTACATCTGTTGCAGTGAGAGAATTAGCCCATTGTAGCCATCTTGGATGTAAGGCTTTAGCGTGGGAACACTTGCCTTTGTCGCAGCCTCTAAGGCTGGAACCGGGGTAACAACTATTATACGTTTTCCCTGAGCCAGGGCTCTTTCTGTGACTACAGCAGTCTGTACTGCTGTTAGAATTTTATCAGTTGATGCAAAACGCATTTCAGCATTTGTGTACAAATGTGATTTGTACGCTATTGGTACTGTCTCACCTTCATTATATGTTAGATAGGTGTACCCAGATTGACCCGCAACTATACAGATCACCAGGTTGCGTACATTTACGCATGTCTGTAAGTGTTTAGAAGCTATCATGTCAGGTTGTAAAGAACGAAGGATATCAGTGTGTTCCTGTGTCCATTGCCTGATTGAGAAATCAGGTTTATTAAATCGTAGAAAGGTTTTACTCTTTCTGCGTAATCTAAAATGTATGTTCTGCCAAAGTTCAGGAATCCCAGGATTTATTGCAAATTTTTTAATGTTTTTGGAGGTTGGCCCAGCGCACATTTTTCCAAAAAGTTAGCTGCTAGGCTTTTCCCTTCACTTGAAAGGCCATATCCTAGAAAAAGGACATTAAGGTGGGCAATCTTCGATTTTTTGAAGTTGAATTTGTAACTTTCAGATGCAAATCCCAATATTATGGTGTTTACTCTGTTCAAGTGTTCCTCCAGGTCATCATCCGTTAGATAAATATCATCTACGTAGGGCAATGCCTCCTCATCCAAATTTTGAAGTAACTCAGTTACTCTGGCTGAAAACAACCCCGGGCTGTTCTTATACCCCTGGGGGAGATGGCAAAATTGCCGCTGGGACCCTAGCGCTGAGAATCCTGTCAAATATCTGCTCTCAGGCACTATATTTTGGCAAAAAAATCCATTTGAGATATCTAGCGTTGTTTTGTATTTTTTCTGCACAATGTTATTCATTAATGCGGCACTGTGTGCATTTTGAACTGCAAATGTCTTAGTGCAAGTGTTTAATTGTCTGTAATCTAAAACTAGACGATATGTGTTGTCTGGTTTCGATACGGAAACAAAGGGTTATTCATTTGAGAGGTGCATGTTTCAATCACTCTTTGATATTCAAGTTGATCTAAGATCTCCCTGACCTGTTTTTTAGCTTCTTGCTTTATTGGATACTGCCTTTGTGCAGTTGGTGTATTTTTTAATGGAATTATGTGGTGGGTTGAATCCTCATCCCATCCAACATGGTTTTTGCATGATGCTGGGACTTGGGCTACCGCCCATTCCCACGCATATGTATATTTTAAATGTTTGGGAACGTGGTCTGAAATGCCTGTAAAATTACTGTTTCTCCCCTAGGGCAATCCATGACGAATGCTGGCGGCCAATCTTGTTCCGCTAACAAAATGTCATAGCCAAATGTTAGGTTCTCCCAAAAGAGACCTTTAACAGTCCTGCATTTGTCCCCCTCCATTTGAAGTGTAATTTCATATAGTTTGTGTGGGACACTTACCCTAGTATCAGGTGTTTCCACAGTGATATAATCATTCAAGTCCGCTGTCACCAGAAATTCCATCAGGTTCTGGCGAGCTATTGTTACTTCTGCCGCATTGTCTATCATCGTCAGAGCCCATTCCCCGTTCAGTAGTCGAGTCCTCAGAATTCTGGGCATGTCTGATCTTTAGACCTGCAACCTTCTTCTTTTTGAACTGTGGTTTTGGTTTGGCTTTATCATCTTTTTTGGAAGTATAGTCTTCAGCGTTCTGCTTGTCTCTGGACTTTGTACGCTCTTCTTGTCTGTCTGACCATCCTTCCCTCTCTGAGTTTTTCGATGAACCCTGAAAGGAACGAGAGGAACGTGTATCAGTATCCTGATACCTGTCAGGTTTCCTAATATTATCCCTATTTCTAAGATTATACCTTCTTTCGGAGGGCTCCTGTGGTGGAGATCTACCTTTGGATTGAGATCTGTTTTTAATTTTTTGTTTTTTGTTATTGTCCCACTTCTCGGGACTACCCATTAGTTGTGGTTTTAATGCTTTTCCATCCAAACTGTCCCTGCCTAACTCTGCATACGCAGTTTCAATTTTTTTGGGTAGTTCGTGCTCCTGTTGTAAAGGACTGAACTCCCTTAGGCGTTGGTGGATGGCCACTGATGCTGCCTCCCCTTTAATATTTGCTAATATTATGGCTGATACTTGGGCATAGTTACCTAGTAACTTCATCCCCAAGTTCAGAGCAGGCTCTGCTCCGTACTCATTTTGTATTTGTCTTAATACATCTGGTATTACTGCTAAGGACGGTATACCATGAGTTCTAGTATATATGGCAGCGAAAACTGTACCCCAAGAGGTACAATCCTCTAACTGTGGTGTTATCCCCATGGGCAAGCAGATTGTCAGCATTCTGTGTTTTTCATCAGGGCTAGTATTCGGGAATACTGCTTCTAGCTGTGTTATCTTCTGAACTATCCAGAAGGGCATTTGTTCATGTTTTGCGGGCATTTTACCCATTACTGCATGTAATGTTTGTGGTGTAATTTTGGTTGCTGTGTTTTGAACGTGAGCTGTATTTGTTGTTACCATCGCTGGCTGGACCGTAAGAGTCCTCATGACGAACTGCGTCATGTTTCTGTAAAGTTTTATTAATTCTTTGTGAAGTATGAGTAAGTCTGGTCCTGGCATTGTTTCAATGTCAGGATGTGGTGTGTAGGCCCCTAGTATTGGCCATGTTGCCCCTTTTCTTCTGAGCGGGCCGAGTCTCACTCTTCTTCTTGTATGGGGTAGGACGCCTTTAAACCAGTATAAATGTTTCTGGTACGTGAGCGGAACCTCAATGTCCTCATACGGACAATATTCCGCTAGTGCATCACCTTCTGTGTAGAAGTGAAATGTTTTTGTTCTTGTAGTTGCTGCTGGGAATGTAACCCACAAATAAAATACCTCTGTTCTATATGATTCGTGTGCCTCAATCACGAAAGCTACTATGCCACCCCTAGGTGTTAAACCATGCGCAAGCAGCTTCAGGGTGACTGCGTTTGTAATATTTTCTGTAATCTGAATTGCATTTGCATCTTCCTCGTAATCTGTGAGGTGCAAGTTTTGCACAACTCCTCCCGCGTTATCCGCGTCTTCAGTCATTGTTTTAAGGAAGAAGTATTTTCCAAGGAAACTAAGATAAGGTGTTTTGCACAATTTTAGGAACACTGTGTCCTTCAAGCTTGATTAACCAGCAGCCAATAAATAGGATTTTGCCTACTCATCTGTGGCAGAGTTTGTGCCCACCCACTCCAGACGTCTCTGGGGAGTTGTGAGTAGGGATTTCTGAGAATAGCACGACTGAACTACTCAGATTCTACTGTTAAATAAGTACCCAACCAACGTTGGCGGCGCCATGTCGTGTAGTTCCTATAGAAAGTATACAGGATCTGCGCGTTTAGACAACATACACTGTAGGATTGGTGTCAGATAAACTCTGATCACCCCCACTGGGTATGCTGGCTCTTGTTGTACCAACTAGCTCACAGTGCCACTAGAATCCCCTCTTACCAAGGAGAGAATAGTTCTTGGCAACCATTCGAACATGACAGCCCTGATCCCTGAGGACCTGTGGAAACAATATACTACCTTTCGCTCAGTCACTCGTGCTTACTTAGTCTGTCTCAGAGAAATACACAAAATAAACAGGCTGGGTGTTTTTCAATAAGAATTTATTGAACAGTTGTTATTCTGGTGTAGAATAGATGAGCTGCAACAACCGTTAGCAGTATAAGATATAAATGATTAGCAGTACGATAAAGGTAAATGGATGGTATAATTCTACCATCTTACTACAGTCATGAGTACATATGAATATATAAAACACATGATAAAAGATGCGTACTCCTATGATGCCTCCCTATCTAGATGTACCTAAGTGTACCTAGCATGTATGTAGGTGTTAAGCCAAGAATCCCTCTAGGATTTAGTCAACCCCATTACCTGAAGTGAGAGACTATGGGACCCCATCCTGGTCTCGAGCTGAACACCCCGCGAGGGATGTTAGACCACTACGAGCTGGAGTGTTTGCATGCAGGAACCTCAGCGTCTCTGGTCAGTGTGTCGGCCGGGAAGTCTCGGTCTCCTCTGTCTTATCTTAGCAAGATGTGATGTATATATACCCATAGGTCTCCCCCGGGGTCCTACCTTGCTGTGTTACTGTGTCAGCCTAAGGATGACATTGGGCATGAACTTTGTACATAGATTTTATACAGGAGATGGTAGTCCTGCTGTGCTTCCAAGAATCCTCATGCATAATGCGTGAGATTTAGAACTAGGGAAAACCCGCTTTCTGACTGCAGTGTAATATCTAGGTAAAAGGTCAGTCCCTGTAAACCGTGACAAGTGTAATGTAGGGAGAGAATATAGGTGGCGGGTAATGAGATTACCGGGGCTTATGTTATGATACCTATATGGAATATAACATTGGCACTGCTATCAGCAGTGGGCCGACGCTCCCCCGCCATAGCGGAGGAGACACCCCTGGGGGAGAGAACGAGTCAAGTCTGAGTACAAAGGGGGAACAGGGAGAGTAAAGAATGAGGGATTTCAATTTATATATTTGCACTGGGGCCTTTCATTGGCAGATTGTGTGCTCAATGGCAATATTTGCTATTAGGGCCTTTCTCAAGTAGGGAATGAATAATAAGCGGAGGTGTTATTCTAGATCATGATGCATAGCTAAACAAGTCAAGTTTTAGTCATTTCCCTTTTTCACTGATTGGTTTAAAATCTTGTAATTTCGTGGGTTTGTGTGTTGTTTGGTGTTTCTGCTACAGTGTTGTGTTGGTTGTTACACCATGTAGGTGAGGCAGTAGCTCTTTTCGATGTTGTGGGCCCATGGTGGCAGGAAGTGTGGTACTGTTGTGTGCAGAAAAATGCCATTCCCATTACAACAGTTGATGTGTAGGTCTTAATGTGTTCTCATAATGTTTTGTGTATTTGTTGTCTTGCAATTTATTGTGATGCTGATGTGTTGTGTTGTTTTTATGCTGATGTATTATGCTTTATTGCGTTGTGTTGTACAGTGGCTATTGTGCGTTGACTTGTTTTTGTTGCTGTTATTTTGCTCTGTGTTATGCCATTGTTCTGTATTCCGTTGTTTACTTTAGAGTCAAATAATCATTTACATTTGTCTAAGGTGGGACATTCCCACTGTTGGGAGTTTTTAATGATTTAAGACAATAATCAAACCAGAGACTTACCTTAAATTCACTCTTTATTTGCTCACCTCATGTAATACGGCCCCAGATCTTTAAAGAAATACTGACTAAACACAGAATGTAAAAAAAAAAAAAATATGTAGTGTCATAACTACTCCTACACTCATTCCTCTACATTCTGAAAGACAACAGGGAAAGGGATCTGGATGCAAATAATCAGGGTCTTTAAGAAACCAAAAAACGTTCAGTCAGTGAAAAATATAAAGTACAGAGGTTTACATGTCAAACATCAGTAGCTCATCTTCTCTTGATGATAAAAGTTCAATGTAAAAAATAAGTAGCTTGCTTCATTGGCAGAGCAACGAGACAGCTTCAAAATCTGGGTCATCACGAAGAGCATGCAGGAACATCCTTAAGTAAACAGCTAAGGGCAGGAACAAGTTGTGTCTTTACAAATGCCAGAGATCAGTATCCATTTTCTATGTGATCGTATGACAACCTACAGGTTATTGCAGCTCCAAAGCAGCTCAAACACCATCTTAGATTCACAGAAATAAAATATAGCGACTGTGTAACAGTGTAGCAAGGGTACATCGGGTCCTATTGCAGGTAGGGAAATATGCAATTTTTAAGAGACACTTTTGGTAGATAAAGACAGCCATGGCATGGAGTGGGCCTCTGTCACCTCTGGGCCCCTGGCGTCCACTGCACCTGCTGCACAAATGACAGCTACACCCTGAGTGCTTCTGTCTCTATAATTTATGCATTTAAGTGTAGGGTTATCCGGAAGGAGGCAAGATGACGGCCGTGTGGACGGCCGAGTGAGCTGACCACCCACTCTCTCTTGCTGACCTGCGATAATGCAATTCTGAACACTGCCATCTAAGGGGAGAAAAAAGGACGGGGATCAAGTTCAGCCCTTATTCATCTCGCTAACTTACCGACGCTGTCCTCGTTTGGCTGGCCTGGATGATCTGGAGGACGCTGCGCTGGATGTGGAGTGTCCCACTCCCGTATCGCCTGGCATCTCTCAGCCTGAGCTGCTTGGCAACCGCTCTTTCTCACTCATCCACACAGGCAGGGAGAGCCGAAACAATGCCGCCGAAGTCGAGCAGCAGAAGTGTTAGAGGACGCGGTATGCCGGCCGGCCCAGAGGATCCAGGGAAGACTATCTCTGTCGGCGGCGGGGATAATCGTGAGACTTCTGGCAGGAACAACACCACCGGCTGTGGAAAACAGACTGTGCCAGCACTGTTCAAAGCCCACAGTCAGAAAAGTAATACAGTGCTCAATGCTCCCGGGGCTGGAACTTCTGGAACGGGGAAAACACAGGAGGCAGCTCCCCTCATCTCTGAGGTGATCAACGCACAGGCAGTCATGACTGAGGAAGACTGCACGAGCGATTGTGCGAGTGGTGAACTACCAGCGCGAGAGTTGCTGAGTCAGGGGGGGGGCGCCCATTGTCATTTGGACATCAGGACTCAGTTGGGAAATCTGGTGACAACACGGAGGATCTCACTGCAGTGGCGACGGTATGTACAACCCACGTACAGCAGTTGCAAAGCATTGTGGGAAATGGAGTTCCCATAGGTCAAGATCCTTGAAGTTCAGAATTAACTATGCAACCAGGCACAGCCATCCAGAAAGAAGGCAACGATCCCACTGGTAGGGAGGAAGATGTTGGCGACAATTTTTTTTCGCTATCGGATTTATCGAACTCCTCTGAGGATGATATCCCGGATAAAGACTGGGCGGGTGAAGGGAGCGACATAAGTAATTCACAATGGGAGGAAGAGAATGATAGATACAATTCAGAGACAGTAAGGAAATTGAGAGATTTGCCTACTTTTCCCACTTTGGCGGAGGGGGCCACCGGCACTTTGTCTTGGGACTACTCTTACTCATCAGATTTGGGTGGGAAGGAGAGTAACAGGGACGGACCAGTATCAGGAGATCCATCTGGAGGCCCAGCCACCGAACCTAAGTGCACCGAGGAAGTCACTCTGTCTACAATTTATCAGGTGATTAAGGCCCACAGGGAGGAGACAAGGGCTGAGAGCTCTCGCACACAAGGGGCTTGCAGGAAACTGCAAAATTCTATCCGAAGGATCGCTAAAACATGTTCGGACTTTGCAACACGATTTGGGGAAGCAGAAACTAGGATTTCCCTGCTTGAGGACGAGCTGGCCTCGCAGAAAACTAAGACTGATCTAATACAATCCGCTAAAAATGACACTCTGTGAAAATTGATTGATTTGGAAAATCGGGCCAGGCGAAATAATGTAAGAATTTTGGGTATCCCTGAGGGCAAAGAAGGCTCGGACCCCAGTCAGTTTGTGATCGAGCTTTTTGAAGAGGCTTTCCCGGATTTATTACAATGGGACTGGAAGACTCAAATTCAAAGGGCCCATCGCTTTCCTTTTAACCAACGCAAATCAGGGGGTCAATCAGATAATCGCCCTCGTGCCATCTTAATATCCCTCAATAATTTCCTGGCCAGGGAATCCCTATATGATCTTGCCAGGCCAGACCGGAAAAGGGCTGGAAAGTGTTGTGAATTTTTTGTGCGACCCGACTACTGTCAAAAGACAGTTGAAAAGCGCTGGCTTCTCCGTCAATTAATTCCTGAATTCCAGGCAAAGGGAGCGCAGATTTTTTTGCTAAATCCGGCAAAATTGAAGGTGATCTATCATGGACAAACACACTATTTTCAATCGGAAGCTCAAGCCAAAGAATTTTTAATGTCCATTAAGCCTGTGTAAAATCCTATTGACACAATTATGCTTTAGAAGAAATCTCCCCTCCCCTCCCCTTTTTTTTTTTTTTTTTCTTTTTCTTCAACTCCGGACTTTAAGGACCTGAAGGTCTTTTATGATAACTAGTATCATGTCTGTGGAAAATCTCTGTTTTTTTTCTCTCCTCTCTATATTGTATTGGTGGTTTTTCTCCCTGTTGCTCTGAATTGCTTTTTAATACATGTTTGATCACACGTAAAGGTCTGGCAATGTGAGGGGTGGGTTTTTCAGCTCAGCATCACCAGGGACCGTCGGTCCCCATGCCTCATGTGGTGGGTGTGAGGGAGGGGGTGGGGAGGAAGGGGTGGGTGGGGTTTTAGGTGGGGTGGGGGGTCCAGGGAGGAGGGGGTGGGATGGGGGTCACACAGTCTTTTCATCACAGGTGTAGTTATGGCAATTGTTATAATGCTGATAATAAGCAATACACATTTGATTTTTTCTTTTCTGGAATTCTGCTTAGAAAAACTGGAGTAAAGTATCTGGGTGGCATTGGACAGTCAATGACAACTTTCAGGGATGATGGATAGGAGTAACTATATCCGTATCTGTTCTTTAAATTGTTGTGGCCTCAACGATAGGAAGAAGAGAGGTATTCTTGCAAAACTTATAAGGTATTTGGGTGCTGATGTATTATGTCTCCAGGAGACTCATCTTTCCTGGAATAATCGAGCTTGGTTAAAAGATTTGGGGCTAGATCTTCTTGCATGTACTCGACAAGCAACAACCACTCGGGGGTAGCAATAATGGTAAGACATGGTATATCAACACGTAAGCGTGTCAAGGAGGATAACTTAGGTCGTTGGGCAATTGTTGAAGCGATCATCAAGGGCTCATCATACACTATCTGCTCCCTGTATGGTTCTAATTTGGACGACCCCACTGTTCTAAATTTTCTGAGTATTGAACTTGCATCATGGTTCTCTCCTATAATTTTGTGTGGGGACTTTAATATTCATCTGAATGCTAATTTCAATCTCTATAGCAATACCCCATACTCAGGGAGGAAGGGCAAGACATTTAAGGCTTTACGGGGGCTCTGCCAGGAATACGGCCTGGTGGATGTCTAGCAAAGACAGCGTCAGGCCGAGCCTGCATACACGTTTTTCTCTGCCCCTCACTGCAAATTTGTACGGTTAGATTATTTTTTTGTATCCAATCAAATTGTTGAAGGGGTTAACCCCTTCCAGGCTCATGACGAGCTGGACTCGTCATGGCACACAGTGGTCGTGTGCTCATGACGAGTCCAGCTCGTCATGACAGCCAGCATCGGAAATCCCTCTGGTGCGGGCACCAGAGGATTCCCTTTCTCCCTAAAGCCTCGGGAGCTGGGGAAGAGCTTCCCCTGCTCCCGAGGCCTCCCTGGTTTCCCCTGAAATGACGATCGGCGCGCACGTCGCGCTGATGTCATTTCAGTGAAATCGAAACTGAAATGAGCCAAGAGGCTCATTTCAGCTTCAGTTTCTACGTGCTCAGGGGCTATCTCAGCCCCTGAGCACGTAGAAACTCAGGAGAGGTATCGCTGGAAAGGGAGAATCTCCCTTTCCAATGGTACCCTCCCTAGTGGATCCCTGCTTGTGGATCACCCCAGGAGGGCGATCCCCAAGCAAGGATCCACCCACTAGGCACCAGGGAGGGGGGAGCGGCCCCTTGGGCAAGGGCCTTTGCTCCCCCCATAAAAATGTTGGCATGATTAGTCTTTCTGCCCCCCCAGGAGGCAGATGTGGGCAATAGCCCCTGATCTGCCCCCCCCGGGAAGGGGGCAGAAAGCCCACTAGACACTAGGGATTTTTTATGGGACATTTATTAGGGGCATGCTGATGCCCCCACCCCCGGCCACAAAATTAGTCTTTCTGCACCTCGGGGCAGAAAGCCCACTAGATACCAGGGATTTTTTTTAAATTATAGTTGGGGGCTGCCCAATATGGGCATGCCAATGCCCCCCGCCGCAAAGGTACAGTCTTTCTGCTCTCCGGGGCAGAAAGCCCACTAGATACCAGGGATTTTTTTTTATTATAATTTGGGGTAGGGGCTCTCCAATATGGGCATGCTAATGCCCCCACCCCTGACGCAAAGGTACAGTCTTTCTGCCCCTCCTGGGGGGCAGATGGGGGCAGCAGCCCCCAATCTGCCCCCCCCCCAGGGGGCAGAAAGCCCACTAGACACCAGGGTTTTTTTTTTCCCTCGATAAATTTAGGGGTGGGGGTTGCCCAAGATGGGCATGCCAATGCCCCAACCCCCTCCCCCACGAAATTCCAGTCTTTCTGCCTCTCGGGGGCAGATGGTGGCAGTGGCCACCAATCTGCCCCCCTCGGGGTTCAGAAACATCCTAGATGCCAGGGATTATTTTTTTATAGGCCCGGGGTGGGGGCTGCCCAGAATGGGCATGCAAATGCCCCCACCCTACCCCCCAAAGAAAGAAAAAGACTAAGCGCCAGGGATTTTTTTTTATATAGGTAGGGGTGGGGGCTGCCCAAAATGGGCATGTCAATGCCCCACCCCCAAAATAAATGCTACAGTCTTTCTGCCCCCCCTGGGAGGCAAATGGGGCAATAGCACCTTATCTGCACCCCCCAGGGGGGCAGAAAGCCTACTAGCCACCAGGGATTTTTTTTTTTACAAAGTTCGGGGTGGGGGCTGCCAAGAATGGACATGCCAATGCCCCCAGCCACCCCAAAAAAGATGCCACTGTCTTTCTGCCCCTCCCAGGAGGCAGATGGGGGCATTAGCCCCTGATCTGCCTCCCGGGGGCAGAAAGCCCACTATGTGCCAGCGATTATGCTGGCTTTTTTATACGCAGGGGTGGGGGCTGACCAGAATGGGCATCCCAATGCCCCCGACCCCCAAAAGAATAGCCACAGTCTTTATGCCCCCTCGGGGGCATATCGGGGCAATAGCCCCTGATTTCCCCCTCCCCAGGGCGGCAGAAAGCCCACTAGGCACTGACTTTTTCTCCGGAATGTGCCTACCCGTTGAATTTGGTTCCTAGCTCTGCCGGCACCTAGGGAAACCTAGCAAACCTATACATTTTTTAAAACTAGACACCCAGGGGAATACAGGATGGGCTGACTTGACTGGCTCTCACGAGGTTCTGTTACCCAGAATACCTTGCAAACCTAAAAGTTTGTCCAAAAACACATTTTCCTCACATTTCTGTGGTGGAAAGTTCTGGAATCTACGTGGATCCACAAAATTCCACCCACCCCACGTTCCCCAAAGTCTTCCGAGAAAATGGTACCTCACTCTGTGTGGGTAGGACTAGTGGCCGCCACAGGAAACGGCCCAAAACGCAACATGGACACACCACATTTTCACAGTGAAAACGGACCCTTTTTGCAAAGTGCCTAGCTGTAGATTTTGAACCCTAACTCTGCCTGCACCTAGGGAAACCTAGCAAACCTATACATTTTTGAAAACTAGATACCCAGGGGAATCTAGGATGGGGTGACTTGACTGGCTCTCACCAGGTTCTGTTACCCAGAATCCCTTGCAAACCAAAACATTTGTAAAAAACACATTTTCCTCACATTTCTGTGGTGGAAAGTTCTGGAATCTGCGTGGATCCACAAATTTAAACCCATCCCGCGTTCCCCAAAGTCTTCCGAGAAAAATGGCACCTCACATGTGTGGGTAGGCCTAGTGCCCGTGACAGGAAACGGCCCAAACGCAACGTGGACACACCACATTTTCACAGTGAAAACGGACCCTTTTTTTGCAAAGTGCCTAGCTGTAGATTTTGAACCCTAACACTGCCAGCACCTAGGGAAACCTAGCAAACCTATACATTTTTGAAAACTAGACACAGAGGGGAATCCAGGATGGGGTGACTTGACTGGCTCTCACCAGGATCTGTTACCCAGAATCCCTTGCAAACCTAAAAATATGTCCAAAAAACAAATTTTCCTCACATTTCTGTGGTGGAAAGTTCTGGAATCTGCGTGGATGTACAAAATTCCACCCACCTCGCGTCCCCCAAAGTCTTCTGTGAAAAATGGTACCTCACTTTTGTGGATGGGTCAAGTACCCGCGACAGGCAAGGGCCCAAAACCTATTGAGGCGACATCAAAATTACCTATCACAAACCAACCTGGTTTTGCAAGGGGGGGGTCCCATGAGTTTTTGGCCCCGGGCTCGACGGCCATCTAGGGAAACCTACCCAACCCACACATTTCTGAAAACTAGACACCCGGAGGAGTCCAGAGAGGTATGGCTTGCGTGGGTCCCCCAACGTTTTCCTACCCAGAATCCCCTGCAAACCTGAAATTTTGCTGAAAAAATTCACTTTTTTCACACATTTTTGTGTGGGAAAGTTGTGGCATCACCGGCCTGACACAAATTTCCTACCACCCAGCGTTCCCCCAGGTCTCCTGATAAAAATGGTGCATCACTCGGGTGGGAGGTCCAAGTATGCGCAACAGGCAAGGGCCCAAAACGTATTGAGGCGACATCAAAATTGCCTATCACAAAACGACCTGGTTTTGCAATGGGGGTCCCATGACTTTTTGGCCCGGGGCTCGGCGGCCACATAGGGAAACCTACCAAACCCACACATTTCTGAAAAGCAGACACCCGGGGATTCTAGGGAGGTATGGCTTGCGTGGATCCACCAACGTTTCTTACCCAGAATCCCTGCAAACCTGAAATTTGGCTGAAAAAATCACTTTTTTCACACATTTTTGTGTGGTAGTTGTGGCATCACGGGGCTGACACAAATTTCCTACCACCCAGCATTCCCCAGGTCTCCCGATAAAAATGGTGCCTCACTCGGGTGGGAGGCCCAAGTACCGCGACAGGCAAGGGCCCACATCGTATTGAGGCTGACCTAAAATGGCCTATCACAATACGACCTGGTTTTGCAAGGGGTCCCATGACGTTTGGCCTGGGCCGGCGGCCACCTAGGGAAACCTACCAAACCCACACATTTCTGAAAAGTAGACACCCGGGGATTCCAGGAGGTATGGCTTGCGTGGATCCCCAACGTTCTTACCCAGAATCCTCTGCAAACCTGAAATTTGGCTGAAAAAATCACTTTTTTCACACATTTTGTGTGGTAGTTGTGGCATCACGGGGCTGACACAAATTTACTACCACCCAGCATTCCCCAGGTCTCCCGATGAAAATGGTGCCTCACTCGGGTGGGAGGCCCAAGTACTCGCAACAGGCAAGGGCCCACAACATATTGAGGCGACCTCAAAATGGCCTATCACAAAACGACCTGGTTTTGCAAGGGGGTCCCATGACGTTTGGCCCGGGCTCGGCGGCCACCTAGGGAAACCTACCAAACCCACACATTTCTGAAAGGTAGACACTCGGGATTCCAGGAGGTATGGCTTGCGTGGATCCCCCAACGTTTTCTACCCAGAATCCCTGCAAACCTGAAATTTGGCTGAAAAATCACTTTTTCACACATTTTGTGTGGTAAAGTTGTGGCATCACGGGGCTGACACAAATTTCCTACCACTGAGCATCTCCCACGTCTCCCGATAAAAATGGTGCTCACTCGGGTGGGAGGCCCAAGTACCCGCGACAGGCAAGGGCCCACAACGTATTGAGGCGACCTCAAAATGGCCTATCACAAAAAGACCTGGTTTTGCAAGGGGGTCCCATGATGCTTTGGCCCGGGGCTCGGCGGCCACCTAGGGAAACCTACCAAACCCACACATTTCTGGTAAGTAGACACCCGGGATTCCAGGGAGGTATGGCTTGCGTGGATCTCCCAACGTTTTCTTACCCAGAATCTCCTGCAAACCTGAAATTTGGCTGAAAAATCACTTTTTCACACATTTTTGTGTGGTAAAGTTGTGGCATCATGGGGCTGACACAAATTTCCTACCACCCAGCGTTCCCACAGGTCTCCCGATAAAAATGGTGCCTCACTCGGGTGGGAGGCCCAAGTATCCGCGACAGGCAAGGGCCCAAAACATTTTGTGATAGGCAATTTTGATGTCGCCTCAATACGTTGTGGGCCCTTGCCTGTCGCGGGTACTTGGGCCTCCCACCCGAGTGAGGCACCATTTTTATCGGGAGACCTGAGGGAACGCTGGGTGGTAGGAAATTTGTGTCAGCCCCGTGATGCCACAACTTTACCACACAAAATGTGTGAAAAAGGGATTTTTTCAGCAAAATGTCAAGTTTTGCAGGGGATTCTTGGTAAGAAAACGTTGGGGGATCCACGCAAGCCATACCTCCCTGGAATCCCCCGGGTGTCTACTTTTCAGAAATGTGTGGGTTTGGTTGGTTTCCCTAGGTGGCCGCCGAGCCCCGGGCCAAAACGTCATGGGACCCCCGTTGCAAAACCAGGTAGTTTTGTGATAGGCAATTTTGAGGTCGCCTCAATATGTTGTGGGCCCTTGCCTGTCGCGGGTACTTGGGCCTCCCACCCGAGTGAGGCACCATTTTTATCAGGAGACCTGGGGGAACGCTGGGTGGTAGGAAATTTGTGTCAGCCCCGTGATGCCACAACTTTACCACACAAAAATGTGTGAAAAAAGGGATTTTTTCAGCAAAATGTCAGGTTTGCAAGGGATTCTGGGTAAGAAAACATTGGGGGATCCACGCAAGTCATACCTCCCTGGAATCCCCCGGGTGTCTACTTTTCAGAAATGTGTGGTTTGGTAGGTTTCCCTAGGTGGCGGCCGACCCCCGGGCCAAAATGTCATGGGACCCCCCTTGCAAAACCAGGTCATTTTGTGATAGGCCATTTTGAGGTCGCCTCAATACGTTGTGGGCCCTTGCCTGTCGCGGGTACTTGGGCCTCCCACCTGAGTGAGGCACCATTTTTATTGGGAGACCTGGGGGAACGCTGGGTGGTAGGAATTTTGTGTCAGCCCCGTGATGCCACAACTTTACCACACAAAAATGTGTGAAAAAATTGATTTTTTCTGCAAAATGTCAGGTTTGCAGGGGATTCTGGGTAAGAAAACGTTGGGGGATCCATGCAAGCCATACCTCCCTGGAATCCCCCGGGTGTCTACTTTTCAGAAATGTGTGGGTTTGGTAGGTTTCTCTAGGGGGCCGCCGAGCCCCGGGCCAAAACGTCATGGGACCCCCCTTGCAAAACCAGGTCGTTTTGTGATAGGCCATTTTGAGGTCGCCTCAATACGTTGTGGGCCCTTGCCTGTCGCGGGTACTCTGGGCCTCCCACCCGAGTGAGGCACCATTTTTATCAGGAGACCTGAGGGAACGCTGGGTGGTAGGAAATTTGTGTCAGCCCCGTGATGCCACAACTTTACCACACAAAAGCGTGTGAAAAAGGGATTTTTCAGCAAAATGTCAGGTTTGCAGGGGATTCTGGTAAGATAACGTTGGGGGATCCACGCAATCCATACCTCCCTGAATCCCCCGTGTGTCTACTTTTCAGAAATGTGTGGGTTTGGTAGGTTTCCCTAGTTGGCCACCGAGCCCCGGGCCAAAACGTTATGGGACTCCCATTGCAAAACCAGGTCGTTTTGTGATAGGCCATTTTGAGGTCGCCTCAATACGTTGTGGGCCCTTGCCTGTTGCGGGTACTTGGGCCTCCCACCCTAGTGAGGCACCATTTTTTTGGAAGACCTTGGGAACGCGGGTGGGTGGAATTTTGTGGATCCACGCAGATTCCAGAACTTCCCACCACAGAAAAGTGAGGAAAATGTGTTTTTGTGCCAATTTTTAGGTTTGCAAGGGATTCTGGGTAACATAACCTGGTGAGAGCCAGTCAAGTCACCCCATCCTGAATTCCCTCGGTGTCTACTTTTCAAAAATGTATAGGTTTGCTAGGTTTCCTAAGTGCCGGCAGAGCTAGGGTTAAAAAACTACAGCTAGGCACTTTGCAAAAAAGGGTCATTTTTCACTGTGAAAATGTGGTGCGTCCTTGTTGCGCTTTGCGCTGCTTCCTGTCGCGGGCACTAGGCCTACCCACACAAGTGAGGTACCATTTTTTCGGAAGACCTTGGGGAACGCAGGGTGGGTGGAATTTTGTGGATCCACGCAGATTCCATAACTTTCCACCACAGAAAAGTGAGGAAAATGTGTTTTTTTGCCAATTTTTAGGTTTGCAAGGGATTCTGGGTAACAGAACCTGGTGAGAGCCAGTCAAGTCACCACATCCTGGATTCCCTGGGTGTCTACTTTTCAAAAATGTATAGGTTTGCTAGGTTTCCCTAAGTGCCGGCAGAGCTAGGGTTCAAAAACTACAGCTAGGCACTTTGCAAAAAAGGGTCATTTTTCACTGTGAAAATGTGGTGCGTCCACGTTGCGTTTTGCGCTGCTTCCTGTCGCGGGCACTAGGCCTACCCACTCAAGTGAGGTACCATTTTTTTAGGAAGACCTTGGGGAACACGGGGTGGGTGTAATTTTGTGGATCCACGCAGATTCCATAAATTTCCACCACAGAAAAGTGAGGAAAATGTGTTTTTTTTGCCAATTTTTTAGGTTTGCAAGGGATTCTGGGAAACAGAACCTGGTGAGAGCCAGTCAAGTCACACCATCCTGGATTCCCCTGAGTGTCTACTTTTCAAAAATTTATAGGTTTGCTAGGTTTCCCTAAGTGCCGGCAGAGCTAGGGTTCAAAAACTACAGCTAGGCACTTTGCAAAAAAAGGGTCATTTTTCACTCTGAAAATGTGGTGCGTCCACGTTATGCTTTGCGCTGCTTCCTGTCGCGGGCACTAGGCCTACCCACACAAGTGAGGTACCATTTTTTAGGAAGACCTTGGGGAACGCGGGGTGGGTGTAATTTTGTGGATCCACGCAGATTCCAGAACTTTCCACCACTGAAAAGTGAGGAAAATGTGTTTTTTTTGCCAATTTTTAGGTTTGCAAGGGATTCTGGGAAACAGAACCTGGTGAGAGCCAGTCAAGTCACCCCATCCTGGATTCCCTGGGTGTTTACTTTTCAAAAATGTATAGGTTTTCTAGGTTTCCCTAAGTGCCGGCAGAGCTAGGGTTCAAAAACTACAGCTAGGCACTTTGCAAAAAGGGTCATTTTTCACTGTGAAAATGTGGTGCGTCCATGTTGCGTTTTGCGCTGCTTCCTGTCGCGGGCACTAGGCCTACCCACACAAGTGAGGTACCATTTTTTTCAGAAGACCTTGGGGAACGCGGGGTGCATGGAATTTTGTGGATCCACGTAGATTCCAGAACTTTCCACCACAGAAAAGTGAGGAAAATGTGTTTTTTGCCAATTTTTTAGGTTTGCAAGGGATTCTGGGTAACAGAACCTGGTGAGAGCCAGTCATGTCACCCCATCCTAGATTCCCCTGGGTGTCTACTTTTCAAAAATGTATAGGTTTGCTAGGTTTCCTTAAGTGCCGGCAGAGCTAGGGTTCAAAACTACAGCTAGGCACTTTGCAAAAAAGGGTCATTTTTCACTGTGAAAATGTGGTGCGTCCACGCTGCGTTTGCGCTGCATCCTGTCGCGGGCACTAGGCCCACCCACACAAGTGAGGTACCATTTTCTTCGGAAGACCTTGGGGAACGCGGGGTGGGTGGAATTTTGTGGATCCACGTAGATTCCAGAACTTTCCACCACAGAAAAGTGAGGAAAATGTGGTTTTTTGCCAATTTTTTAGGTTTGCAAGGGATTCTGGGTAACAGAACCTGGTGAGAGCCAGTCATGTCACCCCATCCTGGATTCCCCTGGGTGTTTACTTTTCAAAAATGTATAGGTTTGCTAGTTTTCCCTAAGTGCCGGCAGAGCTAGGGTTAAAAAACTACAGCTAGGCACTTTGCAAAAAAAGGGTCATTTTTCACTGTGAAAATGTGGTGCGTCCACGTTGTGTTTTGCGCTGCTTACTGTCGCGGGCACTAGGCCTACCCACACAAGTGAGGTACCATTTATTTTGGAAGACCTTGGGGAACGCGGGGTGCATGGAATTTTGTGGATCCACGCAGATTCCAGAACTTTAAACCACAGAAAAGTGAGGAAAATGTGTTTTTTTGCCAATTTCTTAGGTTTGCAAAGGATTCTGGGTAACAGAACCTGGTGAGAGCCAGTCAAGTCACCCCATCCTGAATTCCCTGGGTGTCTAGTTTTCAAAATGTATAGGTTTGCTAGGTTTCCTAAGTGCCCGCAGAGCTAGGGTTCAAAAACTACAGCTAGGCACTTTGCAAAAAAAGGTTAATTTTTCATTGTGAAAATGTGGTACGTCCACGTTGCATTTTGAGCCATTTCCTGTTGTGGGCACAAGGCCTACCCACACAAGTGAGGTACCATTTTTATCGGGAGACTTAGGGTAACACAGAATTGTAGAGCAACTGTTATTACCTATTGACTTTCGATGCATTTCTGCCTTCCAAATGAAAGACAATGTAAAAATAAGTCATTTTGAAAAATGACCTATAATTCTCATGCTAGTAAGGGTACTCCCAATTTCGAAATGTGCAAATATCTACTGTTTCTAAAATCTACATTTTATTCCCATTTCAGAAATACATAGGTGTCTTTCATAACAATTTTTCCATGTATACATTTTCCCAAAATAATTGCTATATACCCGGTACATAATAAAAAACCATTGCAAGATGCTGCTCAGTTATTGGCTCTGGGTTCGTCGGGTTCTATATATCCCCACAACCAGAAAGGTCCAGCGGATATAACGGTATATTGCTTTCAAATAGCTGTCATAATTAGAAGAAGTTACAGGTGAAAACGTTGACACAAATGGCTGTTTTTTTCAACTAATTTTCAATTTTTCCTTTATTTAACTGTTAGTTTCTATAAGGAAAACTTTAAGGATCTACACAAATGACCCCTTGCTGAATTCAGAACTTTGTCTACTTTTCAGAAATGTATGGCTTTCCAGGATCCATTATTGGTTTCATACCCATTTCTACCATTAACTGGAAGGAGGTTGAAAGCACAAAAATAGCAAAAATAGGCTATGTCCCAGAAAAATGCCAAAACTGTGTAAAAAAAGTTGGTTTTCTGACAAAAGTCTGCTTGTCCCTGAAATCTGGGAAGATGGTGATTTCAGCACCACAACCCCTTTTTGATGCCATTTGCAGGGAAAAACAAGACGCTTTCATCTGTAGCCCTTTTTCGCATTTTTCCCCAAAAACAATATTTTGCTGTATTTTGGCTAATTTCTGGGTCCTCTCCAGGGGAATCCACAAACCCTGGGTACCGTTACAATCCCCACAATGTTAGAAAAAAGGACGCAAATTTGGCGTGGATACCTTATGTGGTCAAAAAGTTACAGGGGCCTAAGCGCGCACTACCCCAAATAGCCAAAAAAAGGTTTAGCACAGGGGGGGGGGGGGGAAAGGCCTAGCAGCGAAGGGGTTAATTGTGAATTGTATCCTAGATTAATATCGGACCACAATCCATTAATAATACAACTTCCATCAATCAGTTCGATACAAGCTGTGTCAACTTGGACATTCGACAGGAAGTTATTATTGGACAAGGAATATTGTAGTTATATGGCAAAATGGATGGTCGAATTCTTTGGTAGAAATAAGGACACTGCGTCTGAATTGGTAGTCTGGGATGCTTTTAAAGCAGCAGTAAGGGGGGAGACTCTAAGTTTTTCTCTTCACCGGCAGAGGGTGATAAAAGAGAGGATCAATGGCTGGGTTGATCAACTTCGGGACATAGAGGAAGAGTTTATTCGAGTAATTGGTGATTCGGAGAAAAGGGAGGCATGTCAAAGACAGTTAGCAATTGTAAGAACTAAAATACACCAACATTATGGAGAGGAACTTGCCATAAAATTTACTCAACACCGGGCCGACATATATGAATTTGGTGAAAACACCGGCAGATTGATGGCCAAACGACTACAACACAAGGGGGTCTCTAATAGAGTCTGTCGTATTAAAGATCAAAGGGGGCAAATTCAGGATCGGCCGCTAAAAGTTTTGCAGGTTTTTCAGGAGTTTTATAGGGGGCTCTACTCTCCTGATGGGGAAGACCCAGTGTCATCGGGTGAGGAGTTTCTTTATGACTATATAACATCCAAGGTCACACTAGAAGATAGGGATATGCTCTCTGCTCTGATCACGAGGGAAGAAATAGAATTCGCTATAACCTCATTGGCAGCGGGTAAGGCTGCCGGCCCTGATTCTCTACCTCTGGAATTTTTCCACACTTTTAGGCAAACCCTCTATGGTGAGATTGAATCCCTGTTCTTACTAGCTCAGAAGGGCCAGACTCCCGAATCTTGGCACAAGACTACTATTGTAGTCTTCAAAAAAAAAGATAAACCAGAACTTAGTCCTTCCTCCTATCGCCCCATTTCTTTAATTGGCGCCGACAGCAAAATATATTCTAAAATTGTGGCTTTAAGGCTCGGGAAGGTTATAGCTCCCTTGGTGTCCATTCGCCAGCATGGGTTTATACCCGGCCGGGATACCTCTGATCATATCAGACGGGCAATAGCCCTATTTAATTGGGCCCAAGGCTCTAAGGCACCCTTGGGGATGATCCTGTTGGACGCAGAAAAGGCGTTCGACAGGGTCTCCTGGGGGTTCCTCTGGTTAATGCTAAAAACTAAAGGAATCCCGCAGGAGTTTATTACAGCCATACAGGCTCTATAAGTTTCTCCGGAGGCGCGTGTTCGGATTTCCAGTCAAGAATCCAATCCTTTTGATATCAAGAGAGGAACTCGCCAGGGGTGCCCGTGCTCCCCGCTATTATTCTCGATATACATCGATCCTCTTCTTAGCAAATTGGATGCTAATCTTCAGATTAAAGCGGTTATGGTCAATGGTGTGGCGTATAAAACATTAGCCTACGCCGACGACGTTGCTATTTTTACAACGGATATAAGATCTGCTCTTCCGGCAGTGTATGATCTAGCGAAGCAGTTCGGCTCTGTGTCTGGCTATAGGCTAACGTCGATAAAACCCAGGTCATACATTCGGACACTTTAAAGCCAGTAGAGATTCCGACAGTATCAGTAGCAACTTATTTGGGGGTGAAGATTACGTCGACAGTTGAGCAGATACCGGAAATGAATTTACTGCCGATAATGAAAGATGCTGATCAGACATTAGCAAGATTAGATCATTTACATCTTTCGCTACATGGACGCTGCAATGTTATTAAAATGTTGATTTTCCCTAAGTTTTTATATTTATTTCGAGTTATACCTTTGGAATTTTCGGCTTTGTGTATTTCAAAAGCAGAAAGAGCCTGTATAAGATTCCTATGGGGATACCATAAAGCTAGGGGGGCAGCAAAATGGCTAATACTTCCAAGACTAAGGGGGGGTTGGGGACTACCCTCCTTGATGTTATATCACTGGGCAGCACTCCTACAGCATATGGGGATATTGCTGGTTGGGGCCAAGGCGGTAGTTCCCGAATCTGTTAGACCCACTATTTTCGAAATGTTACTAGGGGAAGATGCCCAAAATTGCTTAACAAAAATTGTTGAACTAAGCTACTACAAGAAAACAAAATTTAAAGTTATTCAATCAGCCTATGCTGTTTAGAAAAAAATGCGACATCGGCTTGGGATCTCGAACGTAAATGCTTATACCCCTCTGTCTGCAAATGGGCTTTTACCTCCAATTTTTCAGGACCAGATAACCATCAATTGGGGGGTTCTGGGAATAAATGCTATGGGTGATTTTTTTTGTGAGGGTCAGATCACTTCGTTTTCTAACTTACAAGGTAACTATGGGCTCCCTGCCTGGCACTTTTTAAAGTTTTTACAGATCAGGAGCTACCTGGCTAAAATTATTGCACAGGGGAAAGCCCAGTTTGGGAAAATACCCTTGGTGGGCACTATAGTGAATAGATCTCGGATTGGGAAGATCTATCAGATGCTGATAGCTGGTCTCCCTGATGATTTGGCCATTCAAAATGATAGATGGGATAGGAAATTCGGGCAGGAGGGTACTGATCTGGAAGTATAACTTGAGCTAGCTAATCGGGTTTTAATAACAGGTACTCTGAGGGCCGAACATTACATGTCGACATTTGATCTATATTATACCCCGGGGAAAATTGCCAAATGGTCTGGATCCCGTGGGAATTCGTTTAGCAGGTGTGGGATATTGGCAGCTGATACGATCCACATGTTTTTTACCTGTCCTACACTTAATAAATTTCTACAAGATATTGAATCATTTCTAGGTCAGATTCTCGGTAAGACTATTTTGTTAACACCAGCTTTAGTGATCTTAGGGGTCGACCAAACGCAAAATATGGTAGGGTTGACCAGATTTGAAACAGATTTTGTGTTTATTACAATGGCTATCTTGAGAGCAGGAATTGCATCTCAATGGATCAGTCCCGACTCTCCTACATTTATTAATTGGAGGGCCCGGCTGCTAGCTATTTTCAGTATGGAATTAGCGGTATATAGACTAAAAGGCCGCAGGAGACGGGGTATAGGGGAGAACATTTGGGCTCCAGTAATTAATTGGATTGGTTGAATAGTGTTTTGTAAATTTTCTGTTTTCTTTGCTTTTTCCTAGTATATAAATATTTGTCAATGCTAAACCACATTGATTGTTTATACTGCCATAACCACGTGTTTCGTTTCTTTGTGAATTAAAGAAAATTCAATAAATAAAAAATAAATAAATAAGTGTAGGGTTATCCCCTTAACTCCAACAGAACTGGGGTCATGCAAAACTGTACCAATTTAACACAGTTCTCTGCTGGGAATCAATTTCATACATTAATTGAATAATAGGGAACTGTCCGCATGACATGTAGGGGCAGATTTACCACTTTTTCATGCAGCGCATTGCAACAACCATAAGTGCTGCGTTGGGTGAAAAGGAGAGAGGAGGAGAGCACCAAATTTAGTGAAATTTGGCACTCTCCTCCTCTTTCCCTAACGCTGGTGCTGAAATCAGCTGCTGTGTGCCATGGAGACACCTTTGCGCCATGGTGCAAGGGTGTCTCTGTGAGTCTAGCTTAGGTTTTGTACCGGAAGGGTACCCTTGAAGTACAAAATACGATGCATAGACTGACTTAAACAGTTTTCCCTCTTTGTATGTGTCATGTACAGTGCAGCACATGTACAAAGTCGGAATAGGAAGGAGAAATTAAAGCATTTCTGACTCCTTGCCCCTACATCTAAAGGGTGCAGTTTTCTGACGCTAAACCCTGTCTACTTTATTTAGTAAATTGGGGTTAGTGTCAGAAACCTTGGGTGGGTGCATGGAAATGCCCATGCTCCACCCATGCACTGCTTTGGGTTACTCTCACGTTATTTCTAGCGCTAAACAAGTTTAGCGCTGGAAAGTAAATCGGAAAAAAAAGTTTTTGCACCGATTTGTGTCACTTTTGTTATGCAAAAACTTTTAGTAAATCTCCCTCGTAGTTTTTGTAACTAGCGCTTTTCCAGCAAACATGTACCTTCCACAATAGGATCACAGAAGCAGCTGAGTAAATGCAGGTTGCATACTGCATTATGAAACCTTTTGAGAGCGGTTTGTGCCAAGTAAGCTACTACGAGTGCTTCTCGAGTAACAAAGATTAGAAAAGGGATAACAGTTGGGATAAAGTGTCTCTTGATGTACATTATAAGCCTATTGCAAGTCACTAAGGAGTTCCGAGGCCATATAGAGGAATGAGGTTGAAGGGTGAGTTCCATTATTAGGTCATGGAACGCTAAAGTACTTTGTGCCAGATGTACTAACATTAGTGTTTGCGATTATCAAATAGCGAAATTTTGCAAATGGCTATTTGGTAATAGCAAACACTAATTTACTAAAGTGTGTTTCACACTTTATGTGATTCCCAGTGGGTTGCAAATAAACCTACATCATGAATATTAATAAGGTAGGTCTCAGTTTGCGATCCATTGGGAAATGCAAAAATCACAGGGATGGTGGCCTGCTAGGGTCAGTAGACCACCATGTCTGCGATTGCTTTTAAATAAAGCAATCTTTTTTTTTTAATACAGACCGTTTTCCTTAAAGGAAGACGGGATGTGTTTAAAAAAATAAAAAGTTTTCTTTTAATTTAAGAGCAGACAGTGGTCTATGGGACCACTGCCTGCTCTTAGAAAATATTTCTCCAACCATTCTCATAGGGGAAGGGGTCCCTTGGGAACCCCTTCCCATTTGCCAATGGGTTACCACCAACTTTGAGTTGGTGGTAAAGTGCGAATGTTTTGCAACCTCACTTTAGTCGCAAAACATTAGTACATACAATTCAGATTCAGTATTAGGAAGGGATGCCCTAAACCCACCCATTCCAAATACTGAATCACAAACACAAATTGCGAGTCACAATTTGTGTTTTGTACATATGTAAAAGGACTTTTGCGGTAGGAAATGGCCTGGCCGGTCGTTTCCAACCACAAAAATGATTTGCAAATGCGGCCCACAATTCGTTGAAATACATGGTCACACAATCACCCTTCCTACACAGCACTTAAATCGTTGGTATGCTGATCTTTCATACGAAAGAGTTTGCATGTTTACAAACATGAAGACTTTTGGGTAAAATCTCTGGTTTAAAATTAAACACACCAAAAAATAATTTAGATATATGCTGCAAAAATATATTGGAATTAGTTTAGTAAAAGTCAGGTTTTAATAAACTCTGTACCTTAGAATGTGTAGAAACATGCATAGAGATTCTATCATTCCTATACATTCCTAAAACTTGCAAAAAATAATCATGTTGCCATAAATATATCCTTTCTGCTTATCACTGATCATGTAGAAAAACAAAGTAGAAGGGAAAAGCCATGTTTCCTTTTCGTTTTTGAAGCTGCAACATTAACTATGCTCTTTGTCTTTCCTCTTGGCTGCTGACAGCAGACATTGTGACGTCAGAAACTTAATTGTAATATGTTATTACAGTTGAGCGGCTACGTGTCATGACATCGCAAACCCAACAACCCCAGCAAACATGAAGCCTGGCCCAGTGAGCGTTTCCTTGCTCATCATTGAGCCATAAATTCCCTTATAGAAACCCGCCCCTGTCCCGTGCAACCAGCACGCCATAGATTTAATGAAACTGTGTTAAGAATCTTTATTACAGTGTAAAAAATGTAATTCATGCCACGTGTGTGTTTAGTTGTATCAATGCTTGTTTATTGTGTGTCATCAGGTTTATAGCACTTGTATTACGTTATACTTATTTGTGAGCTTAATCCAACTAATCTGTTGTGCAAAGAAGAAGGAATAATCATGCACAGACTCGCGTTCATGAGAAAGATGCAGCGTTCAAAGTATCCCCGTTTGACTGCCAAGAAAGAAAAGGAATCGAGTGACGCTGCACGTCGCATCACGTACTACGTGCGACGGCCATCTTGGGTGTGGCAATACTATATATTGCCACACCCAAGTTCTGGAAGGTGCTTAGCCTTCCGTCTGTTGTCAAGGAGACAACAGGTCCCGGAGACGCTTACCTGATTCCGACGCAGCATCCATCTGGCATCTTCTTGGTTCGGGTGCTTCGCTAGCAGACATCACGGTGGGATATTCGGAAGCCTTTCTGCTCCTGGAAAGAGAAAACATCAGAGAAAGCTAAGTGAACATTTTTCCTTTTAACCTAGGCGCCCATCGCAAGAAAGCAACGAACATTGCTGCATTCATTTACGAAGGTTAAAGACAATTTTTGGAACGTTTTTTCTGCTGAAAGAAAAAGCATTGAAAGACTTTTGAGACTTTGCAAAATCACAATATCTAAAGGACATTAGAGTTTTGTCGCATTATTGTTTGGTGTATATTATTATTTGTTTTAACAGCAGTTCGTGATGAAACAAGTTTATGGGGATAATTGCAAGTAAGTGCTAATGCATTATAAAACACAGTGTGATAAGGTGATGCGATGTATGTATTGATGGTTAAAGGATTATAAGTAACTTATTCTGTATTCTTTAATCACAGAGGGGACTACTGAATATCCTTGTTAAAGACACCTCACAGCAACCACGCCTATCTACAACCACGCCCCTGAAACAGCTACTTGAAGCCATCACAAGACTACTAGGACGCTACGCCTCACTTCTGTAGATCGCAGGTAGGACAACTCACGTAATATATATGTCCACACGCATAGGGATAGAGCTGTTAGAGCTGTTGTAATACCCCTTGTATTCACGACACTATAGCTAATCACATCTTGTTGCATCGCAAGTCGACAACAAGAACACGTCAGCGTCCAGTATCCGGCCCTCCTCCCTGAACCTTATCGCGTAGCCTTAGTGGATATAATCATACACTGGTTATAAGGTAGGGTACTGGGAAGTTGGCTCATAGCGTCTCTGCGAAACTCCAAACAAGCACCCTACAGGTAAGAGTGCATTGTCGTACTGACAGAAGGCTAAGCCCACGTTTACAGTTTCGCCCAGGCGCTATGGACCAAACTTCGCAGGTTTCGTTGCAGGACATTGCTGCAATTTTAGCTGACATCAAGTCAGAAAATGCTGCACTACGTAGAGATATCTCAGCTTTGCAGACTAACATGCAAGCTTCTAATGTTCCGAATCCTACTACCTGGAGTTTCCCTTCCATGCAGAAACCAATTCTTAAACCACCTACTTTTCAACCTACTATGCAAACACTGCATAGTAGTACTCCCTCTTCACCTACGCAAATACAAGTGGTAACTCCAGTCACAATTCTTTTAGCGCCCCCAGAAAGATTTTATGGAGATAGTAGTAAATTCACTATTTTCTTGAATCAATGCCATTTGCATTTTATTGCCAAACCGACCGCTTTCCCAGATGATTCCTCTAAAATTGCCTTTATTTTGTCATATTTAGGAGGGGATGCAGCTGTATAGTCAGTACCGTTTGTTGAACGGGATGACCTGATTCTATATGATTTTAGACGATTTAAGAATACCATGAAAAAGCTTTTTGCCAAACACGTTTTTTGTGCAATCTGCAGACCACGAATTGCTTAACTTAAAACAGGGCTCCTCAGACTTATTACATTACATCTCACTATTCAATAGATTAGTGATTGAAGCTGAATGGCCTGAAGAGAAGCGTGTTTCTCTGTTCTATAGGGGCCTAAGGGACGAATTAAAAGACATTGTGACTCAGGTTTTAGATTCTCCAGATGACTGTGGAGAATTCATTGATCTAGTAGTCAAATTAAATCATCGATTATCAGAGCGTAAAGGTGAAAAAGGACGAACAGATCATAATGTGTTCATGATTAAAGAAAAAACAAACCTAAAAAGTGAACCACTAACCAAGATAGATATGGGGGAACCCATGCAGATCGGAACAATCAGAGGGCCCCTTACCAAAGAAGAAAAGGACAAACGCAGGAAGTTAAGTCAATGTCTTTATTGCGGAAAAACCGGGAATTTTGTAACAGAATGTCCCACCCGTCCCAATAAAAATAAATCCAAAACAAACGAGGTGGCAGTAACCCAGCATTCGGAAAACTAAACAGCTCGATGAAAGACGAGGTCAGTTTGTCGAGTGAACATACTAGTTTGGCCTCCACAGCTCCCGAAGCCTCATATCATCACCTTAGCATTAGGGTAATATTACAGTCACAGGAAGACAAAGATCGGTCATGGTCTGTGGATGCTCTAATTTATTATGGAGCTACAGGCAATTTCATAGACACCCAATTATTACAGGATTTAGGATTAAAAAGTTACCAAAAGCTAGACCTGAAATAGTAAGAGCAGTAGATGGCAAATAATTGACATCAGGTTTGATACAACATCATACAGAGACTCTTAACATGACATGTTCTACTAAACACAGTGAATACATCACTTTTGACGTTATTGATGCACCACAATTTTGCCTTATTCTAGGGGTTCCTTGGTTAGTGCAACATAACCCAAAAATTGATTGGATACAAAAGACAATATTGTTTAACTCAGAGTATTGCCATACAACCTGCCTTCAACATCAGGTGTCTGAACATCTCATACAAGGATATGATTTTCCTAAAGAATCCAAGAGCATATTACTCTTGGAAGGTGTGCCCACAGAATATTCAGATTTAGTGGATGTTTTTGATGAAAAAAAAGGCAAATACACTACCACCACGCAGGGATTTCGATTGCCGCATTGATTTAGTACCTGGGGCAACCCTGCCGTGCAGTTGGATGTATGCCCTCACGGAAAAAGAAAATGAACATTTAAGAGACTATTTAGATGAATACCTTGCCAACGGGTTTATTCGACATTCTAAGTCCCCAGTCTCATCGCCCCTTTTTTTATACCACAGAAGGGGGGGGAATTACGCTTGTGTATTGACTATCGTGCGCTAAATAATGTCACTATGAAAAATAGATACCCTCTTCCATTAATACCAACACTATTGGACCAAATCAAAGATGCTACCATTTATACTAAGCTGGATTTGCATGGAGCATACAATCTTGTAAGAGTTCGTGAGGGCAATGAATGGAAAACGGCATTCCATACCAAAGTCGGCCTCTATGAATACCAAGTAATGCCCTTCGGACTTTGCAACGCTCCAGCAGCATTCCAGTTTTTTATAAATGAGGTGTTAAGGGATTTTTTGGATATATGCTGTGTAGTGTACATCCATGACATACTTATATATTCTAAAACTGCAACTGATCATGTACAACAAGTACGAGCCATTCTTCAACAGCTTTTTAAAAATTCCTTATACGTTAAATTGGAAAAAAGTATGTTTCATACCACCAAAGTAGAGTTTCTGGGTTATGTAATCAGTCCCTCAGGAATTGAGATGGATCCAAAGAAAATTCAAGCCGTACTTACCTGGCCAAGTCCCTCTTCTGTGAAACAAATTCAGAGCTTTTTAGGGTTTGCCAATTTTTATAGGCGATTCATTCATAACTTTTCTCAGATTATAACCCCAATCACAAAACTCCTACGCAAAAACACTAAATTTGAATGGAACAACTTAGCTGAACAAGCTTTTCAAGAATTAAAGAAGCAATTTACATCAGCTCCTGTCTTAATGCACCCTGATCCTTCTCATCCATTTATAGTAGAAGCAGATGCCTCACAATTTGCCATGGGAGGCATCTTATCACAGAGACACAAAGATACTGGTCAGATGCATCCCATAGCATATTATTCAAGAAAGCTATCACCCACTGAACAAAATTACGCCATAGCTGACAGGGAACTATTGGCTATAAAAGCTGTGTTCGAAGAATGGCGTAACTACTTGTTAGGTGCTCGACACCCTGTTACAATTTATACCGACCATCATAATCTGCAAACAATACGCTCTGTAAAAGCTCTCTCTGCTCGCCAACTCCGATGGACTCTATTTTTTAATGATTATAATTTTATCATCACTTATCGTCCAGGAAAAGACAATAATAAAGCAGATGCTTTATCACGTATAGGAGTCAGTGATGACATGTGCACAACACAAGAAATATCACAACCAATATTACCAATGCAATGTTTTCATGTGGGTGTTACCAATAAAGATGTAGTATTAGACATACAGAAGGAACTACAAACCAAAAATGTACAAGAATGGCAAGAAAATTACCCTTTACTTCAGTGGAAAGATGGTGTATTATTCATGAACGATCAAATTTTTGTACCATCTACCAGCTTACAAACTCAAGTAATACAGTTACATCATGATACACCTATGTCCGCTAATCCTGGAGTTACTAAAACTTACCAATTAACCAAAAGACGATTTTGGTGGCCTTCCATGTTTAATGATATACAAACCTATGTAGACACCTGTGCTATATGTATACAGAATAAACCAGTGCATCATGCCCCTAGTGGTTTATTACATTATCTACCACTACCTCCACAACCATGGCATACAGTGTCTCTCAACTTTATAGTTGAACTTCCTCGTACAAAAAACGGATTCACTACCATTTTAACGGTAGTTGATCATTTCACACGTATGGCACATTTTATACCCCTTAAAAAACTACCTTCAGCAAAAGAATTGACTCAGATCTTCTCGAAAGAAATCATGCGATTACATGGGATCCCGTCTGTAGTTATTTCAGATAGGGGTTCTCAATTTATTTCCCATTTTTGGCAACACTTAGGTAAATCCTTAAACATGGAATTCCGCACCTCTTCTAGTTATCATCCTCAAACAGATGGTTTAACGGAACGCACAAATCAAACCACAGAACAATATTTGCGTTACATGTTAACTGATTGTGACCAAGAATGGTCAGATATTTTGTGGGTTTTGGAATTTGCTTACAATAACATGGACCATTCCTCTATCGGTATGTCTCCATTCTTTTGTGCACATGGGTTTCATCCAAAGAATATTCCTGGTCAAATTGTCTCTCCTTTAGTAATACCATCTGTATGTGATTATGTAAAAAACCTGGTTTCCATCCAACACCAAGCTCAATTTTAGCTGGCTAAAGCAAAAGAAAATCAGAAACGTATAACAGATGTGCATCGAACCATGCAACCCTCATATTCTATAGGAGATAAAGCATGGTCATCCACAAAACATCTAAAAATCAAGAGTAATAAAACATTTTGTCCTCGATTTATTGGACCATTCCCAGTGGAAAAGATTATAAACCCAGTAAGCGTAAAGTTAACACTCCCACCTAAATACCGTTTTCATTCTGTTTCCATGTCTCTTTATTAAAACCATTTAATCCTATGACTCTTACCACACTATCTCCACCTTCTATTGAAGTCGATGGGGTACCTGAATTTGAAGTGAAATCTGTCCTTGACTCAAAAAGAATATGTGGCAAGTTGTATTATTTAGTGGACTGGAAGGGTTACGGGCCCGAAGAACGGTCATGGGAACCCCTTGCTAACTTGCAGAACGCACCACGCATAGTGAAGGCATTTCATTCCCGATATCCTGATAAACCAAAACCCATTCCTTTGGTCTTAGGGGGGATTTTGCGAGGGGGGTACTGTCATGACATCGCAACCCCAACAACCCCAGCAAACATGAAGCCTGGCACAGTGAGCGTTTCCTTGCTCATCATTGAGCCATAAATACCCTTATAGAAACCCGCCCCTGTCCCGTGCAACAGAACGCCATAGATTTCATGAAACTGTGTTAAGAATCTTTATTACAGTGTAAAAAATGTAATTCATGCCACGTGTGTGTTTAGTTGTATCAATGCTTGTTTATTGTGTGTTATCACGTTTATAGCACTTGTATTACGTTATACTTATTTGTGAGCTTAATCCAACTAATCCGTTGTGCAAAGAAGAAGGAATAATCATGCACAGACTCGCGTTCAGGAGAAAGATGCAGCGTTCAAAGTATCTCCGTTTGACTGCCAAGAAAGAAAAGGAATCGAGTGACGCTGCACGTCGCATCACGTACTACGTGCGACGGCCCTCTTGGGTGTGGCAATACTATATATTGCCACACCCAAGTTCTGGAAGGTGCTTAGCTTTCCGTCTGTTGTCAAGGAGTCAACAGGTCCCGGAGACGCTTACCTGATTCCGACGTGGCATCCATCTGGCATCTTCTTGGTTCGGGCGCTCCGCTAGCAGACATCACGGTGGGATATTCGGAAGCCTTTCTGCTCCTGGAAAGTGAAAACATCAGAGAAAGCTAAGTGAACATTTTTCTTTTTAACCTAGGCGCCCATCGCAAGAAAGCAACGAACATTGCTGCATACATTTACGAAGGTTAAAGACAATTTTTGGAACGTTTTTTCTGCTGAAAGAAAAAGCATTGAAAGACTTTTGAGACTTTGCAAAATCACAATATCTAAAGGACATTAGAGTTTTGTCGCATTATTGTTTGGTGTATATTATTATTTGTTTTAACAGCAGTTCGTGATGGAACAAGTTTATGGGGATAATTGCAAGTAAGTGCTAATGTATTATAAAACACAGTGTGATAAGGTGATGTGATGTATGTATTGATGGTTAAAGGAATATAAGTAACTTATTCTGTATTCTTTAATCACAGAGGGGACTACTGAATATCCTTGTTAAAGACACCTCACAGCAACCACGCCTATCTACAACCACGCCCCTGAAACAGCTACTTGAAGCCATCACAAGACTACTAGGACGCTACGCCTCACTTCTGTAGATCGCAGGTAGGACAACTCACGTAATATATATGTCCACACGCATATGGATAGAGCTGTTAGAGCTGTTGTAATACCCCTTGTATTCACGGCACTATAGCTAATAACATCTTGTTGCATCGCAGGTCGACAACAAGAACACGTCAGCGTCCAGTATCCCGCCCTCCTCCCTGAACCTTATCGCGTAGCCTTAGTGGATATAATCATACACTGGTTATAAGGTAGGGTACTGGGAAGTTGGCTCATAGCGTCTCTGCGAATCTCCAAACAAGCACCCTACAGGTAAGAGTGCATTGTCGTCCTGACACTACGTGATTTCTAAAAATACAGGAGACTAGGGTCGTCACAAGTCACCTGTCATAGAGAAATTAGATGTGTGCTTTTGTACAGGTATTGCAGGATCCCATGTATTAACACGAAAAGAGTAATAGCAGTTGAAACAGTGGATTAAATTGTCCTCTTCATGAGTACACAGATAAAATGGACGTCTTTTAGTCATGCAAGAACAACACCAAAAAGGTGTTAACGCACAATAGTATTTTATTCTAATAGACATTTAAGAACAGCATACCAATGCTTTAATGGTCAGCGAAGTGATGAGGTTGAATACAATGCCTCCAATTCCTCCAGCATGTGGAGTTAACTGGCAATACAGGTGGTATCCACCAGTTTCCCCTAAAAAGGAATTATCAGCTGAATCAGTAATATACCACTGAGAAGATAATTCTTTAAGTTGTTTGGTTGAGATGCGTCCACAGAAGACCTTACTGAGACCCACAAAGCGTTGAAGGCTATGGTAATTGGTGTTCTGAATGTCCATTTTTCTGAATGAAAATTCACTCGTCTTAGGTAAACACCCTTATAGCGGAGACCCAAAATGTAAATGCTAGGGCTGAAAAAGGAGTCTCAAACAAGTCTAATTTTACACAGAGAAATTGTTTGTCTAAGGATGTTCCAGCAATACAACTCTTCGACTTTCTGAAAAATCTATCTATCTATCTATCTATCTATCTATCTATCTATCTATCTATCTATCTATCTATCTATCTATCTATCCCTATATATAAATACAAATAGATAGAAATCTAGATAGCTATTAAGATACATAGATAGATAGATATCTCTATGTATCTATAAATTACATTGGTAGTGATAGCGCTAGTCTAGCCATGGTTAGGCCGGAATTTTCCTTCGGAAATGCAGTTTTTCTTAAGTTTGCTGCTGTTTAACAAATCTGAAGACATCTTAAAAAACAAGGATCTGCAGGGGTTTACTGCCTGCGGGCAGTTGGACGCAGGGCCTTGCACAAGGGGATTGATTTCCTGCAGTGGGTTGGGCACAGACACTATTTGACTCCAAGACCTTGTGGCAAAACCCAACTGAGCATGGCCAAAGACCTTAGGCTATGGGTGTTGTCTATGGGTGTGGGCTCTGCACAGCAGTGGTTGGTCTTCTGCAGGGTAAACAGACATAATATCGAGTTGGAAATGTCGACTTGCCCTAATATCGAGTGCAAAATATCGTAATACAAAAATATCGACTGTCAGAATATCGTTGTCAAGAATATCGAGTTGAAGGTAAGTAATATCGTTTTTAAAAATATCGAAGTCATTATTATCGTTTGTAAAAATATCGTTAAAAATATCGTTGTTTTAGTTAGTGTTATGTATTTTTGTGTGTATTTTAAATGTATGTGTTCTATTTTTTATGTAAGTATTTCATTTGTTTTTTAATATATGTGTTAAATTTTTAATAATTATTACATTTTTTGTAAGTATATTTTGCGTTTTAGTTCCGTAGCGGGTTGTGGGTTTATAGGGGAATAGGGTGGGAAGTAATTTAATTATAATACATTTATTAATAATTTTAAGAAGTTATTAATTTTTTTTAATTACATTTTGCATTTTAGTTCCGTAGTGGGCTGTGGGTTAATAATTAATTGTTAATTATGTTAATTGTTTCATTTTTTTAGGAGTGGGTTGTGGGTTTATAGGGGAGTAGGGTGGGAAGTAATTTAATTATAATAAATTAATTAATATTTGTTATTGATTCATATTTATGTATTTAATATTTTATATTGTTAATTGTGGAAATTAGTTTATTGTTAATTATTTATTAATTGGTTGTTAATAATTATTAATTAATTGTTAATTATGTTAATTGTGTCATTCTTTTTGGGGTGGGTTGTGGGTTTATAGGGGAGTGCGGGGACACTCCGTTGGAGTAACCAGGCGCTCTATAAGCTGAATAATAATAATAATAGGGTGGGAAGTAATTTCATTATAATTAATTAATTAATATTTTTTATTAATTAATATTTATTTATTTAATATTTTATAATGTTAATTGTGGTAAATAATTTATTATTAATTGGTTATTAATATGTATTAATTAATTGTTAATTGTGTTAATTGTGTCATTTTTTTAGGAGTGGGTTGTGGGTTGATAGGGGAGTAGGGTGGGAAGTAATTTAATTTTAATACATTTTTTTATATTTTTTATATAATATTTATTTAATGTTGTTTTATAGTGTTAATTGTGTGAATTCATTTATTAAAAATTGTTTTATTTTGCTTGCTAATTGTTATTAATTGAGAAATTAATTGTTAATTAATTATGTTAATTGTATCATGTTTTACGACATTGGTGGTGTCATTTATAGGGGAATATGATGGGAGGTAAATAATTTTTTATTAATTAATTGTTTGTTAATTAATGTTAATTAATTTCCTGGAGTGGGAATAGTAATTTTTACCCCGCCGCTATCCAACACTTTCCCTACTGTTGCACTCCCTGGAGCGGGAATAGTAGTTTTTACCCCTACGCTATCGAACACTTTCCCTACTGTTGCTATCCCTGGAGTGGAAATAGTAATCTTTACCCCTACGCTATCCAACACTTTCCCTACTGTTGCACTCCCTGGAGTGGGAATAGTAAATTATTCCTCTCCGCTATCCAACACTTTCCCTACTGTTGTACTTGCTGGAGTGGGAATAGTAAATTATTCCCCTCCGCTATCCAACACTTTCCCTACTGTTGCACTCCCTGGAGTGGGAATAGTAAATTATTCCTCTCCGCTATCCAACACTTTCCCTACTGTTGTACTTGGTGGAGTAGGAATAGTAAATTATTCCCCTCTGCTATCCAATACTTTCCCTACTGTTGCAATCCCTGGAGTGGGAATAGTAAATTATTCCCCACCGCTATCCAACACTTTCCCTACTGTTGCACTCCCTGGAGTGGGAATAGTAATTTTATCCCTCCGCTATCCAACATTTTACCTACTGTTGCAGGTAATGTAGTGTAAAATGTAGTTTAAAAAAAGTAAAAATATTTTAATATTTTTATTTATTATATATATATTTTATTTTTAATTTACAGGTGTATGTATATATATATGTATTTATAATTTTTAATATGTTTCTAACATTTTATAATTTATTAAAATAATTATTTATTAATATTATTAAGTAAATATATATATTATATGTTATATATATGTGTTTAATTTATTTTTACATTATATTTATTACTTATAATGTAAAAAAAAAAAGAATTCTAACAGTTTTTTAAATTAAATGTATTATTTAATGTATTTTACATTATTTTTTAAACATTTAAAAAACGATATTTTTAAGAACGATATTTTTAACAACGGTATTTTTTTCCGATATTTTTGTACTTACCATTATGTCGATAGGAGGTCAATATTTTTGACAACGATATTTTTGTCACGATATTTTTGTAGGTCGACATTTCTGTTGTCGATATTCTGTCACTGATCCCTTCTGCAGATTGTGCAGCGAGCTGTGTGTATGGCCCACCCACCGAGCTGCTAACCATAACTTGTGAATTTCAGTAGTTTATAGTTTTATTTCATAGCCATTAGAACACTTTAACTGAGGTTATTTAGGTGAATTTCTGAGGTTTTATTTAATCATATCCTGTGGTGATGTAATTAAAGCTAACCATAACTTAATTTTAAACGTTGTTTCCTTCATCAATATTTAGGTTAAGTTGATAATATACCACGTCCAAGAGTTTGTGACACATTCTATCATACCTAGCTGTGCACTGCCTTCAGGAGTGCACCTGCAAAGGCCATACACAGCTAGGTTTGACTGGCAGTGGACTTTCATGTCTCCGTTGAATTTCTCAGCTTAGTAAATACATTATTTATTAGGGGCAGGCAGAACTCGCGGGGTTACACTTTACTCAAGATTCCACAGAGTTCCACAAACAGGTAGAAATCGGCACGTCACACGCCTCACTCTGATTTTTAGTGCCGGTGTTGTGAAGTCCTCTTGGGCCCACTTTGGTTCTCCTTTAGTTTTGCATTTTACACATTTTAGCAGACTCCATTTTAGCCCTGTTACCTTTTACATATTTTATTTTCAGAATATGATTCTAAATAATGCTGTAGATGTTGCATGGATTCAGAAAGCCTTTCCTGCTACACAATCTGTACTCTTTGTTCAAGGCTAGGAACATTGAACGAGATATCCTAATACATGCATTGTCTGCTCAGAGACAGCTTCTAATATCTAGACACATCATTGCATCAGAGATGTATCTCTAAAACAGTGTTTTCTTTTTATGTAAACGGTACACTGTCCCTTAGTGGGTCAGAGGGGGCATCCAGCCACAAAGGTCCTAGGGCGGCTGTCATGTTCGACATGCAGCTCTGCCAATGCTGATCTTCCATGCTGATCCTGCAGAGAGGGATTGCCATCCAACTCCAAACTAAGTCACGCAGGTATGGGTCTCAGGCTAGCCTAAGAGATCGGGCAGAAGGTACACCTACTATGCTCTCAGAATAGGGGTAGCGTTAGGTAGGAATATAGATATATAGAAATCAGACTGCCTTGGTAGGACTGTTTATTCTTTACACCATGTTCACAATGCTTGTTACTTTGCTTTGTTTTATCTGCCTAATAATCACAGCACATTATTTCTTTGCAAGACTGCGATTGTTTCAATAAATGCATTGAAAAGTCTATTCATATTCTTCTTGTGCTTTACCAGGGGCATGCATGAGTAAGCAACGAAAGGGGTATGGTCGGTTCCACTGATTCCCTTGGGGATCAGAGTGTCAAGTTTGAGGTTGCTAAAATACCCCAGAAGGGTTAGGGGTATGGGTGAGGCACTGTGAGCTAAGAAGGAATTTGGCAAACAGTTTGTGATAATGTAGATGGACTCAGTCCCTGTATTCTGAAGTCCTTTCCTAATAAACAGTCCTATATTTTCCAGTGGAACTTACAACATGGCACCACCAACGTTCTCAGGTCAGGTACTTATTTAATGGGTTTCCTGAGTAGTTCATTTGGGTGCCTCAGGTACCCCTACTTACCCTTTATACGCGAACTTCCATAGTGGTTATAGACAAATCCTCTAGTAAATAAAGGGACCCCTCTATATGCTACTTGGAGGTCAGGGAGAAAGAGGGAATATAAACAACTAAGACAAAAACTCTCCCCAGAGACCTATATTTCTTTGCAAAAGATTCAATCTTATATGGGTTGAAATACCGGTGCAATAACAAAAAAAATCTAATACTCAATTGAATTTAGACATCTTTTTTATATCAAAATTACTTTTATTTTCATATATATGATTTTCTCATTTATTATAAACAGTATACATCAATTATCTACTAAGTTCATTTTTTAAAAATTACATAACAAAAATAATGATATCAAATTAATGATCCCCCAACAAAAATCCATCTAACAAAGAAAAAGAAAAAGAAACCACATTCACTCTTGCCAATCGCTCACAATCGTACAAGACACATATACACATGTTGGTATAAAGAACACATAGATATAATACGATTCCAATGGGCAAAATTAATGATCAAGGCCAAACGGTCTGGGCGCACGTTGTCGACGCGCGTTTCGGTGGAATAACACACACCGTGAACCACCTTCATCAGGACCTCGCCCAAATTGAGTACTGTGTCACAACAACAAAACACACCGGGGTACTCTAAAAACAAATAAAATATATATACACATCTGAAGACAACCCATACTCTGGTATCTACTCTCGTAGAGGACAATTGGTCAGACCATCACTACGTGCAGGAAAATAAGAAGAAAAGAAGAAGAAAAAGAGAAACGAAAAATAAAAAATAAAAAGAAGAAAGAAAGAAAGAAAAGAAAAAGCAAAGAAGAAAGAAAAAGAAAAAGAAATAGAAAGAAAAAAAGAAGAAAAAAGAAAAAAGGGAAAAGAAAAGAAAAGACCTTACAAGTTATTCAAAATAATATATGTCTCCACCAGTGCTCAATAGAAGAAGAGAAAAGAAAGTATAGATAAACTAGTGTTGTCATAACGTGTCTAAGCTTAAAATTATGTTTGAATAGTCCAAAGTGTCCCATATAATAACATGCCAAGAGCCCTCTGTCGGATCCATGCACCAGTGCGCCATACAACGGTGAATAAATATTCCATTTGGATCCCATAGGAAACCGGTGTCATGAGACTTACTAAAATCTGTTGCCCTTGTGAATTGCCCTTCCTCCAAGGGAAAACAGCTGTCGAGATAATAGACAGCAATGTCTATGACTAGCAACAGCTAGCCAACTCCTATAGGGAAAGGAGATTAGTAAAGAAGATAAGATATATAGTATACAACCCCCAAGCAAGCGCATGGGTAACCATATGACTAAAACCTTACCTAATAACTCAAATGCTTACGAGCTTCCTGATCAATCTGTATAGTTAGAGTCCTCTTCGCCAATAGTCAAAGTTCTCTAGGGGAGACATATTATATGTTGCTATTGGTTATTTGACATGTACTCTCTCACCTATAATTATTGGTAACTGGGGTCTGTAAATTTTTAAAGAAATTAGATACTCACAAAGAAGTATACGTGTAGAACATAGGATCTTGTTCTACCAAAAACTAAACGCTTATTAGTCCAAGTCATATAAAGGAGAATGTTCCTGTGATGTACATCGCGATAGATATTGTAAGTTGCATCCACCATGCATAAAACTGCAAGAGAAAATAAACAGGAGATCTAAATCAGTGACCCTTTTCCTTTTCGAACATATCGTCCTATCTTTGCACATAGGCAGGGGCGACAACAGAATGTCGTATC